>SJYX01014480.1:364316-412409 GCA_006410675.1 Oreotragus oreotragus | reverse complement strand
ATCTCCTTGCAGTCCAAGGGACTCTCAAGAGTCTTCTCCAACACCACAGTTCAAAAGCATCAATTCTTCGGTGTTCAGCTTTCTTCACAGTCTAACTCTCACATCCATACATGACTACTGGAAAAACCATAGCCTTGACTAGACGGACTTTTGTTGGCAAAGTAAGTGTCTTTGCTTTTGAATATACTATCTAGGTTGGTCATAACTATTCTTCCAAGGAGTAAGCGTCTTTTAATTTCATGGCTGCAATCACCATCTGCAGTGATTTTGAAGACCAAAAAAATAAAGTCTGACACTGTTTCCACTGTTTCCCCATCTATTTTCCATGAAGTAATGGGACCAGATGCCATGATCTTCGTTTTCTGCATGTTGAGCTTTAAGCCAACTTCTTCACTCTCCTCTTTCACTTTCATCAAGAGGCGTTTTAGTTCCTCTTCACTTTCTGCTATAAGGGTGGTGTCATCTGCATATCTGAGGTTATTGATATTTCTCCCGGCAATCTTGATTCCACCTTGTGTTTCTTCCAGTCCAGCGTTTCTCATGATGTACTCTGCACATAAGTTAAATAAACAGGGTGACAATATACAGCCTTGACGTACTCCTTTTCCTATTTGGAACCAGTCTGTGTTCCATGTCCAGTTCTAGCTGTTGCTTCCTGACCTGCACACAGTTTTCCCAAGAGGCAGGTAAGGTGGTCTTATATTCCCATCTCTTTCAGAATTTTCCACAGTTTATTGTGATCCACACAGTCAAAGGATGAGAGGAGCAACCCCATGTCCAAGGAGCGGTGGCTGCGTGGGTGCAGGAGGGCCGAGAGGAGCTATTCCACGTTCAAGGTCAGGAGGGGCAGCTGTGAAGAGATATTCCTCGTCCAACGTAAAAGAAACCCAAGTAAGACAGTAGGTTTTGCGAGAGGGCATCAGAGGGCAATCTTTAAACCTCAGTGACTACATATATGTAAATATATATATATATGTATATGTATATGTATGTACTCACATACTGGAACTCAGAGATGTTAAATAACTTTAACCTAAGTGGCAGGTCAGGATTTGAACTCAGATTTGTATGACACTCAAGCCACTTTCTCTTTTGTACCACGGAGCAAGAAATAACCTGCTTTCAGACTGGTGGGTGGGAAAGATTAGGGACAATGACTCAAACTATATTCTTGAAAAATAAGTATCTGACAAGTCAGAGATGTATTCAGGCTGGAGAATGATGTTCCTGCTTGTAGCAATGATATGTACAAAAGCATTGAGGCCTGAATGCGCACAGGAAGCCTAAGAAAGACTTATTGTAGAAATAATTATGATGTTTAGATAGTATTTATCCAAGAGTTTTAGGATTACCAAAATCAAGTCCTAAACCTCAGCTGTCTTTCTCCAAAACATCCCTGAAGAAGATGTGTACCTACCGAACAATGGTAAAAGAAAGCAAAGTAAGGGGTCCAGTCTCAGCTAAATCTAGGCTCTTACCTCAATGCAGGGCCTCTGTAAGCTGGGCTGGGGCACCTGCGTGAGTGTGAAGGCTTAGAAAGGGAACACTTTTTCTCACCAAAAGTCCAAAGTCAACTTCACGATTTCACCACAGCTCACGTGTCACAATGGCTTCCCAGGTGGTGCTAGTGGTAAAGAATCCACCTGCCAATGCAGAAGATGCAAGAGATGCGGGTTCAACCCTTGGGTCAGGAAGATCCTCTGGAGGAGAAAAATGGCAACTCACTCCAGTATTCTTGCCTGGAAAATTCCCTGGACAGAGGAGCCTGGCAGGCTACACTACATGGGGTCGTAAAGAGTCCGACATGATTGAAGCAACTGAACATGCATGCACGCACCTGCCATAAATAAAGACAAAAACCCAAACAGATGAAGCTTCACGATGCAGGATTTGAGCAAAAGGTTAGCTGGATGTGTCCTAAGCTGGAAGGCCCGAGTTTCCCCTCCGTCAGGCCACACGGAAGCAGAAAGGAGAGCTAGATTTAACAACCGCTTCTGCACCACAGGTGAAGAGGTACAGGAGAGCACCAGAGATGCAATCGTTATTCAAGACATTTGCTTCAAGTCAACTGTATGGAGGTGTAATTTACGTAAAATAATATATACCTATTTGAAGTGTAAGTATGGTGAGTTTTGAAATTATAATCATACATGTAACCACTGCAAATATCAAGATATAATCCATCCCTCCTGAAAATTCCTTCATGCTCTTTTGCATTCCATGCCCCCTATCAGAAGCACCGGGCTTCCCTGGTGGCTCAGACGGTAAAGAATCCACCTGCAGTACGGGAGACCTGGGTTCAATCCCTGGGTTGGGAAGATCCCTTGGAGAAGGGAATGGCTACCCACTCCAGTATTATGGCCTGGAGAATTCCACGGACAGAGGAGCCTGGCAGTCTACAGTTCATGGAGTTGCAAAGAGTCGGACATGACTGAGCAACTTTCACTTTCACTTTTCACTACCAGAAGCTCCAAGCAACCACCGGTTGGTTTTCTGTCCCTATACATTAGATTTGCCTCTTCTAGAGTTTCACAGGAACTGAATCATGCAGTATGAACTCTTTGAACTCTGACTTCTCTTGCTTAACAGAATGTTTTATGAATCATGAAAGTGTTACCTGCTCAGTCATATCTGACTCTTTTGCGATCCCATGAACTGCAACCCACCAGGCTCTTCTGTCCATGGAATTCTCCAGGAAAGCATACTGGAGTGGGTTGCCATGCCCTTCTCCAGGTGACCTTCCTGACACAAGGACTGAATCTGAGTCTCCTGAATTGGCAGACAAAATCTGTACCATTTGAGCCACCAGGGAAGCCTGCGTGTATATATATGTATATCAGTAGTTTGTTCCTTTTTGATGCTGAGTATCCATCCAGTCACCTACCGATGGACATTTAAACTGTTGCCAGTTTGGGCTATTATGAATACAGCGGCTATGAACATTTACATGCAATTCCTCATGCACCTACTGGCAAACATGGTCCAGTGTCCTAGAATCTGTAGCAACTCTGCCCTGTAGGATAAGAAAGAAAGAAGGGGGATGCGGAATATGATGAGAGAAACTGGGCTCCTCTTCTATAAATCTAAGACATATGGCTCCATAATATCCACGGGTAATGCATATTACACTCATTTTAGCCCATGTATTTCTCTATTTTCCCTCATTCGTTTTCTTCCTGTATTTTCTCTTACCTCATTCCTCATTCAATTTAAACTTATATATATATAGAGCCTTGAGCACTGGAAAGAGTGTTTTTTCATCATGAGAATTACTACCTTCATGAAATGACTTTGATGTTTTATTCTGCTGTTAATACAGGGTCTACTTTAAATAATCTGTGAGGTTATTAGAAGAGTCATCACCAAGATGTGGCCAAGTGCATCTTGGCTATTTCTCTCCTACCTCAATTGTGAGGCCCGAATCTGCCAGAGGAGTATGCTGTTTTCTGTGTGGTCTGCTGTTTTAGGTCCCTGAAAGCCTGAAGCGTTTCAGTACTTCACACCGTTCTGTTCAGTTTCCAGAAATAAGATTATTAAATATATAGGGTCTGACCCGTTATACTTTTTCTAAGAAAATAAAAACAAAAAAGCAAACACATAAAAGCTACTCACACAAAGCTAGTGGTCACCGTAGGAAAGATAAATAGAAAGACACAATTAAGCATGATATAGAAGAACACAAATAAGGCATTCAGACGAATGACAACTACTGGCGGACTAGGGGTTGGTTAAAGCCTGCAGACATGTTTTATTTGGTTTTTGGTTTTTAAATATAATTTACCCAACATTTAAAAGTGTGAAAACCTCACCAAAAAATTCACACACACACACAAAGTAAGAATATCTGGCAACCAGGCCCACGTTGCCACCTCACAAAAAAGTCCGGGAGCTGAGAGGCAACCGCTTCCTTTGGCCAAATGTATCACTCTCTGTACTGGCTTGGCTCCCCCTCATTGCCTACCTTGTAAGTATTTTGTGTTTCAACCCTGGCATCAAGGCATCACATCTAGTGATGGAAAGAAGTGGCTGGACACACTGCACTGTCAGGATACATGCCATCAGAGGTGGAGACGATGTCCGAGATAACAACCACACTCCAGACAGGGGTTGTTAACTTGATATCTCATCCAACACGTTCCTTCTCCTCCTCCCCATCAAAGAGACAGTACAATATTCAGGCTGAGGGGTTCCTGCCCCTCTAAGATGCCCACTCGGTATGGCTCCTGTGGCATCTCTCTTGTTCTCAAGTTACTGGGTCATTGAGCCAGGAAGGCAGGCACCCCCAGGCCTGTTTCTGAAGGGGCTCTCTGCTCCTTCCTCTTCAGCTTATTATGCTTCCAGAGTAAGCAACTGAGAAGACTGGAACTTTCCACAGTGTTTCCCAGTGGTGTTATATGGAAGGAGCTCTGTGATGATTCTACTTGCTGTTAGTTTTCTCTGCTAAGCTCCAGATCCACCCATCTGACTGTCCACAGCTCTCTCCACCTCTGTCTCCACAATTACCTCAATCAAAGCTTTTCCAAATCTACATCTGTAATCTTCCCTTACCATCCTCCTGGGATAAAATATGTTCTGTGTCCAGTATTTCCTTTTTATATCCTTTCAGTCACCTAAGCCAGAAACCTTGGACTCATTCTAGCTTCCCTCTCTTCTGATCTCATGTCTTCTGACTGCTTTTCCACATCCAAGCAATTACTGAACCAAGAACAAACCACCTCCTCACCTTGTGTAAGATGAAGCCGCTCAATGGCTGTTTCCAAGACGGCTGCTCTACATCCCCTGCCCAACCAGTCCCTGCCTCCCCTACACCCTACTCGCCTGACTGACCTTCCCTCTACATCACAGAGCCTAACCAGTAAATGCCTGAGTACGTGCCCCTGGCCCCAGCTGTTCAGATCTTTAGATCAGAGCTATCTCCACTCTGACAGTGTATCAAAGGAGCAGTCAGGAGGACACCCCTCTTCTGGTTTCTGACAGTGAAGAACCGAACTCAGTTCCCCTTTAACTGGTAATCTCCCCTCCCCCACCATCAGAGAAGACTGCTGTCGCGTTCTGCCTACCCCCTGCTGTGGAGTCAGGGAGGGGCCGCTCCAGGACCTGGCTTTAGATGCATAAGCTCCCCCACCCATGACACCACTGAGGTCTCTGTCATTGACTCTGGGTTCTCCCTTTGGTCATAAGGCTGGGCAAGCATCAGGTTTGCAGGCCTGCACAGTCCAGGCCTGTGCAGCACATCCCAATGTTATCTTTTTCACATTCCTTCTTCTACATCATTTGTGTAACCAGCCTAGTTCAGTCTCTTACACAGACTATTCCAGATGTCTCTCTAAGTGCAGTCTTACCCGCTCCATCCCTCTAGGTTCTAACCACTGGCGGTCAGAGTGATTTCTTAAACAGAAGCATGATCCTATTACTCTTCAGCTTCAGTCCTTTATGGGACTTAGTGTTTGCATTGTAGATTCCACCCAAGGTCCCTGTTTTACTTATCACATCTTCTTACCCTTCAAGTTTTCCCTCTCATACTCTGCTAAACATCAGGTATGCTCAGTGTCTAACAGAGCAAGCTGTGTTTATTTTATGATGGTAACAGCCCACTTGAAGTGATAGTTAGAATGTCCACGAACTATCACACACCATTGCTCCTATGATGGCTTTAAAACATATGAACAAATCCATTGACACTCCTCCTTTTATTTACTTATTTTATTTTTACTTTATTTTACTTTACAGTACTGTATTGGTTTTGGCATACATTGACGTGAATCCATCACGGTGTACATGAACTCCCAAACATGAACCCCCCTCCTCCCACCTCCCACCTCACATCATCCCTCCGGATCATCCCCCTGCACCAGCCCCAGACACTCTTCCTTTTAAANATTTTATTTTTACTTTATTTTACTTTACAGTACTGTATTGGTTTTGGCATACATTGACGTGAATCCATCACGGTGTACATGAACTCCCAAACATGAACCCCCCTCCTCCCACCTCCCACCTCACATCATCCCTCCGGATCATCCCCCTGCACCAGCCCCAGACACTCTTCCTTTTAAAAGGTAGACTCTAATTCCCCTCTCCTGGAGTATGAACTGTACTTAGAGACTCAATAAAGAGAATAAAGCAGAAAGATGAGTCAGCGTCACCCAGCTGAGCTGCTCCCAAATTTCTGAACCACAGAAACTGTGAGACAATGTTTCTTTTCAGCAACTGAGTTTTGGGATAATCTGTTATATAGCAATAGAAAACTAGCACTCCACTCATGCCCTCCGTGCCTCGCCATTGCCACCTGAAGACAGGAACATAAGAGAGAAGTTGCTAAGAGCTCCGACTTGATTTCACCTACTTAGACATCAAGATTCACTTCAAAACCGTCCCCTCTATGAAGCTTTTTCTAACAAACCCCAGTCGATTTCCATATGTCTGTAAAAAAAAATTTTTTTTTCATAACAATTACTTCTTTGTTGTGTTAGGAGATATGTCAAGGGAGAAATGCTTGCTTAAACAGCTAGGTGACAAAAGACCAAACAGAGTACCAATTCTTGAATTGCCCAATTATTCCAGAATTAAGTTATATCACCTGATTGGTTTAACATGTACACAATATAGTGTTTCTTTCTTGCACAATCGATACATAACATCACACAAACATACAAAATCCATCTTGCACACACAGAGACCTTTCATCTTTTTTTGCACTTTAGATTTGGAAATGGTGGTAGCTTTTATTACTTCCAATTATGGGCCTTTTGAGTTGAATTTTATCAGTCTTTTCAGTTTATATTATTATTAATGTTCTTATGTCTCAAGATCTGTATTAATTGCCTCAGCGTATTGGCCATTTGTATAAAATTCCCTGGACATCTATTTATCAGCAGGAAGTGTTTTTCTTTTGGTGGCAAACACTATTTCATGCTAATACCCTGATGTCTCAGAGTTTATACAAGTACCAAGAAGGAAAAGCACTGAATTCAATAACTTGGACTTTCTTTTCATTTTCTGTCAGCAGTTTTAAGAAGTTGGGTTTTTCCCTGTAAGCTATTTGGAAAACAAGCAGTTTTTGTTTTCTGAATGCTACCAAGCTCCAAATAATATAAATTACAGGGGTCAGTGCTTAGGAATCATGATGAGAGCTAAATAAATAAGCAAACAACCTGATTTAAAAATGCGTAAAGGGTTTGAATAGACATTTCTCCAAAGAAGATATACAAACGGCCAGAAGGGCATGAATGGATGCCCAGCATCACTAACCATTAGGACAATGCCAATCAGAACCACAATGAGATACCATCTCTCACTAATTAGGATGGACACTATAAAAACAAAACAAACAAAAACTCCAGAAAATAACAAGTGTTGGGGAGAATGTAGAGAAATTGGACCCCTTGAGCACAGTTGGTTGGGAATGTAAAATGGCACAGCTACTGTGGAAAATAATATGGCAGTTCCTCAGAAATATTAAACACAGAATTGTGACATGATTCAGAAATTCCACTTCTGGGTATAAACCCAAAAGAATTGAAAGCAGTGACTCAGTGAGATATTATACACCCCTGTTCATAGTAGCATTATTCATAATAGCCAAAGACAGAAGCAATTCAAGAATCCATGGACGGATGACTACATAAAAACAATGTGGTCTATACCTACAATATGGTTCAGCCTTAAAATGGAAATTCTGACACATGCCACCACACAAATGAACCCTGAAGACTTTAATGCTAAGGAAAATACAGTAGCTGCAGAGGGACCAATACTGTAGATTCCACTTCTGTGAGGTCCCTAGAATAGTCAGACTCATAGAAGCAGGAAGAGTCAATAGCACAATGAATTCTAGGGCCTGGGAGGAGGGGGGATGAGATGCTGCTGTTTAATGGGTACAGAGTTTCAGTTTTGTAAGATGAAAAATGTTTCCATGTGGAGAGAATGTGATGATGTTTGCACAATAATCGAATATACTTAATCCCACTGAACTCTCACTTAAAAAATGATGACGATGGAGGGAAAGGGGGGCCAGAAAATGGTAGGAGATTAAGAAATTGTGTTCAGTCGGTTGTGTCCAACTCTTTGTGAGCCCATGAACTGCAGCATGCTGAGCTTCCCAGTCCTTCACCATCTCCTGGAGCTTGCTCACACTCATGTCTATCGAGTCGGTGATGCCATCCAACCATCTCATCCTCTGTCACTCCCTATCCTCTTGCCCTCAATCTTTCCCAGCATCAGGGTCTTTTCCAATGAGTCAGCTATTTGCATCACATGGCAAAGAGGATTAAGAAGTATCAACTATTATATTTAAAGTAAGCTATAAAGATATATAACATGGGGAATGTAGCCAATATTTTGAATTACTATATTGTACACCTATAACTTATATAATATTGTACATCAATGATATTTCAATAAAAAAATTTTTTTATGAACCCCCCCCCCCACCTCCCACCCCACATCATCCCTCCGGATCATCCCCATGCACCAGCCCCAAGCATCCTGCATCCTGCATCAAACACAGACTGGCGATTCATTTCTTACATGATAGTATACATATTTCAATGCTATTCTCCCAAATCATCCCACCCTCTACCTCTCCCTCTCCCTCAGAGTGGAAATGATGCTAACTGATATGCAATAACTATTTTACCACAATTAAACTATTTTAAATTCTACAGTAAAAATAAGAGTCATGATGATAATACTAATATAGACCTTAATATATGCTAGGAGCTGTTTTTAGAACTTTTCATAAGTTAACTCATTTGATCCTCACAGTGATCCTTGAAGCACCATTATTATCCCCATTTTACAGATGAGAAAGCTGAGGCACAAAGAGGTAGAGAGATATGCAATAACTATTTTACCACAATTAAACTATTTTAAATTCTACAGTAAAAATAAGAGTCATGATGATAATACTAATATAGACCTTAATATATGCTAGGAGCTGTTTTTAGAACTTTTCATAAGTTAACTCATTTGATCCTCACAGTGATCCTTGAAGCACCATTATTATCCCCATTTTACAGATGAGAAAGCTGAGGCACAAAGAGGTAGAGTGGTGTGACTGTAGTAACATAAGTGGCAACACTGGGATTTGAAGACTGGCCATCTGTCTCCAGAGTCTGTGGTTTCAGGGACCTGATCCCAGTGCATGGACTCACTGCAGAGGCACTAAAAGTTCATATTCAAGGCAAGACTACATTACCATCTTTCTAAATTCCATATATATGTGTCAGTATACTCTATTGGTGTTTTTCTTTCTGGCTTAATTAGAAATGTTTTCATACGTTTTGAACTCAGTGTCTTAGGTAAAAACATATCTTGTTTTAAAATTAACTTTTTAAAATAAAGTGTTTTTCTGATACACAGTGGAAAATTTTGAACAATCTAAATAAAAAGAAAGGGATTTGAATTACCTGAAACGGGATGTCACTGAGGAAAATACTGCTGATATTTTTCATATCCATTTTACATAATAATATTATTTTGCATAGGCAGCTTTTCATCTTTTTCTCATGCAGTGATCTTGTCTCTCAGCTCCTTGACCTCCTCGTATCAACCACAGATTCCATGTTTAGGTTCTAGACCAAACCTTTGCAACTCAAAGTGTGGTCTGTGGACCAGTGGCATCAGCACCGCTTGAAACCTTGTTGAAAATGTAGAATCTAAGATCCCACAATGTTCTCAAGACATTTTCACTTGCAGCTTCCTTTGTTCACAAGGCTAATCCTTGTATGACTAATCCTTGCAAGACTCATTCTCTCACTGTCTTCTGGTCTCTGCTCCAGTGTTATCTGCAGAGAAAAGCATTCCTGACCTCTCTTACTAGAGTTGTATTCCTGTGGCACCCTATCCTCGCATCCTGCTTTACTTTCTTCAGAACATTTATCACCACTCAACATTATATGTATTCATTTGTTTACCTCCTTTCACAAATATTTAGGCAACACCAACTATGTGTCAGGCACTGTTCTAAGCTCTGGGGACACAAAGAAAAACAAAATAAAGTCTCTGCGTCCCCCACACTAATGTAAGCAGGCTCTGCAAATACAATTTGTTAGTCATTATATCATGTTTCTTTACTTACTCATTTTTTCAAGAAGAGGCCCAATCCCTGCCATCAACAGAAGGCTGCATGCCAGGTCCCATGATTTAAACCCACCCTGAACATTCCAGCTTCTATTTAGAGGGAATTTTTCAATGTGCTTTTATGCTGGGCTGAGCTAAGTTTAACCAGGTTGTTTTCAATCCCAGTGAATTATCCCAATACAGCTTCTCTACAGTGGAAATTTCCCTTACTTGATGTGAGCTGCCAACTACATAGCTGGTAGTTGTCTCATTCCTGTGCAGTTTATCTGAGTTCAAAGGGTTCCTCCAAATGGGACCAAAACATTTTATCATTATCATCATCAACAGCACCGGCAGTAGCAGCAGCAACAGCAGCCTCAGGGTCAGGCCTGATAAAACTGTCAAGGGGCCAAGCTTATCTTCAGTGTCCTCCTGTGTGCTCTTCCCACCTGAGTGTGCATCTAGGGCCCACCTGGAGGCCTGGCTCTCAGCTGATTATAATGTATTCCCTCTCAAGGTGGCAACTTGCACATCAATGAGAAGGGCTTAGAGGCTGCAAAAGGAGACACTGGTAGCTTATCATGTGCCAGGCTTTGCTTTTCCCCACACAATCATTTCATCTTGCAAGGAAAATACAACCTAGAAGAACATATTTAGTCCATCATTTTACAGATGTGAAACTGAGGCTCCAAGAGATTATCTGCCTCTCCCATGTCACTTCAGAAGTCAAAACTCTGTTTTTCAGGCCTCCTGAGCTTCAAAAATTCAAAAGAGTACATGAGTGCATTTCAAAAGATTGATTATCAAAACTCACGATTGGAAGAATTTTTTTCTTTCATATGACGATGAACAGGGGAAGAGAGAAATAAAGTTTTGTTGAGAAGGAAGATCTATACAGCAAGATCTTTTTTCCTGCACCACACAGCTTGTGGGATCTTAGTTCCCTGATCCAGGATCAAACCTGTGCCCCCTACAGTGGAAGCTCAGAGTCCTAACCACTGGACTGCCAAGGGAAGTCCCAGCAAGATCTCTCAGTTACAGATGGACCAACATTTAAGATAGAATGGAGCTCAGATTGTCTGCACCAACTCCTTCACTTTACAGAAGTAGAACAGTAATTACCAATGAGGGTGATTTATGTTCACTTAAACCTAAAGGACTAGGGTGAGAACCTATAGTCCAGGAAAAGTACTCACTCGTATGTGGTTACATTTACAGCAACCGAGTTTTCTAATGGTCTTACTTGAGATGGAAGAAGAGGTGAACAATTTTTCTCCCATTTATAAAACCACACTGTCCCATCTGCAATCATCAACAGAAGTATAATCACCATAATTGAATAATTTTGAGTAGGGAATTGCCATTTCTAAGTAAAGTTTCCAAATTTAGCAATATTTACATGTCTATATCCTCCCCAAAAAACTGTTGGATAAATAAAAATGTACAGGTTTAGCATAGAAAAAAATGTGTAATAAAATATTAAGTGGATACATTTTGTTTAGAAACCTCTGTCTTGATTCCTTAAAACCACTGAGGCAAAAGATCAAAATATAATGGATGTTATAGCATGAGCACACTTAGAAGAGCATGTGGCATCTCTCATGTGGCCCAAGGAACATAGGGCTCCTCTTTCCACACAGGGCTGACAGAGTAGAGAGGCAGCTTTGTCCCTTAGAATGGCAGGGACAGGATTGAGGAAGGAGTAGTCCATTTATGAATGTTTGAAGGTAATCAAGTAAAGCATTTATTGAGCTCTTTGTGTCAAGTACTGTTTTACCAATAGGTAGGGTAGAGTCTGATTGGTAAGATATGATATACACTAAGAAATCAAATAGTTCTTGTGAGCATAAATATGCATGTTAATGATAATTAACACTTTCTGTTTACGTTTGTAGCAGGATAACATTTTGGTGTATTAAAACTGAAATGTTTTCCCTTCTCTGTAGTTCCTGTTACCTGTGACCCTTTCCCCACACAGGCTTTCTTGGTGCACTGCCTCGGGGATGGGATTATATTACAAAACAAAGGAGGCAATTTCTTGCCTTTTGAGTTTTCAAAACCTGAAATCTTGGCAAAAACAATATATTTGGAAGAAAAATAGATAGCATTTTCCTATGCCTAAAGTAACATAAAACTAGGGGAAACACAACTGGTGATGGGGAGCTGCTGCTGCTGCTAAGTCACTTCAGTCGTGTCCGACTAGCCAAAGCAGAAGAGGCAGACGCTTGCATGGGTCACCGAGCAGAAGCCCACGCTGCCCCCCCTGCCCTGACCTCGTGTGGCTGCTTTCCTGCTGCAGAAGAGACAACAGGCATTCGAGGGAGAGCCCTCTCTCCGCGATGAGAATCTGTGGACAGCAGTGCCGCGTCCCCCCGAGCCTCCGCCGACCACCTGCTGCTGCCTCCAGGCTCAGGTGAAACCTCACAGACCCCAGACCCTTATGGTCTTTCACCCAGCATTTTACTTATGATCTTTTTTCAAAAGATTTTGTTGAAATATAGTTGACTTACAATGTGTTCATTTCTACTGTATAGCAATGTGATTCCGTTCTACATACACATGCTGTTCCATTATGGCTTATCACAGGATATCGGATATAGCTTCTTGTGCCACACAGCATGGCCTTGTCATTTATCTGTGCTCTCTATATAGTTTGCATCTGCTAATTCCAAACTCCCAATCCATTCCCCACCCCGCACCTCTCCCTTGGCAACCACAAGTCTGAAGAACTTTTTGTATTCTAATTGTCCAGAATTTTACTGAGACAGCAGAGAACAAAGTCCAGCAGGAAAGTGTATCTAGATGGAAGGGACTCAACATGGCCTGCACATCTCCCCACATGCCATGGAGTCCAAGGTCAGAACCACGTATTTTTCCAAGTGCCCAAGAGTTCTGAGAGAGTACTGAGAGATCTCGCGTCCAGGGGTTAGGTGGACACAGCGCTGACAGGTGGAAGCGGGGCGCTGCAGGGCGATGCTCAGCTCAGCCAATCCAGCAGGGACTGATGGGACTCCCCAAGGACTGGTGTCTACCCCCAAATTTCTCTCCCTAGCCAAGCTAATACTACCCTCAGAAAGCTTCCTAGACCTACATGAATACCCTAGTTTTGTGATCCCACTAGGTAATGATCCACCCCGCAAAAGAAAGCCCTCAGTTTCCTCACAAACCCAGCCCTACCCAGGCATCCATATTTAACCAGCATCCTTCGGAAATATTCTTGCAGGGTTCAACTCATTCCCCTAAACTTCAGGCACAAACACTTCCCCTCACCCCCGCACCATTAGGAAGTAAAGACCAGACAGCATAGTCTGTGTAATAGCCCACAGTACACCAGACAAGGGAGAAGAGTTAAGGTCTACAGCGATCCTGGGTTCCTATTACATAAAAGATCTCCCTTCTGAGCTCAGATGTTAAATCCAGAACCTGAGGACAAAAGTAGGGGAAAATTTGTCTTCCAAACTCTCCTCTCCCCCAAAGCCCATAGATCAGCCCTTTTCTCACCTCTGTGTCCCTCTTGTAAAGTCCTCTCACTATCTCTCCATTGCAACCTGAAATATTCACATTCAAGGAAGGTGACCCAGAATAGTTGGAGGTTCAACTTCTTTTCCTTCTCCGCTCTGACAGCGAACCAGTTGTTAAATTTGTCTCCTTGCTCTCTCTCCTCTCCTTTTCATTACCTGGGAGTGCTCTTCTCTGATTATCCCCCGTCCTCAGTACAGGAACACGGTGGACATGCGCTCCCCCTCCTTCTTGAGGTTGATCATGGTCAACCACGTGACTTGCTTTGGCCAAGAAAATGTGGGCAGAGATGACACATGTTCACTCCTGGAAGTTTTTTGTTTTTTAATTTTTATTTATTTATTTTTGGCTGCACTGTCTTCGTTGTTGCACTCGGGATTTCTCCAGTTGTGGTTCACTGGTTTCTACCTGCAGTGGCTTCTCTTGTTGGGGAGCACAGGCCCTAGGGCACATGGGCTAAATGGTTCCTTGGCATGTGGAATCTTGCTGGACCAGGGATTGAACCTGCGTCCCTTGCATTGGAAAGAGGATTCTTAACCACTGGACCATCAGGGAAGGTCTCCTAGAAGTATTCATCGCAATACGAGACACTATAGTGCTTCCTTCTTCCTGTCATTGAAACCAACACTTCAGCTGTGGGAGGCTCTGTGGACCTGATTCCCAGAGTAAGGATACCACATCTACATACAGGAGATTTGTAATGTGAGCAAAAAATAAACATTGGTTTAACTAATTCACTGGTTGTAACTGAATCTGTCAACATGACCCCCAGTTGACCCACAAGCTGGACCAGGGCAATTGAAGGCTCCTGACCCCTTCCCTGTCCTTCAAAGGTATGTTCTGCCCACCATTCCCACAGTGTGAGCAGTTTCAAGGATGCAGCCTTGAGATAGTAATGTGTTGTTGAGACCATTTGGACTGAATACATGGCTGAATCCAGTTAAGGGCTGGAATATAGACTTTTAACATTCTGGAGGGTGGGTGCAGAGATCTGCCTATCTTCTAGCTGCCCAAGATCAGCCTTATGTGTAAGTTTCCTTGCCATCTACCCATCTAAGTGGCTTGCTTCTTTCCTCAGTCTCTGCTTGCCCTCACTACAAGAGCTAGCTTCATATTTCACCTGGGAAATTTCCAAGGTTGTGAAGCAGCAGCATCAGAATCTTGTCCATCTGGACATACCTGGGCTACTGTTGGTTTTCTGGCTCTCATCACTTCTCATCTGAGTTCTAACACATGCTAGTCAAAGTGTGATCCATAAACAGAAATCAATTCACAAAACAGCTCTGGTCTGCAATGAGTATTAGTCACTCAGTCGTGTCCAACTCATTGTGACCCGATGGACTGTAGCCTGCCAGGCTCCTCTGGCCATGGGGATTCTCCAGACAAGAATACTGGAGTGGGTAGCCTACCCCTTCACCAAGGTCTCTTCCCAACCCAGAAATCAAACCAGGGTCTCCTGCGTTGCAGGCAGATTCTTTGTCAGCTGAACCACCAGGAGCTCTAACACATGTTACTCAAAGTGTGTTCCAAATACAGAAATCTATCCACAAAATATCTCTGGTCTGTAATGAGGTAAGTATAGAAATTAAACATTTAGAAATTCATACAACAGTTCAATTGATTAACTTTATCTGTTGATTCTAATAATAAAATAATTAGGCTTATAGTTCCCCAGAATCTTAGCACTGGGCCTTGCAATGGGGTCCTGCAAAAATGCTTGTCAAATTGGATCAAAACTTCATGATCAAGAACAGAATTATGGTAGGATTTCAAGCAGTAGCAAGCATATCTAGGGGATATCTAAGGTGCCAGACCCTTCTTCATTGAGGGTGAAAACATCATTTAGAAGTTCCCCGAGTCTACTCTTTGTCCCAGCACAAAATTTAGCTCCAACAAGCAAAGAACCTTTCTGATTTCTTTCTCATTTAACCGTAAATATTGTTTTAGGTTTGCCTACATAAAAGCATGATCATGAATGTATTTATTCTTTAGGATAAAACTTTATCAATACATTGCCAATCTGTTTAGTTCAGTGGCTCAGTTGTTCCAACTCTTTGCAACCCCATGGACTGCAACATGCCAGGCTTCCCTGTCCATCACCAACTCCAGGAGCTTGCTCAAACTCATGTTTATCAAGTCGGTGATACCATCCAACAATGAAGGCGTCATCTAACTTTTATTACTTTATACATATACATGCATATACTTTTACACATAAAGTAGTAAAAGCAAGTAAACGGGGCTTCCCAGGTGGCACTAGTGGTAAAGAACCCACCTGCCAAGGCAGGAGACGTAAGAGATACGGCTTCGATCCCTGGGTCAGGAAGATCCCCTGGAGGAGGGAATGGCAACCCACTCCAGTATTCATGCCTGAAGAATCTCATGGACAGAGGAGTCTGGAGCGCAACAGTCTGTGAGGTCTCAAAGAGTCAGGCACGACTGAAGCGACTTAGCACAGCACAGCAAGTAAATAATATCAGCTCTGCTGTGAGAATCAAAATAAACAGTACTGAAGCTCTTGGTAGTGAATAAAAGACTACAATTATTGCTTAGCATTTATATGTAATACTGCCTTGTAACATTCTCAAATTACCTGTACACAAAGATTTTTCTCCTTGTAAGTCAGACAAAAGTCTTTAAGAGGTGCCCTAGGCAACGTTGCTCTGTATCTTGTCCAGTGTTCAGTCGTTTGGGACAAATAATAAATATGCAATGATTTTCTGAAAACTGTTCAGTTGTGGAACCCCTTCATCATTAAGTAAACAGCATAAACTTCATACTTCACATGCTGTGTGATAGGTATTCCTCACTCATACCGGCAACACTCTTTAGAGTTTTGGCCAGGAGAGTTGTAATATGCTGTCTGTTTTCCTTAAGAGCACAGGTCATATCTCACTAATCTTTGTTACCTCAGCACCTACCATAGTCATCTAACCACAGAGCAGTCCAGTTAATGTCTGAAGATAAATTAAATATGTTAATAAATTAATAAACTTTAAATACCTCCCTAATACTACCTCCAATTAGTATCCTGAAATCTAAAAAGCCAATCTTTGATTTTACTTAAAATGGTTTATCTTCCAGAATCATCTAAACATTTTAAAAGTAGACCCATCCAATAAGTCATGTGATTTTCCCATCTTCTTCCTTTGTGAACCTGAGTAAGCTCTTATTCAAAGATCATTAAGGGGATTAGCTGCAGGAGAGGGGGTGGTAAGGAACGGACAGTTCTTGGTCTGGAAGGAGGGAAAATTGTACTAATTGTTCAGAGAATACGACATTATTCCGCACATGTAAACAGTCAAGGTAACATACTGCAGATGGATAAAGAGCTTCTGTCTAGGAGAACTATAAACTTTGGCAGGAACCACGGTGCTGCCTCAGTGAAAGTCCTCCTGCTGGGGCTGCAATGGAAAAAGTGACCTCAGCGAGGAATTCAGAACTGAAACGCTCGGAGAGAGAAGATGAAACACCATGAAGTTTTGATTAAGCCACTTGGTTCCAGGCATATAAAAGTGTAAAGCTGTTTCAGCTTTTTTTAAAACTGCAGATTCCATGAACTTTGTGGATGACTATTCCATTCTAGTTGTAGCTTAGAATTCCTAAGTGCCTCCACCCTCTGTTCTTCATGAGAGATATGCAGTGTTTAAGACTGCATTCTCCTAGACAGCCCAGGTAAGGAAGCAGAGAGTCTGGGGTCACAGGACCTAGATCACTCAGTGTTCTGAGCCGTCCCAGCACAGAAGGTGCACTGAGGAGGGACCCCAAAATACAAAGGCAAAGACAGTACTAGAGGGGAACCATCGCACACCCTTTCCTCCACCCTGCTCCCATCTAGAGAGGGTGTCCCTTTAGTGAACAAGTTTATAGGTGTAACAGTAGCAATTTATATCCCTCACCACGAGGAGTTAGCCAGTTTGGTGAGTGTTTTAGAGCTGGTGTCTCTTGCTACCTGATCTGCTCTTGAAAATTTTATTTAATATATTAGGCTTATGCATGGAAAAAATGAAATGCATCATGGCAAACGAATATGAACAAAACCATATTCTAGGAAAAAAAAAAAAAACAGCCACCCACCCACTCTTGCCCCAAACAAGCTTTTATTTTTAAATATAGATTTATATTTCTAGTAATGCATGAATCAAGTCACATATTTAATGTCAGTAGAGAGTATAATTTTGGATTCATACCAGAAAGAAAAAGTGGGGGGAAGGTAAGCACATAAAACTTATTTATATTTTTATTTATTTTCACCAATTGAAAATAAATTTTCAGGAGTACCACTTCTCAAGTTAATTCATTTCTTAAGTCTGAAAATTTTGTGCTTATTTAGCAGTGCCCTCTGGTGTCCAAATTGATCATTTTAGTTTGCCTTCGGGCAAAAAGTAAACCATTATACAACTAAACAAGTCTACAATTAGCATTTATTTATTCACGAAATATTTATTGAGTGCTCAGTATATGCCAGTTTGTGAAAGGTGATGAGCTACATAGATGTATTTTTTAAAAGACATGGTTTGTTACACTTATATGTGGAATCTAAAAGTAAAACAAACTAGTGAATATTAACAAAACAGGAACAGACTCAGATACAGAGAACAAATTAGAGGTTACCAGTAGGGAGGAGGGAGAGGGAGGAGGGAGAGGGAGGGGCAAAACCAGGGTAGGGGATTAAGAGACACAAACTACTATGTGTAAAATAAACAAGCAACAAGGATACACTGCACAGCAAGGGAAATATACCATTATGCTGCAGTAACTTTAGATGGGGTAGAATCTATAAAAACACTGAATCATTATGTTATCTATCTGAAACTAATATTGCAAATCAACTACCAATTTAATTAAAAAAATTTTAAGGACACAGTTCTTTGTTCTGTTCTTAAAGAGCCCATTGTCTAACAAGAGAAGTAGATGTAAATGTAATTATCTAACAAAAGGTTAATTACTTGATCATACTATAGAAATCAGTTTACCTAGTTTTCACTAAAATGAGACCAACAGAGCTGAGTTGTCTCCATTTTCAAACTGTTCTGGACCATTCTTCACACGAGCAGGTATCTGGCTGTCCTGGGACAAGGCAACTTCTGTCAAGTACATAGGGAACATTACAAAAAAAGAGTAAACGTTCCAGAACACACAGGGAGACTGCAACCTAGTTTTGGAGCTTTCTCACAGAAAGCTCCTTTCACAGTCAACCCCAAGGCACTTCTGATCTTGTAGTTACCTAGGGGCCCACCGGTCACCAGGCCTGACACATAAATTTAATGTTCTTTTAGTCTTACATATCTTTCTGAAAATACAGACTGTTTTCCAACACTGCAGTGAAAAGCCTCAAAAGGAGTTAAACGGCAAAGACCCTAAGAACCGGTAAGTCTGCAAATTTCCACCTGGGGTCACAGAAACACACTTTGTTCTGAATTGGTGGATCTTCAGGCCTTCTGGGGAAGCTGAGGAGCCTGAAGGAGCGACCAAGACCTTCCATCAAAAAGAAAAGTCAAATTCAAAAGAAAGGAGTCAGGAACTACTGTGGCTCAAGAATGATGCTTTAAACAATTGTCCTTTTGGCCAAGTTCCCATTCTCGTTACTGCTGTTTTCTAGTGTAATAAGCCCTGGTTTATTTAACAAGCTTCTAACCAATAGAAAGAAAATGGCAAAGGTGACAGGACATCCATGACTACATTATGTAAGATTACAAGGTCCACCTTGCTGACTCTCTCCTTGTCACTGGCTTTGAGCAAACCAGTTACGCTGGTGAGGCTCATGCGACAAAGAGGGTGGCCTCTTGCTGACAGCCCACTAAACCGAGGTCCTCAGTACAAGGGCCCACAGAGAATAGAAAGCTGCTACCAACCGCAGGAGTGAAGAGGGAGACCTTTCCCCAGTAAAGCCTCAGATGAGACTATAGCTGTGATGGCAGTCTTACAAAGGACCCAATGTTGAGATATTAAATGTGTTGTATTTTTAAGCTGCCTAGTGTGTGGTAATATTAGTATACGAAAATAAACTGCAAATATAGATCTCAGGATACAGTTTTTTACTTTAAAACATTTTTATTATAAAAGTAATACCAACAGAGAAAAACTAAAATCTTAAAGGAAGACAAAGCCATCCATTTACTGCCCTGCCCTCCTATTATAACCACAGTTAGGAATTTATTTTGTCCTCTTTTTTATTATATACTTGGTGTGTTATTTACAGCCATAATCATACCCATTCATACACTTTTGTATCTTGCTTTTTTCTTTTTACTAAGCATTTTCTCATGTTTTACAATATGCTGCTGCTGCTAAGTCGCTTCAGTCGCGTCCGACTCTGTGCAACCCCATTGACGGTAGCCCATCAGGCTCCCCCGTCCCTGGGATTCTCCAGGCAAGAACACTGGAGTGGGTTGCCATGTCCTTCTCCGATGCATGAAAGTGAGAAGTGAAAGTGAAGTCACTCAGTCGTGTCCGACGCTTAGCGACCCCATGGACTGCAGCCCACCAGGCTCCTCCGCCCATGGGATTGGCCAGGCAAGAGCACTGGGGTGGGGTGCCACTGCCTTCCCCGATGTTTTCATAGTATATTCATCTCTAATTTTTAATGGGTACATAACACACCATTCATTACCTTTATATGTTTACTGACTACTTCCCCAGACCAGGTGTTGGCAACCTATGGCCATGTGTTTGGAAATAATGTTTTATTGGAATACAGGCATATCCATTCATTTACATACTGTCTACAATTATTTTTATTCTACAAACAGCATAGTTGAGAAGTTGTGAGAAAATCTATATGGCCTGAAAAACCTAAAATAGTTCCTTTCTGGCACTTTCCAGAAAAATTTTTCTGACTCTTGCCTTAACTTTTAAAATACCTTTCTTTGCAACAATTAATTGAGAAAAAGTAGAAAAACTAGGTCTACTGAAGAAAGATGTTTTTACGGTTCACACTGTCTGCTACTATTAATATCTCTCCTACAACAGTCTAGCTATGATACAGTATGGTGGTAGTAGTAAGAATGGGGAAAAAAAAAAAGCCCAGTGCTCTTGTAGGTAACACTTCTCTGGTCCCTATTAATCTAGATATGCAATTTTATACTCTGGATGAGCATATTTTTAATTTTGATTTAAAGTTAACCAAAGAAGGAAGTAACATTAATTGTACCATGAAAACCAACCAAAAGAACACTTTCTACTGGGGATGAAAAAGCAGACTAAATTCTCCATTTCTGCAGACTAGCTGTAGTGACCAAAAGGCACAGAGAGAGTTGAGTAAGGGAAAGAGATGGTGGTCTCAAGAATGTCCTATCCTTCTGAACATACCATAGGCTCAACTTGCATATGACTATAATCAAACTGTCTCCAGGTGAGAAAGTTCTAGAGCAACTATCTTACCATTTTTTTTAACAAAATAAACTCTTCTATATGGGAAAGTTTTATTCTTCAAAAAAGAAACCTTCTGGAATGGGACCAGCTAAGTCAGCCCTGACTATCTCTGAGATAAAAGATGAACTAGGCTGGTGGTTCTTAATCCAGTCTTGTGTGAACAAAGTAAGCATCAGGAAGGATAGGTGTCATCTTCTAAGGGAAATATTCTGCAACATAAAAAAGAGAAATAGATCAGGATGGACCTTTTCCCCAAAAGATAATGTAACTTAAAGCAAAACTTGAAAGATATTTATTGTGATTATCTCAATTATGCTAACAATGTATGTAAGGAAATCATATAAAACACATTTATGTATTAAATTATTCCTGTCAAAATGCCAACCAATTTAACATTTCCTTAAATGTTCTTTTGGTTAAAACTATTATAAGCCTTTATATTCCACCCCAGTTACTCATCAAATAATTAAATGCATCATGACTTCATGAAGGACTCTTGGAAATTATAAAATTTTCTGTAGACTGAGGAAGTCAAATAATTTTTTGTGAAAACAACTAGGAACATGTTACTTTGAACAGAACATAGCTAGTTTTCTGAGGTATCAGACATCAAGTCCTTTTCCCCTTGAATTTTCATATTGCAAAAGAAGCGATGGTTCTGTGACTACATTGAATCACACTTAAAATCATGTCATAATTTCTTCTTTTTTCACTGTTCTACTGATAGTCACCTCCAAACTGACCTGAGGATCTGGCAGCATAAATCCATCAGTGAGTTTGTAGTAGACTATTGTAGAGTCGGACTCCACTATGGCCAAAGTAAACGACATGGGCAAGTCGGGATCACCTTGCAATTTTCGCGATGCCTTCAAGATCTCCCTTATCCTGAAAATGAGTCATAACACAGTTAGGACTCACAGTCACTCAGTTAATAAGGTCAAATACTGTAAAGTCTTGGAGACAAGGTACACAATCACATTATATCCATAACGCTGACTCAGGAAATGTCTGAAGGCTCAAATATAAACATTTAAGTTACCTTTTTATACAGAAATCCCACAAATAAGCACTGTCTACTGACTTTCAGTCCTCCTCTTTTGTATTCACTCATCTCTCCCGATCATTATACCTAAGAGAATCAAAACCGTATCTACGGAACCTTCAGAAAGGGACACTCACAGTATCTAGTGCACCTAAATTGGCTAAAACTTTTCGTTACTCATCTTCCAAGTTTCCAACTTGGTATCTTACAGCAAAACAATTGGTATTCAGGGTTTTGTTTCGTTTTTAATAGACTATAATAAATATTTCCCCGTATTTCTACATGGTGCTCAAAATTATAGTCTTTATAAGGTTATATAATATTCTATTGATTCACAATTTATCCAGTCATTCCCCTATTGCTGTAATGTTCTTTCAGGCTTTCTTTTTTGTGAGGAGGATGGTCCCAAGAAAGATAAACTGTGATAATAATCTTTATGCAGGTAGTAGTTTCTTTTTAAATAATTCTGCTGGATCTTTCCAAGTATCAGTATTATTGGATATGAATACAGATATTTCTGTGGCTCTCATGTAATCTGATACTTAATAAAAGCAAAAAGAAAAATACAGAGAGAAAAATTTTTTTTATAAAATTAAATGTCAAGTATCAATGTTATGAAGGATTTTGGTTTTCAATCTTTATGCAGGTAGTAGTTTCTTTTTAAATAATTCTGCTGGATCTTTCCAAGTATCAGTATTATTGGATATGAATACAGATATTTCTGTGGCTCTCATGTAATCTGATACTTAATAAAAGCAAAAAGAAAAATACAGAGAGAAAAATTTTTTTTATAAAATTAAATGTCAAGTATCAATGTTATGAAGGATTTTGGTTTGCTTGCTGTGGAAAATAATCTAGTAAATGCAACATCAAGATCTTCAAAGCACTGTTAGCTTTTGCTTACCATGAACTAAAAATCCTTATTACCTACCTAACAAAGCCTGTGTTCAGTAACTGAGGAAAATGTAAACTCCAGGAGAGCCTTCTTAAAAGGGCAAATAAAAAATGATCAGCTGCTTTTTTTCATTAAGCTAACCGATTTTCTGGAATTGGAAAAAGGTTTACTAGCATATTAACATGCTACAACTGAATACATCAATAACACTATACTCTCTTTAGCAAAAGCCTGATTTGTCCCCTTAAATTCTACTCCCAACTCTAAGCAAAAATTCTTGTGGTGACTCCACCCATCCTACTAGCTCTTTAATTTATAAAGCACCTATAAAGAAGCCTCTGCTTTGAAATAGTCTTCCTACAGTAATTATAATACTTTTTTAAAAACCTGTGGAGAAGACAAGATTTTAAAAGTGATTTAAAACAGCAATAAACCTCTGGGAAAGCTGAAACTGAATTGTTCTTGCTAAACTACCATTTAGTCACTGCATAATATGTTACAGAGTGATAACTGGTTTCTTAAAACAGTCACAAAAGGCTGCTTACCTATACCTGTCATTTAATATTCACAAGTATATAATCACACAAGGAGAGAATGAGTTTTTAAGTTTGTCAAACCTCACAGTCAAACCATTTCTAAGATGACCTTGAGAGAGTCAATTCAACAGCATGGTAATACTGGTATTATTGGATAAATAAAATTTTTGCCTGAAAAAAAATCTTAATTCCTTTTCAAGAGTCAGCAAAGCATCATCTTCTCTCCCCAATCCTACAGAGACACCTTGTGCAAACCTACATTACTGTAATCACTACCTTGTATTTACACACCTAAGTGTCTGTTTCCACTGGCTTGTACCAATTTTGAGTGTCAAAGCTAAGAAAAAAAATTGTTAATAGTCTGTAGTAGAATGCTTCCAAGTATCTGTAGTAATTTCTTCAAAATATCTGACATTTGCTTGCTTTTTGTTTAACGGGCATGCAAGCCAAGTTGCTTCAGTTGTGTCTGACTCTGCGACCCTATGGACTGTAGCCTGTCAAGCACCTCTGTCCATGGGATTCTCCAGGCAAGAATACTGGAGTGGGTTGCCATGCCCACCTCCAGGGGATCTTTCCAACCCAGGGTTCAAACCTGCATCTCTTACATGTCATCACAACATTCAAATTGCTCTATCATTTGTCTCTACACCTGCCAAACTCTGGACACCTGTTTTTCTATAGCCCATGAGCTAAGAATGATCTTTATATCTTCAAATGGTACATTTTGAATGGTCATATATGTACCTACATAATAGCCTTGATTTTGCTACTCTGCCCACGAAGCCCAACATACTACCTGGTCCTTTAAGAAAAGGTTTGTTGACCCCTACTCTACACTATGAAAAAAGTTAAGAATAAAAATTGTAAGATACGATCACCAAGTCAGTGTTCCTTTTTTCAATATTACATATTCAAAAGTCAGAGCAGGAGATTTCACTTCTAATTAGAATATAGAAGATCTCAAAAGACCACCATTCCTATGATAATAAAGAGAAAATACCTCATTTGCTTAAAAATATACCATTTTTCTTTAATGCCATAAAAGAGAGGTAATCACAAAGAGGTATAAAGGAGCTAAATTCCAATGAGAAATAAGCCCTTCCTGGGTAAACTAGGGACCAAGACACAGCCACTTCTAACCCTCAAGGGCAACTGCTAAGTCTGGTCACTGTGGCTGGAGGAGTGAGCCAGTCATAGAAAACAGCACATCTAAAAGTCACATCTGAACTGGTGTGGTGGATTGGAATCTTGAGGGACATCAGTCCCTCGAGTTCACCAATTCTTACTCATGGGACTTCTGCTGTGTTTAAGCAGCAGCATGAAAAGCTGGGGAAGGGACTAGAAAATGGCAGGCAAGCCCTAATCACTAGGCCCTGCTGAAGAGAGAGGCCTGATTCCATTCTCAAGACATCTGAAACCAGAACAGAACTGATCACTATAAAGCTGCAACTCAGCCATGATTCCTCCTGACTTCTGATCTGAATGACTAAATAAGACCCCACCTCTACCTGCCAGATAGAGGAAAGGATGAGCCCTTTGGGAGGCGGAGTGGGGGGCAGTCTATGAACCTCAGTCTCTTCCGCATACACAATGGCCAGCATCCCACGAAAAACTCAAAGGTATGTGAAGCAGGTGGAAAATATATCTAATAATCAACAGCAAAAAATCAATACAAGAAGACCATCAGAAAACTAAGGCTGTTGAAAAACTTAGATGCTGGAGTTAAGATTCTAAAATAATTACAATAAATATTATGGTATTGATTAAAAAAACAGATAAAATGAGAGATAAGATGAAAAATTTAAGCAAAAGAATGAAAATTCTAAAGAAAATGAACATTCTAGAATTTCAAAATTATTGACTAGACTTAATGACAGATTAGACACAACAGAAGAATTTAGTGAACCTAAAAACAGGTCACAAAAAACTTCATTGAAGTATAATACAAGAACATTTTTTTCTTTAAATAAAACATCAGAGGCCTTTAGTGCAGTATCAGTCTAACACACGTGTAAATTACAGAAAGACAATGAGGAGAGAATAGTGTGTATCTTAGTCTGCTCAGGTTGCTATAACAAAATACCACAGCTTATAAACAACAAAAAGTCTATTTCTCAGGGTTCTGAAAGTTGAAAAGTCCAAGGTCAAGGCACCAGCATGGTCTCTTTCAGGTGGAGGCCTTCTTCCTGGTTCACAGCCAGAACCCTCTTACTGTGTCTTCACACGGTGAAAGGGGTAAAAGGTCTCTGTGAGGTTTTCTTTAAAGGCACTAATTCCATTTATGAGGGTTCTACCATCATTGATTGCTTGATCACCTCCAAAGATCTCACCTCCTAATACCATCATCTTCTGGGCTAAGGATTTCACCATATGAAACAGAGGGGACACATTTAGACTACAGCAGTATAGCAAAAATAGTTCAGACTTTCCCAAAATTGTTGTTTCTGAATGTAAACTGTCTCTCTTACAGACAGCATGTAGTTGGATCTTGTTCTTCTATTCAGTCTTATAATTTGTCCTTTGATTAGAAAGTTTAATCCATTCACATTTAAAATAAGATTAATATAGTTGGATTTACATATGCCATTTTGCTATTTGTTTTGGGTGGCTCAGCTGGTAAAGAATCCGCCTGCAGTGAGGAAGACCTGGGTTCAATCCCTGGGTTGAATCCCTGGGTTGGAAAGATCCCCTGAAGGGAACAGCTAGCCACTCCAGTATTCTGGCCTGGAGAATTCCACGGACTGTATAGTCCATAGGGTCACAAAGAGCTTGACACGACTGAGTGATTTTCACTTTCACTTTCTGTATATCACATGTCTTTTTTTTGTCCCTCTGTTCCTCCTTTACCTCCTTCTTTTGTATTGATATTTTCTAGAGTACTATTTTGATTACTTTGTGTGTTTTTTAACTATACAGTTGACCCCTGAACAACACAGATTTGAACTGTGCAGGTCTATTTTTCTGTGGATTTCTTTTTCAATAAATATGTATTCAATACTACAGTACTATGATCCCTGGTTTATTGAATCTGTGGATACAGAACTGCACACACAGAGGGTCATCTATAAAGTTATACTCAAATTTCCAACTATGCAGAGGATTGGCATCCCTAACCCCTGCATTGCTCAAGGGTCAGCTGTACTTTTTGAGTGTCTTAGTGGTGGTTCTAGAGATCACACTATATGCACCTTAATTTATCACAATTTACTCAGATTAATTCTAATCCAATTTTAAAACAAATATAGAAACTCCAATTTCATTCCTTTCTCCTTCCTTTGTGCTATTATTGTCATATATATTATGCCTATATACTATAAACTCAGTACAGTGTTATATTATTACTTTATACAATCTTATATCTTTAAAAAAGTTAAGAGGGAAAAGGATACAAAATATATTAACCTACATATTTAATATTTCTGGTATTACTATTTCTTCAAGTTATTCTCTGATGTCATTTCTTGCTTCTTTACAGCCCCATCCTTTGTGTTAATATTATCATCTGTATTACTTCTTAATACATTATAGTCTGATCTGTTGATTTTTGACAAAGGTACAAAGGCAATTCAACAAAGAAAGTCTTTTTAACAAATGGTGCTATAATCTGAAGATAGTATACCTCAATGTCTACAAACAGGATTACTATAATAATCAATGGGGTGGCATACATGAAAAGGCTTTAGACACTGACTGGTAGTCACTGAATACAGTATTTTTATCAACTATCTATACCAGATTTCCTTCTTTGAAAATTGGGACGTAATATGGTAATCACTGCCTTTCTCTTAAAAAACAATTTCCACCTATGTTGAATGGTATGACAATTAGCTAGCTTACTGCTCATATCAGAGGTTTACTTTATAAAGAGATATTTAGATGAAGCAACCATATTAATCAGACGTGTTATTACACAGCACTGATGGAAAGTAACACTCTGAAGCCACTGCAATATACATAACTTACAAATAAATATTTGTAAGATATTTCTTTAAATATCCCTAACTGGCAGGGTATGACAAAGATGGGACACAGATGGAAGGGGAAAAAAAAAAAAACTTAAGACAACTTTTACCTATTTTCTTTTTCTCCCAATATAACATGATTTAAATCAGAAAGGTATATGTGTATGTGTGTGCACGTGCATGTGGTTTTTTCCCCTCATGTAAACTGCGTGGGAATTCTAGCTCAAATACTGAAATTTAGGATAGAAATTTCCATCTCATTCATATTTGTTTCCAGAGTTCTTTGATATAAATAGCAAAACATTTTCAGACTTACTCAAAACACCCATGTGGGAAACCCTCACATTTGAAAATTAGCTCAGAGTTGTAAAGGGGGTATTGTCTTCAGAGTCGAGGGAAATCACTGTCAAAAATGAAATGGAAGTTCCCATCTCACAGCTCTGTTTATCCTCCGTGGAAGTGTGGGGGGGAAAATTACCAATGAATTTTCTCAGTAATAACAGAATTAAACCATTTCTCTGCATCTGTTACTCAAAGCACTCTTGGGAAGTCTCACAAAGATTCTTGTTCAGGATCTCTTCTAGTCAATGGCAATTTGTAACACATGTTTAAGATAATGCCATCATCTCTGTCTATTTGAGATCTGTCTTATTTGTTCCCTTTATGGGGGTACTAATAAACTCCTAACGATGTTTACTTTGCCTTTGAGTCAATAGACTGTGCTTTCTCAATGTAACAACAACAACAGGTTTCAAAGTTCTATTTTAAAAATCACACACGATTATAAAGATGCTGAGGATAATGAAGCATCACTAAAATACTATAGTCTCATTTAAACTCTAACAAGCTCATAGTTTGAAATCTTAATTTAGAAACCACAGAACAAAGTTTCCTTATATGCATATTTTTTAAAAGCTCAGTTCTTTGGAAAGATATTGTAGAGATGTTACATCAGACAGATCTAAAGTAATAATTTAGATAATAAAACTCTTTATCATTCATATCTGATAGAAATTCACATATGTAAAACATAACCTATTTATTAACAATAAGATATTCAGGTTTTTTAGTTCATTACATTTTAAGGAAAAATCCCACCTAAGAAAGAGATAAATCAGTATTACAGTTGTTGATAAACAGTAACAGAACTTGATGTTTATAACAGGTTTTTCTTTTTTTTTTGGTTTTTCTTTCTTATAACTGTTTAGAGTAGCTTAGCATACTGAAAATAGTGATTCTGAAGTGTAACAAAGCTAACTTGAGAATGTATCTAAGGCAAACACACAGAGAACATTATTTGGCTACTTTCTCCAAGCTATTTAAATTCTTTTGATAAATCTTAGCATATATATATATATTAGTTTTTTTTGGTAAGAACCTTACAATAGAGACTAAGTAATCTCTGGAGATTTACACAAAGGGCAAAAAAGTTGAAGACAACATTAATTTAACTTCAATCTTAATGCATCATGGGTTAAAATTATTTTATTAATTTCACCCCACAGAAGGCAATAAATTCTCTGTCCTCTTCAACACGGCCAAATTGATACATGCTTTAGTATTGACAAAAGACATTAACTCCCTGATCTGCCTCATTATGATATATTGAAAGGACACACCATAATGCAACTCTGAAACACAATGCAAGATTAAATTGGTGCCCACGGGGCCTTACTCATCCACAGGCTCAACCCTCAACGTTTCAAGAGTAACAGACCACCCGCTAAGGGATCATGCCAATGCCTTCCTCATAAAAAATCAAGGCGGCTACAGTCTCAGTGGGGTTTACTTAACAATTAAGTGCCTGTGTGGCTATTTGCCCCAGTGGGAAGTCATTCTGCTAAAATAAATTGCAAGTTTGTTTTTTTTTGTTTTTTGTTTTTTCTTCTTGAGGGTAAGAAAAAAAAAAAAAATGCTATGCTAGTTGAAAGAAGCTGCCAGCAGGGGTGGTTTCACCAGAAGCAGATTTCCAGCAGAGGTCGAATGAGGACACGCGTCCTGATATGCAGGCAGACAAACACCAGAAGTCACTTCACGAGTTATTAGACTTCAGGCCTCATATAAAATAATGATCACTTAATGAATTTGTAATAAAGAATAGATACTTTTGGAGAGAAGGAATATTTTTTACAGGGAAATAATAATGGAGTATCCTTCCAAAAATATGTAGCACTTCAGAATTAAATCTTGTAACTAAGAACGTCTTTAAAAATGTTCTAAAGGAGGATCTGCTAGTTCTATTAACCCTTTACTCCACCATTACTACAAGTCCTTCTTCCAAGGCACTTAGGCAAAAGAAGGGTGTGTTGAGCCATGAAGATATGGATGAAAAACAATTAAACTAAAAGGTAAGGAGCCTATTCATAGCATCAACAGAGGGACTCTCCAGATCTGTGACTGTTCTCTCCTCAGATGTAGACAGTTTCAGTTACCGTGTCAAGTGTGGGAAAATCTTGCAAACAGATGAATTTTGTAGACACTCTGGTTTTATAGAAACTCTTGTAAGGTTGCTTGGAGCAACCTTATGTTCTTTAAGATATTATTCAGCAACTTTCTTTTGCAGAAATTGAGTCATCTCCCTCACTCATCCAACAAATACCTATTTAACACCAGATATCAGGTACTAGGTTAGGCACAGGGGAAGTATTAATAGAATGAACAGAACAAAGTTCCTGTTTCCATCAAGGGAGTGGGAGGAAGAAGAAAGTAAATAATATATAATACACTGGGTAGCAATAAATGTGGTAATAAAAGAGGGCCACTTTGTAGGTTGCAATAGTACAGAGGGCGAGACGATAGTCGCTTATACCAGCGTGACATGGTATAGCAAAAGAGGTGAGAGATGGTCAGATTTTAGATAAACTTNGGAGGAAGAAGAAAGTAAATAATATATAATACACTGGGTAACAATAAATGTGGTAATAAAAGAGGGCCACTTTGTAGGTTGCAATAGTACAGAGGGCAAGACGATAGTCGCTTATACCAGCGTGACATGGTATAGCAAAAGAGGTGAGAGATGGTCAGATTTTAGATAAACTTTTAAGGGAGAGTGACAGAATTTGTTAACAAATTAATTTGAAGCTCTGAGAACTGGGTGGATTAAAACTAATCAGAGATTATCCGGCAAGGTTAATATATGAAAGTCAGTTGCTTTCCTATATACCAGCAATGAACAACTGGAATTTCAAATGAAAAACACAACACCATTTACGTTAGCATCCAAAAAGTTAAATACTTTAGGTATAAACTAAGAAAAATATACACAGGATCTGTTTAAGGAAAACTCTGATGTAAGAAATCACAGGAGATCTAAATAAATGGAGAAATAGTCCATATCCTTGGATAGGAAGATTCAATATTATTAAGATACCAATTCTTCCCATTATGATCTATAAATTAAGCACAATCCTAATCAAAACTCTCAACTATACACCACTCTAAAAAAAGCAAAGCTACAGAGAGAGTTAAAAGTTCCGTGGCAGCCAGCAAGCAGTTCAGAGTGGGGGCAAAGGGATGACTGTATGCAGCACACAGGATTTTTAGGGCAATAAAACTATTGTGTATAACGATGGATATGTGACATTGCTGCTGCTGCTAAGTCACTTCAGTTGTGTCCGACTCTGTGTGACCCCATAGATGGCAGCCCACCAGGCTCCCCCATCCCTGGGATTCTCCAGGCAAGAATACTGGAGTGGGTTGCCATTTCCTTCTCCAATGCATGAAAGAGAAAAGTGAAAGTGAAGTCGCTCAGTCTGTCTGACTGTTAGTGACCCCATGGACTGCAGCCCACCAGGCTACTCCGTCCATTGGATTTTCCAGGCAAGAGTACTGGGGTGGGGTGCCATTGCCTTCCCCGTATGTGACATTATGCATGTGTTAAAACCAGTAGACCTGTACAATAAAAAGAGTGAACCTTAATGTAAAACTATGGACCTTACTTAATAATACTATATCAATATTAGTTCATTAATTATAACAAATGTACCATACTAAAGCAAGACAATAATAACCAATAAATGCTGTACTGGACTGAAACTTAAGTGGGAAACCTCTGTACTATCCACTCAAGTTTTCTGTAAATTCAAAATTGTTCTAAAAGATAAAGTATAGATAGGTACAAAGCGATAACTGTCTGCAAGGTTTCTGGCCTGAGCTTCAGCATGCATAGCGTTGCCATTTACGAAAGAAGGCAAATAAAGAGCTTTTTTTTTTTTTTTAAACATGCATCTATTCTTTTTCAAATTCTTTTTCCGTTTAGGTTGTTACATAATATTGCGCAGAGTTTCCCATGCTTACAGTAGGTCCTTGTTGGTTATCCAATTGCTATATTCTAGGTATATAGTAGTATGTACACGTCAATCCCAAACTCCCTGACCATCCCGCCTCACAACACTTCCCCTCTGGTAACCATAGGTTAATTCTCTAAAGTTTTTGCACAGCAAAGGAAATCATAAACAAACCGAAAAGGCAACCCAGCACATAACAGATGCCTAATAAATGAATAAGCAACCTAAAATATGAGCAGCAATATGCAATTTACTTTTTTATACTTCCCCTCAAACAAAAAGATGCTTCTTTGACTCTAGGTAGTCTATAATTCTATTAATATTCATTTATATTCATATTTAATGCTCCAAGAGAAAGTATAATTATGGATATTCATAAAATTTTTTACTGAAAGTTATACTATTTTAGTATAAGAAGAATAAATAAAATTTTAATTTTTCCTATACATCTGTGTTTTAAAATATGGGTTTTTTCCTCTTTCCTCAAAAAAACACTGGGTACAATGGATTTAAAAATAAACAACTGGTCCATTTTTATNTACTGAAAGTTATACTATTTTAGTATAAGAAGAATAAATAAAATTTTAATTTTTCCTATACATCTGTGTTTTAAAATATGGGTTTTTTCCTCTTTCCTCAAAAAAACACTGGGTACAATGGATTTAAAAATAAACAACTGGTCCATTTTTATTATTTGGGTTACTGCTGTGAGAACACATAAACAGCTAATAAAATATTTAAAAAATAATCATGTCCTTTTAAAAAAGAAAAATTACTCTTTACAGGCCTTAAAAACTATATTTAAAAGCTATATTAACTCCAATAAAGTAAAAAGAACTGCAGTTAGGAAGAATGTATTCTTTTGAAACACTGAAAACCTTGACAACAACATTGAAGGAAACAGGTTGATACGGTTTAATAAGCTAAGCATCAGATTAAAAACTCACAGGATTTCTAGTCTAAGTTTGGCTCCGACACTCATTTCTATGTGTAATGAATTTTTTTCACTTCTCTTAAAGCATAAGTTATATAAAGATCTCACCAAAAGAGTTCTGATCAAATTAAATGACAAAAGTCATTAGACTTTTAGCGTTATGGCCGCTGAATTAGCAGATGACCAATCTGGTATATGAAATGTTAAAGCTTTTTTTCCCCCTAAATTTCCAGAGTGATGTTCAGACAGGAAGATGCTAAGAATGAGAACATTTGGAAAAACTGCCTTTCAGATAAACTGGTAGAAGGTACCCATTTTAGAGAGGTTATCAATCACCATACATCAAAAGAAACGCCACTCATTTGTGGAAGTGGAGGGATAAAACGGTCATCGGAGAGGTTCCATCCTCACATAAGCTATTCACTATCCTTCTCTGGCACTGAGAGAAGAGAGTCATTTATAATTTAGTAAGGTTTAAAAGGATGAATGATGCATTGGTATTACTAAGCAAGGAACTATAGCCCTTTGTAACAAAAGAGATTTATTGAGCATTTTTTAAAAAACAGTATCTTAATGGTCCATGGATCTCATAATTGTAAAAAAAATACTCAGCTGTTTAAAAAAAAATTCTCTGCTCGGCTTATGTAAAAAACTTATATATAAAAACAGATAAGGTTAAAATATGGCAAATGGGGTTTGAATTTTCAGCACATCTCTCATGTTTTACTGAGGAAACTAAATTGATATGGAAATTAGAAGATGACATAGTTCTACCAGGAAAAATAAAACTAACAGCTAAAAAACGGAAAAATATTTTTTCCCCTCACAATTTGCTATGGGTCCTTGTGTAAGTTTCTTAAGGAAGGTATTTTCCCAAATACAACTACCCATAATACTAGTACTATTACAGAAGCCTATAAAACTACCTTAATTTTATTCTAATAGACTTCATTCATTTAGGGACATCCAACAAATATCAATGTCAGGATGGCAAGAATACTGGAGAGGGTTGCCATGCCACCCTCCGGGGGATCTTCCTGACCCAGGAGGGAACAGAGGTGTTCCACATTGCAGGCGGATTCTTTACCATCTGAGCCACCAGGGAAGCCCAATATTTATAGCACATGGAATTCTACTTAATGTTATGTGCCAGCCTGGATGAGAGTCATGATTGGGGGACAATGGATACATGTACATGTATGGCTGAGTCCCTTTCCTGTTCATCTGAAACTAGCACAGCATTGTTAATTGGCTATACTCCAATACAAAATAAAAAGCTTAAAGTTTGGGGGAAAAAAAAGAGAAATGCATGTTCTATCCCTGGGTTGGGAAGATCCCCTAGAGTAGGAAATAGCGACCCACTCCAGTATTCTTACCTGGAAAATTCCATGGGCAGAGGAGCCTGGAAGGCAGCAGAGGACACACAGAAATTTCATGTATTAACTGCTTTAGCGAAAACAATGACCACAGACTGCACCTCTGCTCAAAGCACTGCGTTAACTCACTGCTATTCAAACACACATTTGGTCTGTGATGGACTCTGTCTGTATTCTTGCCAGAAACTACATACATAAAACCAACAGAGGCCAACCCTGGGAAAACCAGTAGGAAAGGGATACAAAAACTGGGCATTCTGAGAAACTGACACAGATATAACATTAAATGTTGCCTAGAACTGTTACCTTTTAAGGAGTCGCCAAATTGGGTTGGCCAAAAGTTCCCTGGGGGCTTTCCATTAAATGTTATTGAAAAAAAATCTGAATTAACTTTTTGGCCAACCAAAACATATACACCACAAAATAAATAATGGAAAGAATAAGCTTTTCAAATATATGTGCCACTCTCTCACTCAGTAGTCAAGCCGAAGGATAGTCACTACCATACTTTTAAGGACTACGGTGAGGAAATCGTTCATAACTAAGTTTAATTAACTATGAAAATAACAGAGTGTGGTCCAGTATTACAAACAACAGATTCTAAAACGTGGGTCTTCAGTAAAGGAAACAGCTAACAAGCCTTAGCTACACTGTACCCTTTGTGGATAACATGCAGTTGCACCCACTGCAACGGCCAACTCCTCTGGCTCTTGGGCTTTGTATATTGCCCAAATTCCCTAGTAATAAAAATGTCATTTTAAGTTTGTGAAGAATACAAAACATTTACAAGAAAAAAGGCACCACAGTCAAGCAGCTCAGCAACACATTCTAGGATAGCGATTTACAGTGGGTGTGCTCCGGTGATCGTACAAGTGCGTGGTAATTTATTTCTAACAACAAAGCTTCAAAGTTGGCAGGCTATATTTTAATATAAAATTAATATTCCCCATAATATATCACCATTCTCACCTACTCACATTCTACTATGCTTTCTTGGGTGAGAGGCAAAGTGGGGAGTCAATACAAAGAGGTCCTGGGAACAATATATAAACTAAAGCTCTAGTATATCTGTACTGCAGTTCAAGGAAGGTGATCGTACAAGTGCGTGGTAATTTATTTCTAACAACAAAGCTTCAAAGTTGGCAGGCTATATTTTAATATAAAATTAATATTCCCCATAATATATCACCATTCTCACCTACTCACATTCTACTATGCTTTCTTGGGTGAGAGGCAAAGTGGGGAGTCAATACAAAGAGGTCCTGGGAACAATATATAAACTAAAGCTCTAGTATATCTGTACTGCAGTTCAAGGAGAGCGGACTAGAATCATGGGTCAGGACAACAATAAATGTTAAATAAAAGTTAAAATAAAGGTTAAAACCACCAGTCACAGCTGGGCATTAAGCATCAGTAGCTACTAAGATCACACAGAGAGGAAACCAGACATTACATGTCTCCGGAAGAAAGAATGGACCACCAGCTAGAGTCTTACTAATGTGATCCAACTGCATCTAACCAAGCTGCTGGTTTCAGCTGCCAATTTGCAGAAAACACAGAGGACAGGGAAACATGTTGAAATGCACCATGAGTGAGTAATCGACAAATCCATACTATGGGAGAGTATGTATGTCAAACAGCCTAGGTTCTTTAACAGAAAAGTTGTGAGGAAAAGAGAAAGATAGAGGCAGAACCCACACATCAGGAGTGGGTAAACCACTAGTCTATGCATCAATCTGGATGCCTTCTGTTCTTGTAAATGAAGTTATAAGAGCACAGCCACACCCATCTGTTTATATATTTGTCAAGGGCTGCTTTCCCCCTAACGTGATAGAGCTAAGGAGTTGCAACAGAGACCAAACAGCCAGCAAATCTCAAAATATTTACTATCTAGAGCTTTATGGATAGCTTGTTGATCTCTACTGCAGATTAACAGAGTTTTACAGGATATAACCAAAAACATTTTTTAATGGGAAAAATTTATGAGATACAAATAAGGAATTGCTTTATTTGTAGAAATTAAATGGATTTTTAAATGTACATAAAAAAATAAAAGGGCATTACATGCCTCCTGATAAAAGAACAGACCACCAGCTATAGTCTTATTAATATGATAATAAGCAAAGCCCTGATTCCAGCTGCCAATTTGCAGAAAATACAGAAGACAGGGAAACATTAAAATGCACCATGAGTACACCATCCAATAGCATACCAAAATAAAAGTTATCATCATAAAAGTAAGGATAATGGAAAAGAAAAGATTATGCTTAGCACAGGGCACACTGAAGGAGTTCTGAGATGGCTGGAAAGGTTTTATTTCTTGACTAGGTGGTGAGGGTTCAAAATGTTCTCTGTAACGCAGCCTATGCATTTATACTGTGCTGCTTTCTGTATCTGGTTTTATTCTTCAGTAAGAGATTTTAGAGTCACCAGCAAAGTAAGAAGAATGATAGCTATGAGACTTTGTTATCTACTAGGAGATTCTGGTGCAACTCATTGAATCCTTTGTTATCTTTTGGAAATAGTAGAGCATAAATAAAAACACCTTTTTAATATCAGCTTTTTATATATGAAATTTGGATAAAAAAAGAACTCTGTATACCACTAAAGGTTCTAGAGCTAATGAAACAAATGAAGGTACTCTGAAATTCTATAACATTCTCTACCAATGCAAAATAGTCTTATAACCACATGGAATAAGCTGCTGCATCATTTCCCTGCATAAAGTCCTTCCACAACACCTTCCACGTAGCAGTAATTTTTAAGAGCTCCTTCTAGAAACCTAGGACTCAACAGACATGCTTCAGGGGTAGGGAATCATGTATATTGTACAGACTGTACCTGGCACAAAGGTGCCAGGTACAAGAGTGTCTGAAATCTGGTTGATGGAGCTTGCCAAACCTGAATCCTGATGAAGACTTTTTCTGTATGTCCAAGGGAGTCTCTTTTTTCTAATTTGCTCCAAAGCAAGTCATGAACTAGCTGTTCAGTTCAGTTAAGTCACTTAGTCGTGTCCAACTCTTCGCAACTCCAGGCCTCCCTGTCCATCACCAACTCCAGGAGTTCACTCAGACTCATGTCCATCGAGTCCGTGAGGCCATCCAGCCATCTCATCCTCGGTCGTCCCCTTCTCCTCCTGCCCCCAATCCCTCCCAGCATCAGAGTCTTTTCCAATGAGTCAACTCTTCGCATGAGGTGGCCAAAGTACTGGAGTTTCAGCTTTAGCATCAGTCCTTCCAAAGAAATCCCAGGGCTGATCTCCTTCAGATGGACTGGTTGTAGGCCTGTTCAAACATCCTTCCAGATCTACCTTTTGTCAAATTTAACATCATAAACTGTCTGAAAAGCTGCTGCATCATTAAGCTAAAACATGAGGAAGCACATCTTACATCTGTATTTCCCTGGTTAATTCCTCTTCTGTGAACTGCTGTTCATATTTTTTGCCCATATTTTTCATCTGGATTGCTTTTTCCCTCAAGTCACAGAAGTTATTTACATATTCTGATTGAATCTTTGTCAGCTATACATCAGTAAATCTCTTCTCCTAGTCTATGGAAACTTCTATATTGTCAGTAGGACTATGAACTGATAACCTTCTGGACAGCAGATTACTAATAAGCAGTAAAGATGAAGGTGTAAATGCTGTATGTTCCAGCCATTTCACCTCCAGGTTTCTACCTTAGGGAGACTCTCATACATGAGAACAAGGATATACTTACATGGGATAGTCATTACAGTATAATTTGTAACAGCAAAAAAGTATAAACAGTGATGTCCTTGAAGATGTATGTGACACTTCCTCCCTCGTTTCCCACCCATCCCTCTTTTCCCATGCGTTCTAGATATTCGTTTGTTCATTAATGGCCTTAGCCCATGCCATTAAGCACCGTCTCTGAACCAGATTCCATAATAGGTAGGCAGTCACTACTTCCACTTGCCTGGCTAACACCTGGTCCCTTAGCACTTTCAGGAGGCTCTTCCCGTCCTTCTGGGTTCTGATACGACCTTAAGTAAAGTGCTTGTCAGTACTCCTCTACTCCTGTTATCCAATCTGTTGTTGCTGTCAGTCGCTAAGTCGTGTCCGATTTTTTGGTGACCTCATGGACTGTAGGCCACCAGGCTCCTCTGTCGATGGGATTTCCCAGGCAAGAATACTGGAGAGGGTTGCTATTTCCTTCTCCAGGGGATCTTCCTGACCCAGGGATCAAACCCATGTCTCTTGCATTGCAGGTGGATTCTTCAACTCTGAGCCAATAAGGAAGCCCTGTTATTCAATTACCTAACAATAAATTAAGTGGAGGTGGTCCCAAATTACTGTTAATTAAATTTCTGAACAAAGGACAACTTTTCCTAGATCTCATCTAACAATTACCAAAAAATGAAATAAAAATTCATTTTCCAAGCCAACAATTAGAGCTAGAACATTACTTTCAAGAGAAAATCTTAAATACCGTATGGTCACATGCATATGTGGAACTGGACACCCACACGAAAGTTCATAGACACAGAAAACAGATCAGAGGTTGCCAGAGGCAGTGGGTAAAACAGGTGAAAAGAATTAAAAAGTATAAACTTCCAGTTATACAATAAATAAGTCATGGGTATGTAGTGTACAGCATGGTGACTACAGTTAATAATACCATATTGGATTATTTGAAAGTGCCTAAGAAAGTAGATCTTAAGGGTTCATATCACAAGAAAAAAAAAACTCTTTAATTATATACAGTGACCAATGTAAACTAGATTTATTGTGGTAATTATTTTGCAATATATGCAAATATCAAATCATTATTTGTACACCTGAAGCTAATACAATGTTGCATATCAATTATGCCTCAAAAAAGAAATAGGCTGTCTTGATCAGCACAATATCTCTAACACAGACCACCTCCTGACATAATAGTCAATAAATACTTGCTAGGTAAAGACCAAAAAGATCCAAGCAATATTATCTGTAATAATAATTTTTAAAGTGAACCCAGTGATTTATTTTTATAGATGGTTTATTATCAAATAAAGAGCTGTTTATTCTCTTAAATTTAAAAAAAATGCATTTTTTTTAAGGTGAGTTACCTTCATAAATTCCTACCCAAATACTTTTAGGACTTGTCTTAATGAACTTCCTCCCTATACAAGCCGGCCAGAGATTCAAAGTCAATAATTTTCTTTGTGTTACTAATGAAGGAAAATTCCTACATTAACCACAAATGTCTGAAATTGTACCACTACTGTTATATATGTAACATTTTATATAGAAAGTACACATGGGAGTAAAAATAGGTTAAAGCTTGCCTATTACCTAAAAATATCACTCCTGTTAAAACCTGAGGAATGAAATCAAACACACAAATCTTTATTTGTTAAAAAGGTTATTTGCATTCTTCGAGTGAGAACATTTTATGGCATAGAAAGCATAATAAATCTAATGTGTATTGGGTCCCATTTGTGCTATTTTCTATATTATCATTCCACTGCCTAATATAATCATGAATATTTATATAAAAATAAGACACACAGACTAAGCTCTCCGCTTTATTAAATACAAGAGTGCAAAAATGGATTACTAAGTTAACCTTCCAACTAATCCTACTTAAGAAAACAAGCTTAAAAAGCTAGAAAAGCGATAATCACAATTAGGGAAAAACTAGAAATTAATCAGGCAAATTTATAGTTCTAGATTAATGAAATGATTTTGATTCAAACAGACTATATTCATTTTGTTTTTTAGGATTAAATATATGTTAATTCTAAATGGTAGTTCCTTGTCCAAATAAATAATAGAACAATAATACTAGCTAGGATGACATTGTTATAGCAATTTAAAGACACAAAGGGAGAGTCTAAAGGAGTGAATTATTATGTCTCTTAGAAGCTTTATTGGAAATAAAGCTAGTTAAATTGTTGTGTATTGATTTTCAAAACACACAGAAAATCTCACAGTAAGAAGCCTCTCAAATAGTATAAATAGCCTGAAATATCAAAAGATAATTCTCATAACAAATCACACATATGAAAAATATTTAATAGAAATCTAAAAATTAGCTTAATAGAATTTTATGGAATACACACAATGAAAAAAATAACCAATTTTGGTAGCTTTGATTTGGAAGGGATCTCACATATTATCTACTGATAACCTGTAACCTTCAATAAAAGACAAAGTAAAACTCAAGAATTGTGTCTCCAATCATCAAATAAAAATCTGCACCAAGACCAGAATCCAGGTCTTCTGGCTTTAGTCCACAGTCTTTCTCCTAAATCAATATGTATTAATTCTCTATGCATTCATAGAGAATTAGGAAAAAAGCAGGTATTCATCAAAGTGCTTCATATTGGAATTTAAGGTGCTCTGCCTTCTTCCCTTTTGAATTATGGTTCTGGAGTCTTGAGAGTCCCTTGGACTGCAAGGAGATCAAACCAATCAATCCTAAAGAAAATCAACCCTGACTATTCATTGGAAGGACTGATGCTAAAGCTGAAGCTCCAGTACTTTGGCCACTTGATGCGAAGAGCTGACTTACTAGGAAAGACCCTGATGCTGGGAAAAACTGAAGGCAAAGGAGAAGAGGGCAGCAGAGGATGAGATGGTTAGATAGCATCACTGTCTCAATGGCCATGAATCTGAGCAAACTCTGGGAGATACTGGAGGACAGAGGAGCCTGGCATGCTGCAGTTCACAGGGTCACAAAGAGTCGGACATGACTTAGTGACTGAACAACAGATCCAAGCCCTCTTCCCTACTTATACACCCACTCAAATACACCTATGTCTTTATCTGTCCTTTCTACCTGCCCCATAGCCTCAGAGGTTCAGATGCTCCTCTTCCAGCTCAGGATTAATCTCTTTAACTAGTCTACTGAATCCTCCCCTCCCCATCTCGCAAGAAACTTGGCTCCATTACTCATTACCTTCACTCCTCAATGTTCAGCTTTTCTCTAGGACAGTTCACAGCACAGCTGGCTTACTTCAGAACAAACAAGTCAGAGAGAGAGTGCCCAACAGAAGCCACTGTTTTTTTTTTCCCCGAAGTATCACTGATTTACAATGTTTCAGGTATGTAACACGCACGCGTGTGCACGTGTGTGTGTGTGTGCATGTGTACTGAGAGGGCAGGGTGACTGGGATGTCCCGGTAGCTGGGTGTACGTGTGTGTGTGTACATGCGTACCGAGAGGGCAGGGTGACTGGGATGCCCCAGTAACTGTGTGAATCTGTGTGTTTGTGTGTGTGTACATGTGTGNGTGTGTGTGTGTGCAGCATGTGTGTGTGTATGTGTGTGTGCGTGTGTGTGTGTGCCTTTCCCAGTGGCTCAGTGGTAAAGAATCCACCTGCAGTGCAGGAGACACAGGAGAAACTGCTTTCAGTCCCTGGGTCGGGAAGAGCCCCTGGACGAGGGCATGGCAACTCACTCCAGCATTCTTGCCTGGAGAATCCCATGGATGGAGGAGCTGGAGGGCTAAAGTCTTTGGGTTGCAAAGAGTCAGACATGGCTGAAGAGACTGGGCACACATGTATATATGTGTGTATATATACACACACGCACGCACACATATAGATAGATATGCTCTTGTCAGTTGAATGCTTACAAATATTTTCTCTTATTCCATAGGTTGTCTTTTCATTTTGTTAATGGTTTCCTTCGCTGTGTAAAAGTTAAGTTTAATTAGGTCCTATTTATTCATTTTTGCCTTTGTTTCCATTGCTCTATGAGACAGATCCAAAAAAATAGTGCTGTGATTTATTATGGCCTGCCTATGTTTCTTCTGGGAGTTTTATAATACTCTGTCTCACATATAGATCTTTAATTCATTTAAAATTCATTTTTGTATATAGTGTTAGAGAATGTTCTAATTTCTTTCTTTTATTAATAGATACAGCTGTCCAGTTTTCCCAGCACTACTTATTAAAGAGAATATCTTTCCTCCATTGTATATTCTTGCCTTCTTTTTGGCAGATTATTTGACCATAAGTGTGTGGGTTTATTTCTCGGCTCTCTACTCTGTTCCATGGATCTATATGTCTGCTTTTGTGCCACTACCATACTGTTTTGATTTCTATAGCTTTGTAGTATATTCTGAAGTCACGGAACATGATTCCTCCAGCTCCATTCTTCTTTTTTAAGATTTACTCCATTTCACAAGATTTATTCAAGAATCGCTCCATTTTTCTTTCTCAAGATTACCATTGCATCAAAAAGAATAGAATACCAAAGGATAAACCTACCTACCTAAGGAGGCCAAAGACCTGTACTCTGAAAACTATAAGACACTGATGAAAGAAATTGAAAATAACACAGACAGAAAGAAAAATATACCATGTCCTTGGATAGGAAAAATCAATACTGTTAAAAATGACCATACGATCCAAGGCAATTTATAGATTTAGTGCAGTCTCTATCAAATTATCAAGAGTATTTTTTACACTGGAAAAGACCCTGATGCTGGCCAAGAGTGAAAGCAAAAGAAGGGGGCGGCAGAAGATGAGATGGTTAGACAGCATCACCAACTCAATAGAAATGAATTTGAATAAACTCTGGGGGATAGTCAAGGGTAGGGAAGCCTGGCAAGCTGTAGTCCATGGGGACACAAAAAATTGGATATGACTCAGGAACTGAACAACAATTTTTCACAGAACTAGAACAAAAAATTTTCAAATTTGTATGGAAACACAAAAGACCCCAAATAGCCGTACATCTTCTATAATCTGATCTTAGAAGTAACCTCTCGTCATTTTTGCCAAGTTTTATTCATTAACAGTAAGTCACTGGAGATTCCCTGGTGCTCCAAGGGTTAGGACTCTGCTTTCACTGCCGAGGACCCGGGTTTGATCACTGGTTGGGGAACTAAGATCCCATAAGCTGCTCAGTGCACAACACCCACTCCCTAATAAAAAAGCAAGTCACTGACTCCAGCCTACACTCCAGGGAAGGGAATTACACAAGTGTGACCATCAGAAGGCTGGATTACAAGAAGCCATCTTAGAAGCTGCCTGCCACAGCTTCTAAAGAAGAAAAACAGAAAAGGAGGCTTTTCAGCTGGATACCAGGTCTTCTTATGAAGCAAGCAATTGGGAAAACCTGGTACTGGCATAAGAATAAATATACTGACTAAAATTTTTCCTGTGGTCATGTATAGATGTGAGAGTTGAACTGTGAAGAAGGCTGAGTGCTGAAGAATTGATGCTTCTGAGCTGTGGTGTTGGAGAAGACTCTTGAGAGTTCCTTGGACTGCAAGGAGATCCAACGAGTCCATTCTGAAGGAGATCAGCCCTGGGATTTCTTTGGAAGGACTGATGCTAAAGCTGAAACTCCAGTACTTTGGCCACCTCATGGGAAGAGTTGACTCGCTGGAAAAGACTTTGATGCTGGGAGGGATTGGGGGCAGGAGGAGAAGGGGCCGACCGAGGATGAGATGGCTGGATGGCATCACTGACTCGATGAACGCGAGTCTGAGTGAACTCTGGGAGTTGGTGATGGACAGGGAGGCCTGGCGTGCTGCAATTCATGGGGTCGCAGAGTCAGACATGACTGAGCAACTGAACTGAACTGAATAGAATATAAAGAGAAGCCAGAAACAAATCGAAGCATAGCTGCACAAAGATGGTATGTCAGATAATAAGGAAAGGAGGGAATATTCAGTAATTGGAGGCAGAGAAAAATGGTCATCCAACTGAAAACAGGGTCCCTAGCCTTCCTCTCATAACATTAAAATAAGCAACTTCAAACTCTTAGTGAAAATACAGGTGAACTTCTTTTAAATCTTTACTTAGGAAATAGCTCTTATATTAGGTATAAAGTGAAAGTGAAAGTGAAGTCGCTCAGTCGTGTCCAACTCTTTGCGACCCCGTAGCCCACCAGGCTCCTTCGTCCATGGGATTCTCCAGGCAAGAATACTGGAGTGGGTTGCCATTTCCTTCTCCAGGGGAAGCTTCCCGACCCAGGGATCGAACCGAGGTCTCCCGCATTGCAGGTAGACGCTTTAACCTCTGAGACACCAGGGAATATATTAGATCTTTATATATTAGTTATCTTTATATATTAGATATAAAGATATTGATTATTAAAATTAATAAATATGAGTATATTCAAATTAAAAACTGTTATTCATCAAAAGATACCTGAAAGACAGATTTTTAAAGCTGGGAAACACAACCAAAAGGATTACTATCAAGAATATATAAAGAACTCCTAGGAGTCAATGAGGAAACTACAAATAATCCAATAGGTAAAGGATGTGAAAATGCATTTTTCAAGAGAGGAAATGATAAATATATAAATAAATGTTCAATATCAGACCACATGTGCAAATTAAGACCACAATTAGACAAGCCATTCAACTGACAACAATTTAAAAGTCAGAGACCACTAAATGTCAGAGGCCATATAGCTTCCAAAGATCTTATTTACTGTGCAGGGGAAAGTAAACTGAGGCAACCACTTTGGAAAATCGTTTGAAACTATCCCCTAAAGCCAAACATGAGCAACACTCCATCCTCAGGAGAGATGTGAAAACTATGGTGTAATCACACGATGGAATGCTATACAGAAGCCCACCCTCCTGGCCAAAAGACACCGTAATATAACCTTAACAATATAAAGCAAGCCTCCAAAGATTACATGCCTTTTTAGAAAGTTAAAAATACCTAGAATGAAACCACTCCCAATGAGCACGAAAAATACAGTAACATTTTACAGTAAATAAACACTTGTTCAACACTCATATTTAACTTAGTTCTCAAATCACCAAGAATAACGCCATGATTTCTATACCCCAAATTCCTTTTAAAATATATCATTGCTGTTGTTTAGTCACTAAGTCATGTCTGACTCTTTGTGACGCCATGGACTGTAGCCTACCAGGAGTCTCTCTGTCCATGGGATTTTCTAGGCAAGAATAATGGAGGGGGTTGCCGTTTCCTTCTCCAGAGGATCTTCCTGACCCAGGGATGGAACCCGTGTCTCCTGTATTGCAAGCAGATACTTTACCCCTGATCTACCAGGGAAGCCTTTAAAATATATTACTAACTCTTATTTAAGGATTCCTAGTACTTTATGCCGGAGAAGGCAATGGCAACCCACTCCAGTACTCTTGCCTGGAAAATCCTATGGACAGAGGAGCCTGGTAGGCTGTAGTCCATGGGGTCGCAAAAAGTCAGACACGACTGAGCGACTTCACTTTCAGTTTTCACTTTCATGCACTGGAGAAGGAAATGGCAACCCACTCCAGTGTTCTTGCCTGGAGATTCCCAGGGATAGGGGAGCCTGGTGGGCTGCCGTCTATGGGGTTGCACAGAGTCGGACACGACTGAAGCGACTTAGCAGCAGCAGCAGCAGCGCTTTATGTTAGAAAGGAACTAACCTGCTAAACAAAAGTCAAAATCAGCTGCCCACCTGTTATGGCTGAGGGAAGCACTGATGGGTGTAGGTACCACAGTCTGTAACCCTTCTCCTTCTATCTCAGTACCAAGAAGGCAGATGAGCTGGAGATCTGGTAATCCCACACAGTTTACTTCATGCCAGCTTTTACCTGAAAGTGTATCATCGAAAGGACAATATTTATCAAAAAAATAAAAGGTCTAAACATCTACCTAATACTCAGCTGAGCAAACATCACTTATAATGCTATGTCCCTTTATCTTTCTACTATTTTCTGTTACTCATAATTCCCAGTGTTAATGAATAAAGAAATCACAACACTGACAAAATTAACAGCAAATGCATAAACACTATATCCCGACCCAACTCATTCCCCCACGACAGCCCCAATAACAAAACAATAATAAACAAATTACTTACTCTCCATGAGGTCCAGGTAAACCAAGAACGCTATATAAACTTGGGTGGCATCTCCTATATCTAATTCCATCATTTCTAAATACTGAAAATCAAAATGTAATTGTCAAAGAGAGAAGGAAGAATCTCTTAGCATTTTCTTTCAATTAACAACTAGTCAATAGATAATGTATAAGACTCTCTTAAAGGTATAGTGGGAGTTACTTGGCAATTAAGCCCTGACCCCTATTTCTTAAAAAAACGTATGGCTTGCTAGGGTAAACACATACACACTTGCAATTGCAGATAAATAATAATATGTTACAGTAAGTGACTAAAAACCAAGTGAATGGAAAAAAAAAAACTGACACAAGAGGTCAAAGGAGCTGCACTCAGGTGGCTTGGTTGCTGAATGTTTCCTGGCAGAAGGACATGTATGAATTGAATAAACAGAGAAAGAGTGACAGTGTAAGTAATCACATGAAAGTGGGAATAAGCAACATGGATTCAAGGGCCCAGAAAGAAACCCACCCGCCAGGAGTAGAGACATCTTAACAGGACTTTTGTCAGGGCAGGTTAGCGGGAGCCTCTGATTCCCTGGTCTCATTTGCCGGTGGAGAAGCTGTGCAAGAAAGCACTCCTGGCCTGTCTCCCCAGTCCTGCTCACTCAAGAGCAGGGAATTCATTGACTGTTGAGTTTCAAAGAAAGGACCAAGGAAGTTGCTGCGGGTCAGCACAGAGCGAACATTCCTCAGGGCCTGCCCCTGCAGGAGATGCCTGAGGTATTCCAGCTCTGTCAATGACTAGGTGGATGGAGAGCAGGGTCAATGCAGAGGTGGGGCATCTGCAGACCCATCTGGGTGTACTAAAGTCACACCTTCCATCAGCATCCACCAAAGTGTGTACAGATGCAGGAAAAGAGGAGTGCTACCAATTGTCCTCCTCAACCTCACATGAGTTTGGAAATGACATCAAAAAGGCAACTGGGGACCAGGGGCGAGGTCTTGATGGCCAGGGTAAAAGTATGAATTTTACCCTTCAGGAAATTCTCTAAATATAAGAATTACATAGCCAAAGTGGTGTTTAAGGGTGGTAAATCTGATCCTGTGTTATTAGATTGACCTAAGTTGACTATGCCAAGCCTTTGACTGTGTGGATCACAAAAAACTGTGGAAAATTCTGAAAGAGATGGGAATACCAGACTACCTGACCTGCCTCTTGAGAAATCTATATGCAGGTCAGGAAGCAACAGTTAGAACTAGACATGGAACAACAGACTGGTTCCAAATAGGAAAAGGAGTCCGTCAAGGCTGTATACTGTCACCCTGCTTATTTAACTTATATGCAGAGTACATCATGAGACATGCTGGGCTGAAAGAAGCACAAGCTGGAATCAAGATTGCCAGGAGAAATATCAATAACCTCAGATATGCAGATGACACCACCCTTATGGCAGAAAGTGAAGAGGAACTAAAACTCCTCTTGATGAAAGTGAAAGAGGAGAGTGAAAAAGTTGGCTTAAAGCTCAACATTCAGAAAATGAAGATCATGGCATCCGGTCCCATCACTTCATGGCAAATAGATGGGGAAACAGTGACAGACTTTATTTTTTGGTCTCCAAAATCACTGCAGATGGTGATTGCAGCCATGAAATTAGAAGACACTTATCCTTGGAAGAAAAGTTATGACCAACCTAGATAGCATATTGAAAAGCAGAGACATCACTTTGCCCACAAAGGTCCGTCTAGTCAAGGCTATGGTTTTTCCTGTGGTCATGTATGGATGTGAGAGTTGGACTGTGAAGAAAGCTGAATGCTGTAGAATTGATACTTTTGAACTGTGGTATTGGAGAAGACTCTTGACAGTCCCTTGGACTGCAAGGAGATAAGTCCATCCTAAAGGAGATCAGTCCTGGGTGTTCATTGGAAGGACTGATGCTGAAACTGAAACTCCAATACTTTGGCCACCTGATGCGAAGAGCTGACTCATTGGAAAAGACCCTGATGCTGGGAGGGACTGGGGGCAGGAGAAGGGGACGACAGAGGATGAGATGGCTGGATGGTATCACATGAGTTTGGGTAAACGCTGGGAGTTGGTGATGGACAGGGAGGCCTGGCATGCTGCAATTCATGGGGTTGCAGAGTCGGACACGACTGAGCAACTGAACCGAAGTAATTTTCAAACTGAATAATGCAAATGCAGAACTGAAAATCAAACAACTAATATCTTTTCTTTTTTTTTAAGCTCAATTAGATCCTTCAAGAAGAAAAACCGAAAGAAAAGATTTGATGGTTCGAGCCTACAGAGCATTTGACTTTAAAGGAAAAAAAAAAAAAAA
>SJYX01014480.1:336088-364208 GCA_006410675.1 Oreotragus oreotragus | reverse complement strand
GTCTCCCCAGTCCTGCTCACTCAAGAGCAGGGAATTCATTGACTGTTGAGTTTCAAAGAAAGGACCAAGGAAGTTGCTGCGGGTCAGCACAGAGCGAACATTCCTCAGGGCCTGCCCCTGCAGGAGATGCCTGAGGTATTCCAGCTCTGTCAATGACTAGGTGGATGGAGAGCAGGGTCAATGCAGAGGTGGGGCATCTGCAGACCCATCTGGGTGTACTAAAGTCACACCTTCCATCAGCATCCACCAAAGTGTGTACAGATGCAGGAAAAGAGGAGTGCTACCAATTGTCCTCCTCAACCTCACATGAGTTTGGAAATGACATCAAAAAGGCAACTGGGGACCAGGGGCGAGGTCTTGATGGCCAGGGTAAAAGTATGAATTTTACCCTTCAGGAAATTCTCTAAATATAAGAATTACATAGCCAAAGTGGTGTTTAAGGGTGATAAATCTGATCCTGTGTTATTAGATTGACCTAAGTTGACTATGCCAAACCTTTGACTGTGTGGATCACAAAAAACTGTGGAAAATTCTGAAAGAGATGGGAATACCAGACTACCTGACCTGCCTCTTGAGAAATCTATATGCAGGTCAGGAAGCAACAGTTAGAACTAGACATGGAACAACAGACTGGTTCCAAATAGGAAAAGGAGTCCGTCAAGGCTGTATACTGTCACCCTGCTTATTTAACTTATATGCAGAGTACATCATGAGACATGCTGGGCTGAAAGAAGCACAAGCTGGAATCAAGATTGCCAGGAGAAATATCAATAACCTCAGATATGCAGATGACACCACCCTTATGGCAGAAAGTGAAGAGGAACTAAAACTCCTCTTGATGAAAGTGAAAGAGGAGAGTGAAAAAGTTGGCTTAAAGCTCAACATTCAGAAAATGAAGATCATGGCATCCGGTCCCATCACTTCATGGCAAATAGATGGGGAAACAGTGACAGACTTTATTTTTTGGTCTCCAAAATCACTGCAGATGGTGATTGCAGCCATGAAATTAGAAGACACTTATCCTTGGAAGAAAAGTTATGACCAACCTAGATAGCATATTGAAAAGCAGAGACATCACTTTGCCCACAAAGGTCCGTCTAGTCAAGGCTATGGTTTTTCCTGTGGTCATGTATGGATGTGAGAGTTGGACTGTGAAGAAAGCTGAATGCTGTAGAATTGATACTTTTGAACTGTGGTATTGGAGAAGACTCTTGAGAGTCCCTTGGACTGCAAGGAGATAAGTCCATCCTAAAGGAGATCAGTCCTGGGTGTTCATTGGAAGGACTGATGCTGAAACTGAAACTCCAATACTTTGGCCACCTGATGCGAAGAGCTGACTCATTGGAAAAGACCCTGATGCTGGGAGGGACTGGGGGCAGGAGAAGGGGACGACAGAGGATGAGATGGCTGGATGGTATCACATGAGTTTGGGTAAACGCTGGGAGTTGGTGATGGACAGGGAGGCCTGGCATGCTGCAATTCATGGGGTTGCAGAGTCGGACACGACTGAGCAACTGAACCGAAGTAATTTTCAAACTGAATAATGCAAATGCAGAACTGAAAATCAAACAACTAATATCTTTTCTTTTTTTTTAAGCTCAATTAGATCCTTCAAGAAGAAAAACCGAAAGAAAAGATTTGATGGTTCGAGCCTACAGAGCATTTGACTTTAAAGGAAAAAAAAAAAAAAAAACCTGCAAGTATGAAAATTAAATAGTAACATCATATCTAGAAGTAGCTTTTAAAACTTATTATTGGTGTTTTACTTTAAATATTTAGGTAGTGGCTACTGTATGTTAAGCGCTTTACTAATATTAACTGACTTAATCCTCTAACAACCTGATGAAGTTAGTACTATTCTTATCTCCATTTTACAGAAAACTTAAGACAATGAGATAAAACATTCCCCCACCCCCACCCCCGCCCCTCCAAAATCACAAAGCTGATGACAGAACTAGGATTCAAACTCAGGCAGTCTGAATTTATGCTCCTGACCACCATGCTCCTTCTCCATATTTTGGTTCTTTGATGGCACTGAACAATATCTCCATGTTATCGTTTGTTTTTCTCACCCTGAGAGGGTGTAAGGGGATCAGAGCAGAAGGATAAAATCAAGCAAGAGAAGATGAAAAGATCTTCAAATTGTTCCTCTTCTGGGATGTTTGTAGATGATTATCTATGAAATACTGCTCTCCAGCAGAAGACTGCAGTTCTATTCAAACAACTAGACCAAAGTACGTAGTCCCTGAGATTCCTGCAAAACTCATATCCATTCATTGCTTGGGCCATAGCTGGTAAAAGGCAGCAATTTGCCAACAGAGGCAAACGAGGACTGTGTCTAAAACCTTGACCATAGTAGACTACTACAGCTTACTCAAGGCCCACAAACTGTTCCGCTTGGTTACTATGAGGATTAAAAGAGACCATCCCCAAGAACAACCCTAAACAGCAAAACTCAGGTTAATGGTGTGGCTGTAATCTGGCTCCAGAGGCAATATAGTTAACGATGTTCCCTCCAGTTAAGAATAGTCCGAGGCAGGCGAGGCGGAAGGGGGCGGTGTCAAAACAATAGTTTAACTCATTGAAACAAACAAAAACAATGTTGCCTGCAGCCGGCCGAGGGCAAAAAGAATCCCCTTTCCGTGGGGTTCGCGGGGAAACTGCGATCCCATGGGTGGGGAGTCAAGGGCCCAAGGGGGAGCACGGCCCGGGGGTCCCGCCTTGGGTACAGGCCCAGCTGGGCAGGGCGCCCTGCTCCTCTCGCGCCTGCTGACCTTAGGGTGCGTGCCCATCCAGGCGTCCTCGGGGGCCCACGGGTGGGCGCTGCCGCCGCCGCGATCGTCGCCCGGGCGCACATCGCCGCAGCCCGCGGTCGGCTGGGACTCGCCGCGCTCCTCCATGCCCGGGCGTGCGGCACGCCCGTGGTGCACCGCGCTGTGCTGTCCGCGCCCGGCCAGAAGCAGAGACTCGCGCGTCTGGGTTCCGCCTCCGCGTCGTGTGTTGCGCCGGCGCGGGAGAGCTCAGGTGCTGGGAGGAGCCCCACCTTCAGACCACAGAACTTTAACCTGAGCGAACGCTCTCCCTGAGTTTATTCAGATCTGGGTGGGTGCTAGCGCGAAGAAGGATCAGAAGCTCTTAATTCTCCTTACATCAGCGCCGTTTACAACTCTGTTGAGAAAATGGGGGCTCCTTGAGGCCTCTTTGCCCTGACGTGTCAGCTCAAAGTGTGGAAGTGGATGAGATCTCCAGAGAAGAAAGCGGAAACGAGAGAGACCGGAGTTTCAAGAACCATATTTTTAGGGTGAACCGACCGTTTAGGATTAGAGGAGCAAGAGTAAACACGAGTTGTTGAATGTAAACACGAGTGGTTAGAAAAATAGGATGCAAACCAGCATAAGCATGTGACGTGGAAGTCAAGAGGGCTGAGCACTTTCAGACAAGCATTTATGGATTTACTGTGAGTGAAATAGGAGGACGCTGGAAGTTCCCGTTATGTTTTCTGTGTCCCTCTGCCTGAAGTGCTGAGACTAGATCTTAGGGGTCAAGGGTGGAAGCAAGGACTGCTTAGGAGGTATTGCGTTAACCATGGCAAGAAATGACTCTCTCAGGAGTCAAAGTGCCAGACAGGGATAGAACTTCTGCTTCCAAATATGACAGACTGAGACTATACCCCAGAAGGAAGCATCTATAAAAATTGGACATAATACAAAAATAGAAACTAGATATTAGGACAAATACCTAAAAGAACATAATACAAAAATAGGTATTCCAGAATACCCTGGAATGCAAACAGAAACACCCTGAGCCTAGTCAGGAGGGCAAGCTTGCTTGCAGGGCGATGAAGCACAGGAAGGTTTCCCTTTTCTTGGAGTTAGCTTGAGCTAAATGCAGAAGAGCCAAGTTATTGGAAAAGACCCCAATGCTGGGAAGGATTGAAGGCAAAAGAAGAAGAGGGTGGCAGAGGATGAGTTGGTTAGATAGCATCACCAACACAATGGTCATGAGTTTGAGCAAACTCTGGGAGATAGTGGAGGACAGGCAAGCCCGGTGTGCTGCGGTCCACTGGGTTGCAAAGGGTCCGACAGGACTTAGCTACTGGACAACAACAATAAAGTACAGTCTGGGAGGCAGGCTCTTCAGCAGCAGGGGCACATGTGGGGAAACTCTCAGTTTTTCTTACCTGTAGAAGCAAAAAGGAAACTTTGAAAGCTGAAGAAATCAAGAAATCCCCAAAGGGTAGGAGCCAGAGAGAGAAAACCCCCAAACTCTGCTTTCATCTCTGAACAGATCCTGAACCACCTGAAACAAAATCCCAGCAGTTCGGTTAAAAACAAAAGATCTGAACTGAGACTAGAGTTGTCCCCCAAGAAAGAGAGTTTATGGTTTAAATTTAGTCAAGCGAATCACCTGCTAATGCAAAGAAAATAATACTCATCTTAGCAAAATAATGCAATCCAGAACATCCACAGTTCATCATTCATAAAGTCCAAGATACAATTCAAAACTAGTGACATAAGGAAATCAAGAAAGTGTATCACATTTTCTGGAATCTGACCCTGAGATGAATCAGATGTTGAGAGTGACAGATGAAAACTCTGAAGCAACTATTATAACTCTCCTCAATGAAGTAAAACACAACATGTTTTCCGTGAATAGAACTCTCAGGAGACAAACAAACCAACCAACCTCATCAGAGAAAATGAAAAAAAGGATCAAATAGAAATTCTGAAGCTAAAAATCAAAATTTCAGAGATACAAAATTCATGGGTGGATTTTACAGCCAGATGGAAATTACAGAGGAAAAAATAAATGAATTGAAGTTACAGCAGTCTTCCAAGACATCATCCAAAGTGAACAACAAAGAGAAGATAATTTAAAAAATAATAATAAACAGAGCTCAGAGAACTGCTACATAATATCAGACAATCCAACATATATGTAAATGAAATACTAGAAGGAGAAAAGAAAGAGAATGGAATAGAAAAAAATGAAGTTAATCATTCCCCCAGTTTGATGAAAGAAATTTACAGGTATAAAATACTAATTGAATACCAGGTAAAACAGACACAGTGAAGTCCATCCTGAAGTCAAACTGTTAAAAGCCAGATAAAAAGCTTGAATGCATTAAAAAAAATGCATTATGTATAGAGAGAAATGTATCCTGTGGTGTAAAACCACACATGAAGATTCATAAATTGCCCTAGAGTGTATTACATTTGAATGAACTTATTAACTTTTACCTCTTCAAACAGCTGCTGCTGCTGCTGCTGCTAAGTTGCGTCAGTCGTGTCCGACCCTGTGCGACCCCATAGACGGCAGCCTACCAGGCTCCCTCGTCCCTGGGATTCTCCAGGCAAGAATACTGGAGTGGGTTGCCATTTCCTTCTCCAATGCATGAAAGTGAAAAGTGAAAGTGAAGTCACTCAGTCGTGTCCAACTCTTAGTGACCCCATGGACTACAGCCCATCAGGCTCCTCCGTCCATGGGATTTTCCAGGCAAGAGTACTGGAGTGGGGTGCCATTGCTTTCTCTGCTTCAAACAGCTGCTAAGCCCTAAAGAAGCAAATGACTCTGAAATTAGTAGGTTCCTTGGGAGAAGGCAATGGCACCCCACTCCAGTGTCCTTGCCTGGAGAATCCCAGGGACGGGGGAGCCTGGTGGGCTGCCGTCTATGGGGTCGCACAGAGTCGGACACCACTGACGTGACTTAGCAGCAGCAGCAATAGGTTCATTGACAGTAATTCAAGTAATTAGAGGTCTAAAGATCCCAATCAGTTCAGGTGATAGAATTTAGAAGCATTTAGGAGCATTCTGTTGCTCATATGAGGAAAGGGAAAATTTTATAAATAAGGAGAGCCAATGGAATAGGTACTAGGTGAACAGGTCCAGACATCTTCAGGAGAAGATTTTCAACTTAAGGGGAAGAAAAAAAAAAATGTATGGGGCAGAGAGGTTAGAGAATCCCAAAAGTATACAGAAAGATATTTCAACTGAAAAAAAAGAAAAAAAAAAAAAAAAAGCAACAGGCTAATGCTAGCCTTTGGCAAATAAATGAAGTTCTATTGCCTAGAAAAAATGTGACCTATTTAAGCATGAATATTAATTGTTACTGACTTTTAATGTCATTGTCTATTACAGAAAGTTGAAGAATGAAAATAGATTGTCCCTTGGCTTCCATACTAAGCAATAGAAACTTATTTATAAATAAATCTTGGTGATTTGGAGTAGCTAAGAAAGAAAACAAAAGATTTGGGACTACTTAAACAGCCTGGTAGGAGAAGGGGATGATAGAGAATGAGATGGTTGGATGGCATCATCGATGCCATGGACATGAGTCTGAGTAGGCTCCAGGAGTTGGTGATGGGCAGAGAAGCCTGGCGTGCTGCAGTCGATGGGGTCGCAAAGAGTCAGACACGACTGAGTGACTGAACTGAACTGAAGTGAACACTGTCTAGTGCAGTAATCCAGAGTAAAATACACCCAAGAACAGGTTAGAGTTTCAACTTCTCATAGACTGAAGAATTTTTCCTTTTATAAATGCTCCCAGGGTTTAACATATCAGAGAACCAAAGTGATTAGGAAAAAAGCTAGATAAGTAACAACAAATAAAATTCCTCCTGGGTATACTGGGTGATATCAAATTCCATGTAATCTGGCACTTGCTCTACTGATTTCCCATCTTGATATCTGAGACAGACCATTTTATTCCCGCCAAAAAAGTCTACAAAGTCCAGGCCGAGACATTAATTCAGTTAGAGTCTCCAGAGGAAAAACGAACTTTGGATTGTGATATGAATGTCTAATGTGTTAAAAAGAAAACGTTTTTACACAGTGTTATATACAACAGTGACCTCAAGCTGAAAAATGTAGACTAGCATTCTGGATTAGCTTTAATTCATTGCTTGTAAGAATATTCATATGTATCTCGTTCCTTTCTTGTACACAAAGCGTGTAATTTCCCATTCTCTGTAAAACACAGAGAATGGGTAAGATGTTTATACTTTTAGTAAAATATTTAGGATGCTATGATATTTTACTACTCATACGCATGAATATATTTGAAGAACCTCATACATATAGAAAAGAATTTAGAATAATCAAAATATCTTCTCTCCATCTCTCATAAATTTAAGAATGCAATCTAAATTCCCCATTTTAAGAATCAGGTTATAGTATATTTAATTTTAAAAAAGACTATTTACATTTGGAACAAAACAACAACAAAAATAAGGTACCTAGAATAAAGATGACCAAACCCTTTATGGAGAACATAATAAATGTTACTGAAGCTCATTAGAGAAGTACGTCTGTCCATAAATTTAGGTCTTCTCTAATGAGCTTTGATAAAATTTATAGATCAGTTTGGAGGAAATTGCCAACTTTACAATACTGATCTGTAAGTTCTAGCTATTTCAATCACAGTCTCAATAGGGGTTTGCCTAATACTTGATAAAATAATTCCGAAATGTTAGCATGCTGCTGCTGCTGCTGCTAAGTCACTTCAGTCGTAGCTGACTCTGTGGGACCCCACAGACGGCAGCCCAAAGGGCCAAAAATAACCAACACCCTTCTGATGAATAAACTGAGAGAACTTATTATAAAGGTCTATAATTAAGAGTATGTGATATTTCTACAAGGGTAGATAAATAAACCAATGGAATCAAGTAGCAAGTCACACGCATAACAGAGATGACATTACAGATGTAATGCAGAGTTAAGGCAATGAATATGTGTATATGTATATGTATGTGCACATATATACACGTAGGTATAAAGAGAAATTGGATCGCTAATTGCACCTAAAGTCTAATTTCTTCATTTTGTCCCTCTTTAATTTATAGCTGATTTACAATTTTATATTAGTTTCAGATGTACAATATAGTTATTCAATATTTTTATACATTATGCTCCATTTAAAATTATTATAAAATAATGGATATATTTCCTTGTTCTGTACAATATATACTTGTATCTTATTTATTTTATACATAGTAGTTTGAACCTCTTAATCTCATATCCCTATCTTGCACTCCCCCCTTTCCTCTCCCCACCGGTAATCTATAGTTAGTTTTCTTTATCAGTGAGTCTGTTTCCTTTTTGTTATGTTCATTTATATTCCACATATTAAGTGATAACATACAATATTTGTCTTTGTCTGGTTTATTTCACTAAGCATAATACTCTCCAGGTCCATCCATGTTGTTGCAAATGGCAAACTATTATCTTCTATATGGCTGAGTAATATTCCATTGTATATATACATACCACATCTCCTTTATTCATTCATCTGGGGATGCATGCTTATATTGCTTTCATATCTTGGCTATTGTAAATAATGCTGCTGTGAACATTGGAGTAAACGTATGTTTTTGAATTCGTGTTTTCATTTTCTTCAAATACATACCCTGGAGTCAGGTTGCTTCATCATCTGGTGGTTCTTAGTTTTTTGAGAAACTTCCATACTGTTTTCCACAATGGCTACACCAACTTACATTCCCACAAACAATGTACTGGGGTTCCCTTTTCTCCACATCCTCACCAGTATTTGTAATTTGCAGACTTTTTGATAGCCATGCTAACAGGTATGAGATGATATCTCTTTGCAATTTTGACTTGCACTTCTCTGATAATTAGCAATGTTGGGTACCTTTTCATGTGCCTATTGGCCATTTGTATGTCTTTTTATGAAAAATGTCTATCCAGGTCTTCTGCCCATTTTTTAACTGGGTTGGTTTTTTCTTTGATATTAAGTTGTACGTGTGTGTGTGTGTGTGTGTGTGTGTGTTAGTCACTCAGTCGTGTCCACCTCTTTGCAACCCCACAGACTGTAGCCCACCAGGCTCCTCTGTCCATGGAGCTCTCCAAGCAGATACTGGAGTGGGCTGCCATTTCCTCCTCCAGGGGATCTTCCCGACACAGGGATCAAACCCACGTCTCTTATGTCTCCTGCGTAGGCAGGTGGGTTCTTTACCACTAGCACTACCTGGGAAGAACTATATGCTTTTATATACCCTTAATATGTTTTTATATGATTATAAAATAGAATGGTTTTTATCAGTTTAAAATAAAATATTTATAAATTCAATATTTATAAATATTTATAAAAATATTTATAATATTATAAATTCAAAATTACTGAGCTTGAAAATCTGTATATTTAAACTAAAATTTTGCTTTTGAGACTTTAATCACCTGGAGCCTGCAACTCTGCCATATGGTTGTGACCATTCAATATCATATATTCATATATTCAGTATGACATTTGAAAACACTGTGTAAGTCAACTATACATCAGATATTTAGCTCATTTTTTTCCATTTTAACAAAGTTTTTAGCTTTCCTGTAAAAGGTTATATATATAACTATATGAAAGTCATATAATAATCCAGCTTCCTCTCTTCCCCCTTCCTGCCCTGCCCTCTAGTCACGCTCTTCTGGTTGCCATTCCTCATGCGCTGTGTTCTCATTCTTTTGTTCCATCAGCCTGAAATTCCAATCTCTCCCAACCCTCTATCACTTTCCTAAAATACGCCCCTCATTTTTCAATACTCAGTTCAAAGGCATTTCTTTAAGGAGGCATTTCCTAACCATCCCCATTTCCCTTCCTTATTTTCCTTTCTTACCAGTTTATGGTATTTATTCATTCATTCAATATATCTTAATTATACAGGCATTTCCAGCACCCAAGCCTTGGCACAGTAGGCACTGAGAAAATGTTGAAACAAATAAGTGAAGGCAATTTGAGAAACATATCTAGTCTTTTTAAATGAGATAAAAAGAATGCATTTTAAATTTGTATAAACGTGTTTGGAACTGAAAATCATTTTCCTATGGTAACTATTATATAGTGCTTGGATACAGGCCAGAGCTTAGACAAAACTTTGAAAGTAGCACAGTTTAATTTTATCCCTTCCCATTTCAGCCACTGCTCTTTTTCTCACGCTACCCTCCATATCCTTTCCCTGCTTGGACTTGGAGTCCACAAGCCCAGATATCAGAAATCCACAGAACTGGCTTTGTCACAAATGGTGCCGTGCTCCATATATGGATCCCATTCTGTTCCCTTCATCAAAGCTTCTTATAGTGCACCTCAGTTTAGGTACTGAAATTAGAAACTCTGATTTAATTCACACAAATGTAGGAATACCAAAGCTATTGCCTTCTATTCTTCTCTCAAGTGTTTTAGTGTTAAAATTGGCACATTTGAATGAATGCTTATGTTGTAGGATTTTAGGCTGGCTAAAACAGGGAATAAAAAAATCCAAGAAGTGAAAAAAACAATGTGTGTGCATGCACAGTCATGTCCTGCTCTTTGCAACCCCATGGATTATAGCCCACCAAGCTCTTCTATCCATGGGATTTCCCAGGTAGGAATACTGGAATGGGTTGCCATTTCCTTCTCCAGGAGATCTTCTCAGCCCAGGATTGAACCCATGCCTCCTGCAATTGGCAAGCATTGGCAGGTAGATTCTTAACTACTGAGCCACCCGGGAAGCCCCCCAAAAGGTATTTTGGCTCAGGAAAAACTAGCCCTGTCGATTCAGCCAAGACTCCCTCCTCCAGCTCTGACCCAACCAGATAAAAAGGGCAGGACACCTTCTGCCCCTTTCTCTGGAGAAGAAGGATTCAAATGCTCAACACCCGAATGATTGACATTTAGTAATTTCATAAATGGTTGCTGAATGAGAAAATAAGGCAGGAACTTAAAAGGCTTTTACATAGGAAGAAATTGATGTCCAGAGAGGTCAAGTCTCCAAGTCCAAAGAATAAGTGACACACGCGAGACAAAAATTTAGCCCCAACTTCCACACACAAAGAACTTCCAGAAAAGAATTCCACACAGAAAAGAAATCTAGTAAACAACTTCTTGTGGTGATGGACAGGGGGTCCTGGCGTGCTGCGATTCATGGGGTCGCAAAGAGTCAGACACGAACGAGCGACTGAACTGAACTGAACTGAAAGAACTTCTTTACTAGCTTTCCTCCATTGTGTTCAAAATTAAATATCGTTTTATACTTCCTAGCATTTTCACTTTACCTGCTAATTGCGTTCTTCTTCCACCCTTCCTTCTTTCTTCCTTCTTCTCCCTTCTTGTCCAGCATGTACAGATTTTCCTTCTGTTACAATTCATCAGTTTGGGTCATTAAGGAAAAAGAAAACCATCTGAAGTGAATCTGGTCCTTAACCTGCCACCCTTTCGGGAAGTTCAGGACCCTGAGTTGTCAGGTAGAGGACATGCCCCATGAAGAGCTTTCCTTTAATTTGAAGAGTTCGATCTGGCTCTAAAATTCTTCAGGTCTTCCAACTAGATCTTATTGAGGCGACTACTCAGTCAAAGATGAATTTAAAGAGCACTTGAGGGTGAGGAAATACAAATATTCTGCCTTCGTGGAAGTTAAAAAAAAAAAAAAACCTGTTTATCATAGTAATGAATTACTGGGTGACTTTCCATTTTAGAACTCTACCCATTTAGTCAATAGGTGCATTATGAAAAACTGGATACATTGCATCACTGTGAAGGACTTTAGACTGCGGTTTGCAAAAGCGGAATAAATTTTCTTGGAGTACCGTTATGTACACATGCTCGCTCGCGCGCGCGCGCGCACACACACACACGCATTCACACGCCCATTGGCAGACACGACCACACCTCACAGCCCTGAGGAAAGCCACAGACCTCAGTACAAGCTGAACCTGAACTAGAGGAACTTTCCGCCGGACTCGGGACAAACAGCCGCGCCGACACGACTGTCTGCGAGCCGGAGCCCAGGCGAGCGCCGGCGGCCGCAGGTACCCCGGAGCGCCCGCGGCGGGGCCTGGGCGGCGCGGCGGCGGCTGCAGCGGGAGGGTCCCGGCGGCCGAGGCCGTGCCAGTGCGCGCGCGCCAGCCTCCCCTCCGCCCCTCGCCGCCGGCCTCGGGCATCCGCGCCGGGTCGTCCCGCCGCCCGCCACGGCCCGGAACATGGCCGCGCGCCCCGCCGCCCCCCTGGCCTGGGCGCTGCTGCTCCTCTCCTGGGCTCTGCTGCGCGGCGGCTGCCGGGCGCGCTTCGCCGCCGAGGCGGACTCCGAGGACGACGAAGAGGAGGCGGTGGTTTTCCCCGAGTCGCCCCTGCAGAGACCCACGGTGCTGGTGGTCGTCCTCGCGCGCAACGCTGCGCACACGCTGCCTCACTTCCTCGGCTGCCTGGAGCGCCTGGACTACCCCAAGAGCAGGATGGCCATCTGGTGAGCCGGCCGCGCCGGGCTAGGGGGCCGGGGGACCGCTCGGGACGCGCGGGAGACGTGGTGCGCACACCCCTCGCCGCCTGCCCGGGTCCTGGCCGGATCAGCGGTTGCGGTCGGGAAGGACGCGCGCGTCTGTGTGCGCCACGGGTGCTGCTGGGGATAGGCAGCCCGCCCGGAGCTCCCCCGGGGGCGGTTCGAATCGGGGTGACCTCGTGCCTCTCCCAGACACGGCTGGGGAGACGCCGCAAAAGTGCTAGCTTCTCCGCCTTTGCACTCGCGAAGATTCCTTTTTTCCCCACCTCTCACTCCTCGTCCGGGGGTGAGGGAATAAGGGTGCCCGTCGTCGCCGCCGGCTCCTTGGGACGCGACGTGGTCCGTCACTGCGGCTGGCAACGGGGGACTCCGGAGTGGCTGGGGTGCGCCGCCCTGGCTTCCAGGTGCCAGGCTTTCATCTCAGAGGCTGGAAAAGTGGCTCCAGGTTCTCCCCGGGTGTGAGGGGAAAGAGGAGAGGGGGTCAGGATCCAGAGATTAAGGCTAGCTGGAGCCCGCTGCGTTCTAACCACGCCACCGCCGTAGATGCTGTCTCGTCTGAGCGCTCCAAGCTGTCCGGTCCCCGCGTCCTGCCGTCCTGCCTGGGCCCAATCCCGCCGCAGATGCAAACATCGCCGGGTGCCTTGGGGCACTGCGTCCTGGGGATTGAGCAACCTCAGGAAGGCAAGCAGCGAAGATTTGATGCTCTTAGAATAGAGACCCGGGCCTGGTCCCGATGCTTGCTGCGGGGAGGGTCAGGGCATCAGTGGGGGTGGCTGCCCATCTCAACCTGAGAACTTGCTCCTGTCCCCACATCTTTGTATAAAAGCAGGTATCAGAGGGTGAGAATTTGGTGGCCAGGTGAGCCGCTCAGGAGCCTGTGAAGAGGAGGTGGACCCTGACCAGAGGAGATAAACCACCAGATACATGGTCAAGAGGCCTTTGGTCTTCGGAGGAAGATAGAGCCCTTGTCACCGGGTTCTGTCTTGTGTTGATAAAGGGAGCTGTCCACAGACAAGATATCCTTAAAGCCTCGGTGGGGCAGAAAGGGAGAAGAAAGGATAAAGCAGTAGCTGGAACTGGCAGCCTAAGGGTACCTGGTGGGCAAAGTGCAGAGGTGAGAAAGCAAACATGAGATATAGTACCGCACTGTGCTATACACTGCCTTACTATATACCCCGTTATACGTGCCGGCCACCACGCAGGAGGGCATGTTATGTGGAAAGTGGGAACATTGGTGCAGCCAGGTTTTAAACCAGAGGATTTTTTTTTTTAACCATTTCAGGACCAAAAGAAAATTTTGCAAGTGTCAGTTCTCAGATGCTTTCTTCAAAAGAGATGTTTTACAGTATGGCCTGTCTTTATGCATTGTTTAATTTTGAAGAACATCCCAGTAGTTACTAGGAAATGAGTGAGTGCAAAAGTGAGTATGAGGCACAGGTTTTGCTATCCAATGTACAGACATTACCCCTTTTATCATATAGTAAACTTGGCACAGTGGTAAAGAATCCGCCTGGCAATGCAGGAGATGCAAGAGATGCAGGTTTTATCCTTGGGTTAGGAAGATCCCCTGGAGTAGGAATTGGCAACCCACTCTAGTATTCTTGCCTGGAAAATTCCACAAACAGAGGAGCCTGGTGGGCTACAGTCTGTGGGGGAGTTGCAGGGTGTCAGACACGACCGAGTTACTGCACACACAGGCATGCAAACTTTTAAGAGCTACTATGATCCTTATTTTACAAACAAAGAAACTGAGGCTTAGATCAGTTTAGTAACTCACTCACAGAATTAATAAATGATTAAAATGGGAATTTTAACCCTAGTTTGTTTCTAAAGACCACCTCCAAAAGGATAAAGGGAACACAATGTAAGCAAAATGTATATAAACCTATAAGCTACATATTAAGAGACTTGATTTGTTTGTCACTAGCTTGACCTTGGTTTGGGGCCAGTTGCTTGGGAGTCACAGACATCAGTTTCCTCATCAGTAAAATGAGGGAATTAGAATAAGTGATTTCAGAAATTTTTTCGGGCTCTTTCTTGAATTCCATAGATTGTATGATATGATCATAATCATTGAGCAGTGATTGTACATCCTCAGTTCCCTGGATGTTCCAGATTCTATGGATGTTGGTGTTCTCTTTAGATAAAGAGCATTCCAGTTCTGCATAGACCTTAGGGATCTGTTTTCCCTTACCCTTGTTTGTGGTTTATGGGACTGTACCTTTATGGTCAATGTTGGAAAGTTAAGGAAGAAGCCCACGGCTTGGGTAAGGCCTTGGGCAACCCCTGCATTAGCCAGCCACTGAAGACTCTTCTTTGAGTCCTGGCTTAGAATGTTATATAATTTATTAAGTAAAAATAATAAAATGCCAGTTTTTAAATAGTCCTCTGCAGCTTTCAAAGTACCGGCTGTGTTATCTCCTTTGACGTTTGCTACCATCCTATGGAGAAATAAGATTATCTCCATTTCATAGAAGGTATTGTGTCTAAAGTAACTAACTTAGTAAAGAGTATATTGGCTTGTTAATTCCACAGATATTTAATAATAAGAACTCACAGTTCTTCTGAGCACTTACAATTCGTTTTCTGGTTTCATTTTCACAATAACCCCATCAGGCATGTCTTATTGTTATACCTTTTTACAGATGAGAAAATCAAGGTACAGAGAGGTTGTGCAAGCATGTAAGTATGGGCTCCTAATCACCTGTTTTTGTGAGAACCAGGCATTATGCCCTGTTCAGGCGGGAAAAGGTTGAATAAGATGTGCCTCCTCATAGATAAATATGTGTGTGTGTGTGTTTTTTTTAACTAAGCAGTGTAAGGTGATCTGAGTGGCATTTGTAGCTATTGGGAGAGTAAAAAGAGTTCTAAGTCAGATCAGGGCAGTTGCGTGGTCATGGAAGACTGTTTTTTTTAGGATAGTTGACACTTAATTTGAATTCAGTTTTGAAGGGCAAATAGGAATCCACAAAAAATCTGGGAAGGAAGAAGGGTTCCAGAAAGAGGGGGCAGTGAGTAAAAGAAAAAGGCACTGGGACATTAACCAGAGCTTCCTGTCAGGGGCGATAAAGTGAGTGGCAGGTCTAAGTTTTGCAAATCTCCAGACTCATTGCCTTGTACTCTGGAGCTGCTGACTTCATGACTAGCACTAGAAGATTATTTGACTGGGAAGGTGATGGGTTATAACCCTCCAGGAGAGGCAGTAACTCAGTTTAGGATGCTGCAACTTTGAGGTACTTCTACCAGTTACTCCAGTCTCAGCCCCACACTCTACTCTACATTCTGAGATGGCAAATTGACTAGTATCCATTCTGCAGAGCCAACACATGCTGATGTCAAAAATAGGCAGAACTTTATAAAACGGAACCACATTGAGTGTAGGGACTGGGTTGCCAGCTTCGATTTCACCTTATTTTAGTAACTCTATGCAGACTCACCCTTCTTCTCCTGCTTACCGTTAACAATGGTGGGAGGAATATCTGATGAGATTTCTTTCCTGTATGAGTAATTAAGAGCCTGGTTCAATGATCACATTCAGATTTCCCAATAGTGTGATGTTTTTCCCTCAGCTAAAGTTCTGGACCAGATCTGTACTGAGTACCAACAAATTGACCTGAAAACCTCTTGAGAGGATAAGTGCAGTTATCTCAGCATCAAGTTTATTTGTATTCAACTGAGTTAAAGAAAGTTTATATTTTAGAGATAACTTTGTACCAGTGAAAGGGAGAACTCACATCATTTACCTGTCTGATCTCAAAACCCCACCAAACTGTTTTCCTTCTGCTATCACAATTGTGTGATAAGGAACTAAGATAATCCTTGTATTCTGATTAAAACCTGCCCTGCTGAGAAGAAGGGAACTGGTCGACATTGTGACCTGCAACAGTGCTCTTGAGTGGGTTCTCTTCAATGCAGTGGAGCCATGAATAGTGGCCTGAGCAGTAGAGGGAAGGCTGACCTCAACTCCGCGGCCCCCACCACCTTCCCCAACCTATGATTAAGGGGACAGTGCCCAGTAATATGATGATGAAAAATGGAGCCGGGCCCAAGGAAAGACTCCGGGCCCAAAAGATACATTAGTTTGTGTTTTGGAGAGCCTGCTGCTCCCTGTGGGAAGACAGTTGGGATTCACAGTCTGTGCAGTCACAAGGCAGTAACCATCATGTAATTACAGAACAATTTGGGCATTTCATTTGCTAGAGTTTTGAAAAGTAATATGTATGCTAACTTGGAAACCATCATATGGCTTTTAAATAAAGAGATGTTTCTGTTGGCATAAACACTGACAGTGACAAACTTCTGCTTGTTCAGAGTACTGAGCCTGATGTTTTGCACACAGTTTTATCTGTGCAGTGTTTGGGGATTAGCTTGGATTTACATCTACGTTTTAATGCCCAACCAGTAGCATTTTGTTGAATGTTTAACTTGATATACAAATATAAGTGTGGTTTATAAAATGTTCCAAACTAATACTAATGCTAGTTTTCATCAGCAGTGAGAATGATGTCATATTTTATCATTACCATCTTGACATTAAGCGTTTTTGTTTTACTTCTAGTTGGAAGTTTCAGCTCATGGCTGAAAACATATATGGTACTTGAGTCCACTTCTATCCATTATTTTATTTTCCTCACCTTACCCTTGCCTCCTCCCCGCTTTGTCCTCCAAGCCTGGTAGGTTAGTTTGGAAGGGAGACTGTGAAAATTAGAGTCAGATAGACTAGGGCGCAAATCTCCTGAATGCTCATGGGCACATCAGTGAAGCTCTAAGCCTAGCTGCCTCATCTGGAAATGACTAATAATTACATACCTCAAAGAGTTATTGGGCTTCCCTGGTGGCACTAGTGGTAAAAGAACCCACCTGCTAATGCCAGAGATGCAGGCAACAAGTGTTCGATCCCTGGGTTGGGAAGATCCCTGGAGAAGGGAATACCTACCCACTCCAGTATGCTCGCCTGGAAAGTCCCATGGACAGAGGAACCTGGCTGGCTACTGTCCATAGGGTCCCAAAGAGTTGGACTTGATTGAAGCAACTTAGCATGTTTGCAAAGAGTTATTGTAACAAGCAAATGAGATAATGTAATACAATATTTTTTACACATGTGCTACTAAATAGAAAATAGTTGCTATTTCCTATATGTCTCTTCCTTTTGGTCTCATTGCCATTACATTTCTCTTCCTTTCTCTTTTCTTTAATATTTTAAAATGAAAAATTTAAAGAAGAAAATATGTTCAAGCTCTGTTTATTTCCTTCCTTACGACAAAAATTATCAGCATAATGGAAATTAACATTTATGGAAGGGCTGTTCTAAACACTTTGGCATGACAACCGATTTACTCCTGACAGCAAGCCCAGGTGAGAAGTGTCATCACAGTCTTCACTTTATGCAGGAGGAGATTGAGGCACAGAGAAGTTAAAAAACTTGTCTGGGCTCACAAGGCTAGTGCCTGGTGGAGCCAGGATGCGATTCAGGCAGTTAATATCTCAGACTGAGTACAGATGGTCTGTTTAAGGTTAAGAAAGGACCAATTAGTTCTAGTTTTTGCTTCTGTCAGTTGACCCAACTTAGAAAGATAAGAGTGCCAGTGTTTCTTTCAAAGAAGAAAAGCCCCTTCTGCTTGAATGACACAAGGACTCAGTGGTTCCCTTCCGCTGTCTTGTTAATTTCGTCAGTTAGCTTAGGCACTTTATAGTTACTAAACTCTGTTCTGTATTCGTAGATTTTATAGGAATAGAATGAGACTAAATATATGGGTTGTACATAAATATACAGGTCACTTCCCAGGATCTCAGCTATTTAGCAACAGAAAAATTTATCAAGGATTTTTAGTGACAAATGAATACGACAGCATTATTCATATTCATGGTGATGGAAGCATTTTTGGTAAGAGAGAGGGTCAGCTTTTCAGCCTTTTTAATTAGTGGTCTTGGATTTGATTGACACATAAACTCAACTTTCTTCCAAATAGTTGGAGAAAACTATAAATCCTCCTCCCATCCTACAATTTCAAAACAGGATTGGACCTCAGAATTACATGTTTCCTTTGGGTAAAAAGTGAAGTCACCTATCATTTTGCTCAAGTTCAGACAAATTGCTTGCAGAGTTAAAATGGATGCCTAAATTGTCCTGGATCTGTTTTATTAATTGACTTCACAGGTGAGGAAACCAAAGCACAGGATAGTTAAGGGATGCTCCCCCAGTATATTATATAATGAGTAAGTGTTGGGGTGCAATAACAGATTTCTAGATTTTTAAACCCTTTGTTGCTCAGTGGTTGAGTATTTTATAATGCTGAGTGGTTTATAATCAGTATTGCTCCTGGTTTAAAGGAGCATGAAGTTTTTCTAAGCAGAGTTTGGTTTCATGTATCTGTCTTCAGCTCTGTTCTCCCTATGATTCCATTGCTGAGTTTCTTTGCAACTTCAGGTATATAAGCACGCTCCCTGTGGCCCTCTCCCTTGACTGTTTCGGTGGTCAGAGGAATGAACAATGAAAGCTTTGTAATCAGAAAGGCTATTGGTTGTGCCTCAGTCCTTTTCCCAGGACTTAACATGTCCTCATGGGTCCTATGATTGTGAGGCACTGTCTTCAAGTCTAAGACACACTATAGTAGGTCCATTATAAGGCTTATCTAGGGAGTATAGTAGAACTATTATAAGGCTCAGTTCTGCACATTTCTTCAAATCATGTAACAATATAGAGTCGAGTTAAAGTTTGAGAGAAAATGATCAGCCCATAGCCTGGTTGTTAGTTCTATTCACCAGTTGCCATCTGAGGTTACCAGTTACCATGAAGAGGTTGCACTGTAAGTGTTTAAATCATGGCTATTATGATTTACATAATATGGAATTACAAAATGTGTATACTGTATATGTCTTGACATTTTTATTCTCAAAGGAGTGACTTGTTCATTTAATTGCATTCATATTCTCAGCATATCAAATTGCTGGGTTTTGTTTTTTTTTTTAAGTTAAATCTGTTAGTGTCCTCATAGGTGGCTCAGATGGTAAAGAATCTGCCTGAAATGTGGGAGACCCGGGTTCAACCCCTAGGTCGAGAAGATCCCCTGGAGGAGGAAATGGCAATCCACTCCTGTATTCTTGCTTGGAGAATCCCATGAACAGAGGAGCCTGGTGGGCTACAGTCCACTGGATTGCAAGAACTGGACACATTTGAGCGACTAACAGTTAATTTTTTCAAGCATTTCTTTCCTGATTGTTTCTCTTTTATTTAATTTTTAAATTTGTTTTTTATATTTTTATTTTTCTGGCTGCACCACATGGCATGCAGGATCCTGGTTCCCTGACCAGGGTTCGAACCTGTGCCCCCTGCAGTGGAACTGCAGAGTCCTAACCACTGGACCACTGGGAATCCCCCTGAAAATTGTACACAGCAACAACTGTGGGGCTGGCTAGGCCCTGTCCCCTGGATTTTGTCCAGGCAGTCATGTCCCCATCAGGCCCACCCTGTATGCACTTGTGATTGGCTCCTGCTGTCCAACTCTCGAATGTGGCTTGGCTGACCCCTGTAGGCAATTGGGTGGTGACCGCTGCTCTCTGCTCAGGCTTCTCAGGATCCCTAGGGCTGAAGTAGTGAGTGCTTTCTAGAACCAAAAGGCTTGGCAAGCTGCCAGCGAGTGACCTAGTGGTAAAATGATCAGAATTGCATTACTTTTCCCTCGGCTCTTCATTCCCATGCTTGGAATGCTGTGTGTGAATGTTCGTAAAGGTGAAAAAGCATCTCGTTATAGGTGGTAATTGAAAAGCCATGCAGAATATAAATAGGAGTGGCTGTAATTAATTCCCTGGAACTTGCTGCCATTCAGAGCCATGAAAACAGAGCATTTGTGGTCGATGACTTTAGCCAAGTCTCTTGCATGAATTAAACCTTAGATTTGTCTGGAGGGCATTTCTTTTTCTCTCTAGGAGCACCGTACAGAAATCCTGTCGAACTCAGACTTCCCATAATGGCTTCATGACATCCTGCCAAGGCTAAATTTATGATTTTGTAACACATCTCATTTAATTGAGGCAGTAATTGTAATTATTTTAGTTGTTTGTCAGGTTCAGCAAGCTGATACCTCCCCCTCTGACTTAACTGGTTTAGCTGATGAGATTTTGTTCCTCAGCAAACATAACGCAAAGTAATCTCCTTTGCCCCAACGTTTTTGATTAATGTTTCAAAACCACTTAGAAGATGTACATTTCAAAAAATATATATAAATGATAGCATAAGTAATGATCCTAGGCCGCACACCCTTAGAAGATGGCAGAAGGCTGTGGCCAGGGGTTGGGGGCAGGCCACCCTGATGAAGCAGTCTCCTGAGTACTTAGTTTAAGGGATAAATGGGCTATATTGGAAGCATTCTTCTCACCTCCTAGGTTGGATCACTTCAAAGTCTATTGAGGGACATATCAGGCTAGAGAGAGGAAGTTCCTTAAATGGAGTTTTCCCCATTTTGGCCATTGCCATGATCTGAACGTCTGTATGGACCACAAAGTTCATATGTTGAAACCCTAACCCCTACAGATGACTGTGTTAGGCAGTGGGGATTTTTGGGGGGTGCTTCATCTATGGGGGATGAAGCAAGAATGGGATTAGTGCTATCATACAGGGTCTCCAGAGAGCTCCCTCTTCTCTTCCACCACGTGAGGACACCACAGGAAGTCTACAGCCCTGAATAGGCCTTCACCAGAACCCGCCCATGCTGCCGTCCTCGTCTTGGACTTCCGGCTTCCAGAACTATGAGAAATAAATTTCTGTTGTATATGAGCTACCCAGTCTGTAGTATTTAGGTAGAGCAGTGGTTGTCAAGCCCAGGAAAACCATGGAGGTAGCCCAAAGTGCCTACATTTTAGACAGTAAAGAATAAAACGTACTCTCCAGTTGCTTTGCTTTCTGAGAGCAACTGTATACATTTGGGAGGTGGGGAGGGCAGTGGACCATGTCCAACTTTCCTGTTCTTACAGGCCAAGAAATGATTCTGTGAGAAAGAGGAATGTGTGGTTGTGTGTGGATTGACATTCTCCCTAAAAGTCATATTGGGTGAGAAATTGCCACTTTTCAGGGTCTTGGGAAAGGCAGGATTTCCAACAAGTTCCACCAGTGGAACTTAAATTTCTGGGTTATCCATGAGAAATATGGTCACGGACAGTTGGAGCCATGGCATTTCCAACACAGTGTCCCTTGCTGGACTGCTGGACTGCTTTTTCGTCTCTTGGTTTCCAGCCAGCCCCATAATTTGTCCAAGCTCCACACACCACAGTGATTATGGCTGAGACCCGCCAAGATAGTGGAAAGTTGCTGCCAAGTGGAATCAGGATTTTTCATGTCATCACTGCACCACAGAACAGTAAGCTTATATGCAGCTCTTCCAGGGCTACATTCCCTCTGCTGGAAGCAGGTGGGATGGAAGGGCATTCAGACAGTCAGACCGTGTCTTGCATTTAAGATAGATTTTGTCGAGTTGGGCTGTAAGGCTCAGAACAGCCAGGATGCTAAAATATTTTAGAAAATGACAAGTCTCCCCTCTGCCTTTCCTCAATCTTGTTAGACTCTGTGTTCAGCTGCCAAGTTGCATCCAGCTCTTTGCGATTTCATAAACTGCAGCACACCTGTCCTTCACAAGCTCCTGGAGCTTGATCAAACTCATGTCCGTTGAGCCAGTGATGCCATCCAACCATCTCATCCTCTATTACCCCCTTCTCCTCTTGCCCTCAATCTTTCCCAGCCTCAGGCCTGGAATCTGTATCTTAAACATGTGCACAAGTAATTTATATGCACCTCTGGGTCTGGGAACTGTAGGAGATAGAGTGCCTAGAAGGCCCCGTGAAGAATAAAGGGCCCTCATGGAGGGACTGAGGACTGTATGCATCCAAAGTAGAGGCCATGGGATTTTCAAAGCTTGGAAAGTTGGCACACGCTGGAATCTTCTAAACCCCAGGTTCCAGATGCTTAAGCAATCAAGAAAGCCAAGGGGTTTTCTTATTAAGAGAAATTGTAATGTACAGGATTACGAAGAAGAGGCTTTGCCAGGCAGCATCATTTGTGTTTTTTACAGAGTCAAGCACATGTGTCCTCCCTCCTTCCAACAGTGGCTATTAAAAATATATATGTTTTTTAATTTAAGGGAGTGGCTCAGATTGCCCATTATATGAAGAACCTTGCACTGGAGCTTGATGTAAAATGACATTCCCTCCAACCCTTTTATTTGTTCAGTTATCTCACATCATGAGCTCATGAAGTATTTAGGTTTATAGAAGAAAAGCTGTCTATTGATGAACATCTCTTAATAGTCTAGAGGGAAATCAAACCAGTGCATTTCTTTCTACTGAGTAATAGTCATGTGACCCACTTCAGGACCCATATCCCCTTATCTTGTTTCTTTTGTGCTGGTATTTAATTTTCTTACCTTTGATTTTCTCTTTGGCATGCCATTAGAACTCCTCCTATCATGTGTGAAAAGAATAAACAGTCTATTAAATAAGTTTAGTTGAAAAGTGAAAAGTGTTAGTCGTTTAGTTGTGTCTGACTCTTTGCAACCCCCTGGACTATAGCCTGAAAGTTTCTTCTGTCCATGGGATTTTCCGGGCAAGAATGCTGAAGTGGGTTGCCACACCCTTCTCCAGGGAATCTTCCCGACCCAGAGACTGAACCCGGGTCACCTGCATTGCAGGCAGCTTCTTTTCCGTCTGAGGCACCAGGGAAGCCCAGCTGAGTTGAAGTTCAGCCTTAATATTATGATATTACCAAGTCCCTAACCTGGTGTCTGCACTGGTTATGAAACCAAAATAGAACTTTTCGGAAATTCATGCTATTCGAGTCCACTATACCAAAGGTTTGTCTGAGTTTGTCACTGCTGCACAGTGGTATTTTCAGGGTTGGTACAGTAACATTGGAGAAGGAAATGGCAACCCACTGCAGTGTTCTTACCTGGAGAATCCCCTGGACGGGGGAGCCTGGTGGGCTGCCGTCTATGGGGTCGCACAGAGTCGGACACGACTGAAGCGACTTAGCAGCAGCAGCAGCACAGTAACATTATTACAACCTCACCCACAGGCAGCCTTCTCTGGGGACGATCACAACTCAGTTGCTGAGTCTCATACTGTTTACACCCTTGTTTTATTGTGTCCTTTAGGTAACACTGTAAATGTCCTCAAGTGTATGTGTCCCATTTTCTTTTCAAGTCCTCCCCCTTCTCTGAAATGTGAGCTGCATTCCACAGCTCAGTGCCTCCCACCGAGATCATGATCACCTGGGAAGGAAGGTGAGGCCAAGTGCACTGGGGTCTCCAGGACCATGGCCTCCAGCCCAAAGCAGCCTCGTCCATTTCCCCCGCCCCTGCACTGTGCAAAGCTCCTCATTTTCTAATTTATGTTGCCTTATGGGTTTCCTTGGTGGCTCAGCTGGTAAAGAATCCACCTTCAATGTGGAAGACCTGGACTCCATCCCTGAGTTGGGAAGATCCCCTGAAGAAGAGAATGGCTACCCACTCCAGTATTCTGGCCTGGAGAATTCCATGGACTGTATAGTCCATGGGGTTGCAAAGAGTCGGACACGACTGAGCGCCTTTCGCTTCACTTCTGTGAGTGGACAGGGAGGTGCTGTTCACTTGTGTCACTTTGAACAAGCCCTTATTCTCTCTGGACCTCAGTTTCTCCTCCATAACAAAAGAGAGAGGTGTCAGAACTGTGGCTTTCGAATGTGGCTGCTTGTTAGAATCATTTGATTAAAATATAGAAAAAAAAAATACTGATACCTAGGCCCCACCTAGACATCACTTAGGTCTGAATCTCTGCAATAGGATCAGGGCAAGCGACATATTTTGAAAACTTCCCAGAGAATGGGACCGTGTGGCCAAATGTAAGAAACCCTCACGAGACAGATGTTCTCTGGACTCCCTTCCTGATCTGACATCAGTAGCCCCTCCATAGAAGTGTTCAGTCACTCAGTTGTGTCTGACTCTTTGAGTCCCTATGGACTGTAGCCCAACAGGCCCCTCTGTCCATGGGATTCTCCAGGCAAGAATACTGGAGTGGGTTGCCATGCCCTCCTCCTGGGGATCTTCCCGACCCAAGGATCGAACCTGTGTCTCTTTTGTCTCTTGCATTGCCAGGTGTACTCTTTATTACTGAGCCACCTGGGAAGCCCCTTCAAAGAAGTAACGAAATCTAAAGCATTTTCATGAAACGTAACACTGCAAGATTGATGTTTCTTGGACTCTCAGCTGAATTTTAGATCTTTTGGGGAGTGGCCTAAAAAAAAGTCTGAAGTTTTCTCAGAAGCTCATTTTTATTTCACACTGTTGTGTGCATGAAAGTTGCTTTAGTTGTGTCCAGCTCTTTGTCATCCTATGGACTGTAGCCCCGCCAAGCTCCTCTGTCCCTGAGATTATCCAGGCAAGAATACTGGAGCGAGTTGCCATGTCGTCTTCCAGGGGATCTTCCCGACCCAGGGACTAAGTCGTCGCCTCTTCCGTCTCCTGCATTGGCAGGCGGGTTCTTTACCACCAGTGTTCACCCTGTTGTGTACGGTGCCCAAAGGTGTTCCCTAAAAGTGTTGTCTCCTGCAGAAGGCCTGTGCCACATGAAGACTGAACTGCCAAGGGGACGTGGCGGCAAGAGGGCTGGCTTTGAGAAGACACATTGGAACTTCTCAGGACGGGCTTGTGTGCCCCAGGTGGAGAGCAGTGGTGGCCTGGGCTTCCTTCCTGCGGCACAGAGGCTGCCCCTTGGCTCAAGAACTGTGGACATCAAGGCCTCAAAGCACATTCAGGCAGGCTGTGGCCACTCCGGATTCCTTCCCAGTGTGTGTTTTGATGTGCTGCCCAGCCTCACTTTCAGGCATTCTGTTTCACACTGGTGCAGGGCCTCTAATCACCCCTGGGTATTGCGTTTCTGATGTTACTTTTAATGGCTTTGGAGTCTAGCTTCTTTTGTTTCTAGATTTGCATAAACAGTGCTGCCTTTGTCCTGCGGTCTTGACACAGCTTCAAAGCCTTGACTGGGCATCAGAGATGCACTGAGTCCCCATTTCTTAGGCATCAGATTGCAGCAAGGCCAGCAGGTGACTGAAGGTCATGGCCCCACTTCTGGGCCAGTTTGCTGTCTCCCAGAGATTAGATTCTGCCAAGGCCCCTTTGATAATGGTGCTGAATCTTAATAACTTGTTTTCAAGGCCTGTGCAAATGCTCATGAACTAAAGGGACCCACTGCTGGCGTCTATCTGAGGAAGAAAAGAGAGTAACTCACTAATATTTGCTGAATCTCACCCCACCCCCACCCCATGAGAGAGATTATTAAGGGTCCCTCTGGGAAGCATAGAAACCTCAGATCCACTAGCCTGTCTTTGCTGATGTTGGCATGGTGGTGGCCAAAGCCTCATTTTCCCATGGAGCTTATCAAAATAAAGGCAGTAACTGAACTCTTAGTTACCCGTCCCTGGATAGCCTGTCTTTTGGATACACAGAGGCCTGCTTTTGATAACAGGTCAGCTTGGTCCAATCATCCAGCACCCTGCTCAGCTGTCTCTCTCTCTCTATCTTGGTGTTTCCCAATTGTATGTTTAGACAGTGGAGAGTGATTTTCATCTCAGAAACACTCCACATAAGGCATTCCAGTATGAGTTTTATCTGGTTTCTTAGCTGTTTGCGCTTTTGCATCAACTATGCCATGCACCATCCCATTCTCAGATTTTCTTGAATTCTCACCTTGCCTTGGTCTCTTCATCCATGCCCAGGGCCAGGTAGGCTGATTTTTAAAGACCTTTCTAGCCACAGCATGTTATGAATTTGTAGCTCCCCAACTGATACCATGAAAAATAAAACAACTTAGTCTGTCGCTACATTATTTAAGATGCTTTTTGGGCCTTTTTAAAAATTTGTACTTAGATATAACTTTTCAGTACTTTTGTCTTAGCCTTGTCTCATGTCATTGCTGAATAGACTGATGGTTCATATCTATAACAAATTATAAAAAATTTTTTTGCCCTTTGGGATGGTTAATTTTATGTGTCAGTGGTGCCTGGATATGTGGTCAGGCATTATTCTGGATGTTTCTTGAGGGTGTTTTAAGCTGAGATTTATACTTAAATCAGTGGCCTTCGAGTAAAGCCTACCATAACGTTGGTGGGCCTCATTTCATCAGTTGAAAGCAGGAACAACACAAAAGACTGACCTCCTGCAGCAAGAAGGAAATGTGCCATCAGACTGCCTCTGGACCTGGACTGCAACACTGGCTCTTCCCTGCGTCTCCAGCCTGCTGGCCTACCCTACAAATTTTGAACTTGCCAATATCCATGACTGCATGAGCCAGTTCCTTAAAATATACCCCCCCCCCACAACAGATAGAGAGGAAGTAAATATATTATATAGAGGTATATATTATATGTATTTTGTCTCCCCTTACCCCCCACTTCTTTCTCTCTCTGATTCTCCAGCTATCTGCTGGTTCCGTTCCCCTGGAGAACCTTGACTAGTATAACCTTTATCCTGAAAGAAAATGCCATCTCTTTCATGAACGACAACAGCTGAAACAGCTGAAAGAAGGGCTGTGCTGAGAAGAGAAAGAACCCAGAGAATTATGTCAGAAGATCTGAAAGCTGGGAAAACCATTGCTGTGGACATCTGGGGTGGAATAGTTGTGGCATGAGTATATATACTGACTTTTCTCATGCGTGCAAAATAAGTAAGTGCAGATTTTCCTTAGAAGGTGTCTCCCCTCCCCCCACCTTTTCTTTTTTTTGGAAAAGGCAGAGTAGGAGTTTGGCATTTGCCACTGTGATAGGAAACAATATACATGTTTGTTCTTTGCAGAAGCTGCCGGTCAGTGTGTAGGCCTGTGTCTTTTGCTTGGTCTACCGTGTAAGGGAATTAGCTTGCGTGTGCACTTTAGGGTTAGCAGAACCTGGCAGTGGAAGGCAAGCGTCACCAGGCTANTAGGAGTTTGGCATTTGCCACTGTGATAGGAAACAATATACATGTTTGTTCTTTGCAGAAGCTGCCGGTCAGTGTGTAGGCCTGTGTCTTTTGCTTGGTCTACCGTGTAAGGGAATTAGCTTGCGTGTGCACTTTAGGGTTAGCAGAACCTGGCAGTGGAAGGCAAGCGTCACCAGGCTAATGGGCTATTGCACGGAAGTGATAGCACCTCCCCAGGGAGAGGCTGTACTTCACAGTGCCGTCATTTATTGTGGAGATGCTGAGGATCGGTCTCCGCCGACAACTCCAGAGGCCAGAGGAATGAGTGCCTGTGAAAAGTCCTTGTAACATGGAGCTGGTGGGAGCTGTGACTGCCCTTGCCGATGCTTTAACACAGAAGCAGAGGTTGGTTTTTCACGTCTGGGCTGCAGAAAGATCAAAACAGGAAGGCAACCGTTTTCTTTTCCAGAGAGAGTTCTCATTGGTGAGTCTTGGACTTACATTCCTGGGGTTCAGTCTAAAATGAAACTCTTCCTTTTTTGAACTGAGTCAAAAAGGAGTCCATCTGCTGATGAACCAGAATGATCTTGAGAAAGCCCTGCTCTCTGGCTGCCTCTCTCAGCTCTCTCTCATCTTGGCTACTCTGCTGATACTCTCAAGCTCTTAGCTAGCTGCCTGCGTTCTCATCCATCTAGCACCAGCTGTTTTGAGTTTCTGGAGAAAGAATTTTCTAGGATGCCTTTGTTGCTGGGGTTCATGCATGGTAGCATAAAATGTGCTAGTGAATTTTTCTTCTAATATGACAGTAAATGTGACTTAAGGCACAGAGGGTCAGTTTCTGCCCTGAAGTGAAGTGGAGTGTGAAGTTTTTCCTCTCTTCTCTGTAACTGGGTATCTGACATTGGGTGTGGCTTCCCCTAATTTGTGTGGTTTTGTGGCTCAGATGGT
>SJYX01014480.1:280161-336055 GCA_006410675.1 Oreotragus oreotragus | reverse complement strand
CTGTAGCCTGCCAGGCTCCTCTGTCCATGGGATTCTCCAAGCAAGAACACTGGAGTGGGTTGCTATTTCCTCCTCCAGGGGATCTTCCCAACCCAGGGATCGAACCTGCATCTCTTATGTCTCCTGCATTGGCAGGCAGGTTCATTACCACTAGCGCCACCTGGAAATGACAGCGGTTTCAATTTCCCTGTCTCCTTTAATCCCATCTTGATAGAAGAGATATTTCATCGTTCTAAAGTAAATGTCTCAATTTCTGCTCTGGATTCCAGCCTCCTCCTTGACTTTATCCTCCCAGCAGCCTTTTGTCTCATCTCGTTCCCTTAACATTAATTCAGTGAGTATTTATTTCTCCTTTGTTGTGTATTAGACCTGGGATACAATAGTGGCAAGTCCTCAAGGACTTAGAACCCTCAGGTTTTTTGAGAGAATGGTCTAGTTTGCCCCTTTTGCATTCTCACCTGCATTCGTTCCTCTGGTTTCTGTAATTTGGTTTCACTACCTCCTGTCTGTTGAAAGTTTCCTTGCCAAGATCACCAACAATACAGTTATTATTAAATCCAGTGGCACTTTGACAACTTCTCTACAATGATCTTTTTGCTGCATCCCATCACGTGGACCACACTTTCCTTTTTTATAGCAGTGTCTTCTCTTGGATCCATAATTCCTCTCTCCTAATTTTCTTCTTACTTGTTGTCTTCTCTTTGGCCTACTTCTTTCTCACCTCATATTCCTCAAAAGTGGTGTTACCCAGGGAATCTAGATTGGACCTTTTTCTCACTGGACAACCTCATTCTAAGTGGTCTTGTCCATTCCTGTAGCCTTGGTTACCATATGTGTTGATGACCCCCCAACACTTAATTCTGTGCCTGATCATCTTTCCAGAACTCTGCACCTAATATCCCCCTGGTCATTTTCACGGAGATGGTCCATAGACTCCCCTAATTTGTAAATCTCTCACTGAACTCACTACCTTCTCATACAGCTCCATCTCCCATGTGCCTCCCACCATGCACCGTTTGCTCACCACAGAAACATGGACCTCTCTGCTACCATTCGCATCAAGTTATCAGTTAAATTCTGTCATACTCTGCTTCTTAATCCTCCATAGATTTTTTTTTTTTTTTTTTTGCGTTTTCCTAGCCTCTCTGTCATGTCCTTAGTTCAAGTCACTGCCCTCTCACATCTGCTAACGGATTGCTCTGCCCTCAGTCTCTGCTGCTGCTAAGTCACTTCAGTCGTGTCCGACTCTGTGTGACCCCATAGACGGCAGCCCACCAGGCTCCCCCGTCCCTGGGATTCTCCAGGCAAGAACACTGGAGTGGGTGCCCTCAGTCTCAACCCCCAACAATCCATGACCCACACTGTAAGCTGTATAATCTTTCTTTAAATAAAAGCAGGCTGTGCTGCTTCTGAACTTCCAGTGGCCTTTGAGGGTAAAGTCTATATGTCTCAAAACGGCCCACCAAGCCCTTCCAGGTACAGGGTTTCTGCTAGTTTCTCCAGCCGCATTCATCCTCGCCCCTCCTTTATGTCTCACTCTGTAATCTTGTTGAGCTGCCTTCCAGGCAACGGCAACTCTCTCTGATTTCCGGGTCTTTGTTAATGCACTGTGCTGGATCCAGATTGCCTCCTCTCCACCCTTACTTGCCTATTTTTCAAGGCTTATAACAGCCCTTACCACCTTCCAGTCGGGTCTTCCAGGGGCTGTGATCTGGGCAAGACCTCTGTGGTATGGTTTCTTGTGTCTTCCAGAGGTTTCTTGTAAAGGTTTCTTTTTCTAATATTTATTTTTGTTATTTTTGGCTGCACCAGGTCTTAGATATGGCATGCAGGCTTAGTGCCCTGCAGCATGTGGGATCTTAGTTCCCCAACCAGGGATTGAACCCGAATCCCCTGCATCGGAAGGTGGATTGTTAACCACTAGGCCACCAGGCTAGTCCATTGTAAAGGTTTTTAATGATGTCTTTGCTAACAGGGCCTGTCTTCTGATTGTACCCTCGGTTTCTGGCTGGTGGGAAGGGGCTCAATAAATATTCAGCAAAGAGTAAATAAGTTATTTTAATAGATTCTTTCATCAATATTGACTTTATCTATTTATGTTTTATTATAATACTGAGGCCCCCAAAGATAACTAGGCATTTCCTCCCAGTTTCTTTGGGCCTTGTTTGGTTACAAAGTTGGGACCCGAACTAAGGTTTTATGCTTCTTTTCCCAGAAGCAGGAGAATTAGACTTCTCTTTTGTAGGATCCTGTCTCTTATTTTGCTTATTTGATGATGGAAATGGAGTGCATTTTGAAGTACACAGTGAGGATGAATTTCACATTTCTTTGAATCCCACATCCACGCTGAAAACATACAGTTTTTCGGTGATGATTCTAAATTCCGTTAAAACAGTGATTCATTGTTTTAAAGAGTAATCCCCTTCATTACGTAAATTAGATTCAATCTTTTCTCTCTTTTAGGAAAAAAAAATTCTGAAATGTATCCATGATGGTGTTTTCATTTTTCTCTCTAATAACCCTAGATGCTGTAGTATGCCACACACACAGTTCCCTTTTGATTTAATGACTACTAAAATCTCTGATGAAGCAGATTCTTCTTCTGTGTTTGTATTAGCGGATAACGTTTTATGATATTTTCAAACACTGATAAAGATGTCTGTACAAAAATGCTTGTAAGAATAGTGGATTAAAGAAATCACTTCCCTGTAGGACTTCCCTGGTGGTCCAGTGGTTAAGAATCTGCCTTCTGATGCAGGGGACACAGGTTCGATCCCTGGCTGGGGAACTAAGACCTCACATGTCACAGGGCCACTAAGCCTACGCGCTGCAGCTAGGGAAGCCTGCGCATCACAAGAACCCCTTGTGCCACAAGGAAGGTCCAGTGCATCAAAAACAAATGAACAACAACAAAAAAAAAACCAAGAAACACTTGTACTCACCATCCTAAAGAAGGAGGCAACAGAAATGCTGTATGCTGTGGGTGTGATGGACTGGATTCAGGAGAAGTTTGAGGGAATCTCTGCCCTCCTTCTTTTCTTTTTTATTCTATTTTTCATTCTTTTTTGGGAAGCAGGATCTGAGAAAAGTATCCTCAGTAGGCATGAGGAAGGACAAAGAAATACCATTCTTTTTCTGCCTTTCTCCTTCTCGTATAGCCTTCTTGGAGATGACAGTATTCTGAATTATAATAAAGTGTTTTATAATAAGAGCCCGTGTGTGTGTGTGTGCACGCTCAGTTGCTCAGTTGTGTCCAACTCTTTACAATCTTACTGGCCCCAGCCCTCCAGGCTCCTCTGACCATGGGATTTCCCAGTCAAGAGTACTGCAGTGGGTGGCCGTTTCCTCCTCCAGGGCATCTTCCCGACCCAGGGGGTGAATCTGTGGCTCCTGCACTGGCAGGCAGGCAGATTCTGTGCCACCAGCCAGTGTAAGTTGGGGGGAATTTGTTCAGTTTGCATTTCCTGCCAAACCATAGTGGTCAGCTCATCTTTATTATTGGTTTATGTAACAGTCTGGGAGCATATCAACTAATAGATCAGAATGCTGCCTGCTTGTGCCTGACACACAGATTTTACACATAGGGTTTACACATTCTAAAAGTGAGGCAAGAGAACCTGATAAGGATCCTAACTATATAATTACACTGGAAACTAAAGGGAAGTGTAAGACTGTGACACCTTGGATTATTAATTAGAGTGGTCTCTCACCATGGATCAAAAATCATGACAGCCCATTGGAATGAGGAAGTTGGCTTTGCACGTACTGGCTGGCATCTTAAATCAGAGCTGCTTGTAGAGACGGGGGCTGCCTGGGTCAGACAGCATCAGACAGCTTCAAAGGTCACTGGAGGTTGGAAGGAGACAGGAGATGGTGAATAGCAGAATGGTCTCCAGTCTGCTGTTTCCTTCTGGATAATTTCTCTTTCCCGGTTAAGCCGTCAGGGAAGCTATGTTGGAGAAGGGGTGCCAAAATGAAAGCTTTTCTGGCCCGGATTCCAGCTTTCAGTTAAATAGGCTTTCAAAACAAACCATGTGGTCAACACTTGCGTAGCAAACATTCGCTTGGAAGGGTTCACAGTGTCTCAGTGTTCAGCTCTAGGTGGGGACGTGCAGTAAGAAGGGACGTAAAATATAGATAGTATTGTTCTGACCAGTTCTGAGTTGTTTCTTGAAAACGCTGCAGTAGCCCTTGGGTCGCCACCGGCTTCCTCGGTAGGTTTGCTGCCACTGGTGATTATCTGTCAAGCCATGGCCTTCTCCCAATTTGTGGCCCTTCGCTGAGCTGCTGCATGGTGCCACGGAAAATTAAAACAGACCTTCCTCCCCGCTGGCCTGTTTCTTTGCTTCCCCTGGCTGTAGGGTACCACTGGCTCCCTGCTTGGCTGTTGCAGTTCATCTCTTGGAAGCTGATTATCCTTTGTTTCAGTTGCCCAAAATTAGGCCACAACTTTTGTGGGTGCCTCTGTGACAGGTGGCCAGCACTTTTAGAGGAAAGACAGGCCCAACTCCAAAGGAATCTTGAAGTTCTTTCCTCCAGCAATTGGTCAAAGGCAGAACGTTTGGCAACTCTAAGTTTAAATTTTTAGTTGCCCTGTCATTTTCCTTTCTGTCTATAATAACTACTGTTCTGGTGAACTAGAGAATATGAGCAAGAGTGGAATGAACATAAATTATGTCCAAAAAGCAGGGAGAGAAATCATATTTTAAAATAGTGTAACAAACACAAATTTTAAGTTTAAGCCAAAATCTTTTTGGTTTTTTAACTATATTGACTTCTTGGATTGTCATCACCAGTGTTCTGGATGTTGGGAGATTGGAAAAAATGTCATGTCATCTTCCACTGACAGTTCAAATATAATCCCCAAGATGATCTACTCATCAGTTTCCATTCAAAATCTGAAAAAAACTAAAAAAATGGATGTTTTGATCTTTAGAGAAAGGAAGGGGATTTCATAATGGAGGGCAGAGTGTAAGACAAGTAGTTTGAAGAGTTGCCATTTTTGGTCTGGTTGGATGTTTCTGAAATAATTGGCTAATGCAATTCCTGTGGCTGAAAAAGAGACCAAGATAAGAATCATACATCTGTTAATTTACTTATACTTCACCTATTTCCAAAACGGATTTGAGGGAATTATGTTGATTATGAAAATGCCAATCTCTTAATAAAACGTAATTTCAGGAATGTTGAAACAGGGGGAAATTTCTTTTGCTCTTAATTCACATTTAGTTAATCATGTTTAATGCTGACAGTGCCCTCTCTGATCTTGACTTCATTGGGGTCATTTCTCAAGATTAATGTGTTAGAACTCTAGGCCCCAAGGTTCGCAAGCTTACTTGTCTATACTTCTCACTGGATTAAAAAAAATTTTTTTATGCAAGTATAGTTGATTTACAATGTTGTCTTAATTTCTGCTGTACAGCAAAGTGATTCAGTTTGTATATACATATCATACATTCTTTTTCATATTCTTTTCCATTATGGTTTATCACAGAATATTGAATATAGTTCCCTGTGCTATCCAGTAGGGCCTTGTTGTTTATCCATCCTATATTTAATAGCTTGCATCTGCTAATCCCAAGCTCCCAGTCCATTCCTCTCCCACCCTCTTTCCTTTCTGGCAGCCATGTCTGTTTTGTAGATAAACTCAGGTTTATCTACACATTTTAGATTCCATGTGTAAGTGATAGCATATGGCATTTGTCTTTCTCTTTCTAATTTACTCCACCTGGTATGATAACCTCTAGGCCCAGTCATGTTGCTGCAAATGGCATTATTTCATTCATTTTTTATAGTTGAGAAGTATTCCATGATATATTTGTACTACATCTTCCTTATCCATTCATTTGTCGATGGACTTTTTAAAAAATGTGTTTATATATACCTTTACCTATTTGGCTGTGCTGGGCCTTTGTTGCTGCAGGCAGGCCTTCTCTAGCTGCAGCGAGTGGGTGCTGCTCTTTGTTGGGGTGCACGGGCTTCTCATTGCGGTGGCTTCTCTTGTTGCGGGGCACAGGCTTTATATGTGCAGGCTCAGGGGTTGCAGTCTGTGGACTTAGCTGCTCTGCAGCATGGCACCTGGAATCTTCCTGTACCAGGGATCGAACCCGAGGTCCCTGTATTGGCATGCGGATTCTTAATAGCTCGACCACCAGGTTTTAGGTTCTTTCCATGTCTTGGCTATTGTGAATAGTGCTGTTATGAACATTGATATGCATGTGTCTTTTTGAATTATAGTCTTTTCTGTATATATGCCCAGGAGTGGAATTGCTGCATCATGTGACAACTAAGAATAGAGTTCTTTTTAATTGTGTGACAATTTTACAAGCATATAAAAAAGACTTTCATGTGAATTTTTTCAGGTTTTTACTTTTTATTTTGAAGTAATTTAAAGCATTACAGAAAAGTTGTAAGAATAATACAGAAAATTCTTGTATATAGATCCTTTGTTATATTTGCATTGTCTTTCTTTAATTGCTCTAATAATGACTTTTACAGAATTTTCTTTCCTCCTTCTTTCTTTTTAAGAGCAGACTCCAGCCCAGGATCATTTGTTGCATTGCATTCCATCCCTTTCATCTCCTTTAATCTGAGTAAATATTTAGTGCCAGCCTTTCCGTATCTTTCATGTCCCTGACCTTTAAAATATTATACAGGCCAGCCATTTATAAGATATCCCTCAATCTGGTTTCTCTGATGCTTCCTCACTATTCCGTTTCTGTTTAGGCATTTGGGCTGAAATACTGCCTTAGGCAGATTTCTTCAGGATCCATCTGGAGGCTGATGTCTGTCTGCTCCTTTCTGGTGATAAAGTTGATCACTGGGTTAATGTGTCTCCATTGTATGGTGATTTTTTTCCTTTGAAAGTTGGTAGTTTGCCTCAGTAAATTCTTAAGTTCCTCGTTAGCAGGAAGCATTCTCTGTGTGCCAAGGTGCCTTCAGGGTGGAGCTTGGCACTAGCAGGTGCTGAGTATTTGTTAGATAAGATGGATCTGGGTATATATTCTGCTTCAGTAGTTCTCAGAGATTTGGGGGGAAGGATGAGCTAACTTTGGTAAAGGAGAGATTAAAGCAGAAGAGATTAGCAGAGTGGTGCTGTTTCCAAGATATTTGTAGGAAGAACCTGGGAGTCTGTGGCCCTGTGGACCTGACTCCACACCAAGTGGAGCTGTGGTCTTGGTTCTCAGAGTAGCCACCATCCCAAGTGGATGAGCTTCTGTTCTTACGCTTCTTCCAAGAGTGACAGCGTATTAGGAAGTATGAATTATATTAATAATTGCTTCAGTTTCTGTTATTTTAAGATGTGATATTTTATCAAATCTAGGCCGGAGTAGCCTGGTGGGCTGCAGTCCATGGGGTCGCTAACAGTCGGACAGACTGAGTGACTTCACTTTCACTTTTCTCTTTCGTGCATTGGAGAAGGAAATGGCAACCCACTCCAGTATTCTTGCCTGGAGAATCCCAGGGATGGGGGAGCCTGGTGGGCTGCCATCTATGGGGTCACACAGAGTCGGACACGACTGAAGTGACTTAGCAGCAGCAGCAGCAGGCTACACTGTGACTTTTGTGTATTACAGAGAAAGAAAGAAAAACTGCCAGATACACTAAAACATGCATTTTCCTTATCACTTAGAATTTTTACACTCTGACACTGGAGGTTAGGGTGTCAATATATGAATTTTGGGGGAACACAAACATTCGGTCCATGACAATAGGCCTGGGGCAGGAAAGAGCCGATGATTCACACCCAAAGTCGCCTGGGAAATAATTCAAGTTGTATCAGCACACAGGGATCATATCTGCATGGCACGCACAGGCTGTGCAGGGCAGAGATGGCCAGGCAGAGTGTGGAGGGGCTGTACTGGATGCCGAGAAAGCTTCCCAGAGAAAAGTTATCCCACTCGGGGAGGATGGGACGAATTGAGAGAGTAACATTGACATACACAGGCTACCACGTGTGAAATAGCTAGCTAGTGGGAAGCTGCTATATAGCACAGGGAGCTTAGCCAGTTGTGCTGTGATGACCTAGAGGGGTGGGATGGGGATGGGGGTGAGGAAGGGAGGTCCGAGAGGGAGGGGACATACGTAGAATTATGGCTGTTTTGCCTGCTGTATAGCAGTAACTAACATGACATTGTAAAGCAATTATCCTCCAATAAAAAGGAAAAGTTATCCCATCAAACTAGTTCTAGGCAGGATGGGCAGCTGAGTAGAAATTCTGAGTGTGTCACTCCTGGTCGTTTGGCCACCAGCAAAGAAGTCCTGTACCTGGGCAGTGACAAATGACCAGCTAGGAGGGATAAAGACGACCAGCTCCCATGGGGTGACGGGGTCAGGGGAAGCTCTGCAGGACCTGGTGGGAAGGTGAAGGATCCAGTGTCAGTAAGACTTGACAGTTATTGTTGATGGGTTTGTGACTTCAGGGAAGCTTGGAGAAGTTTGGGGCTTCCTTGATATTCATTCATTCATTCAGAAAGGGTTTCTGGAGCCCCTGCTTCGTGCTACTCTATGTTTTGCTGTAGGTCCTCCCTGGTTACAGGCAAAGGGGGCGCTGAGCACCTGCTCGCACTTTCCAGCAGCATTCCATCAGGCCCTCTGTTTTCAGGTGGTTCCTGCTCTCAACATGGAAATTGCCTTCTCGTTTGTAGAAAAAACAGCTTCCTTTGGGTATAAAATAGTAATTATTCCCAATGATTTTCATAAAGAACCTGCCTACCTATGCAGGAGACATAAGAGATATGGATTTGGTTCCTGGGTCGGGAAGAGCCCCTGGAGAAGGGCATGGCAACCCACTGCAGTATTCTTGCTGGAGAATCCCATGGACAGAGAAGCCTGGCAGGCTACATACAGTCCATTGGGTCACACAGAGCCAGACATGACTGAAGCGACTTAGCACGCACACGCATGCCTTATATGAGGAAGTCTTTTAAAGACATTCAGTGTCAGTCCCTGGACTAACCACTGATCCCAGTCACAGTGGACAACTCCCGCCCACCCCACCTCCTCCTGGGGGCTTGGCTTCCTGCTGCTCTGTACTAAAATTGTTTTGTAATAGAGCAAAGTAAAATGATTTTTCTATAAAAACTCCCAGAACACTAACCTCTAAATGTCAACAGAGGCCCAGTCTGTCCCTCAGGACGTTTGCAAATCATCCATTTTTCCTATTTAGAAATCATGGAATTAGAAAATTCTGTATCATGTACGCTCTTTAATTGCTGAGTAATTTTTATAGAGAACTGCTTGTTTCTTGCTACAACTCCGTCTGAAAGGGTTTTGTAAATTTAAAGATGCAGGAGGACGCCTTAAAATGCCTAAGGGAGTTTTGCGGACCACAGAGAAGTCCTTCGGTTGTTTTGGTCTATGATTTCTATTTCCTGGTGTCATTTGGAACAGGCCCTCTGAGTTACTAGTTACCTCCCATTTTCTCCCTTAACTTTACAGCTCAGCAAAGTGGATAGGTAAGGATGGTTTTCTTCTGTCATTACCAGATTTCAGGGCACTTGTATGAGTTCTCAGAATGCACACTTCCCTGCAATGACTGGAGAAGAAGGACTGACTACCTTTTACATCTTAAGTTCTTATCCGACTGCCCAGTGCCTCCTGTGGTTAGATGGGAAAAGGGGTTGCTGTTTGGAAGATGTGCAATGAAAGTTATGTTCAACATGTACCTTAATCTGTGATTAAAATAGTGCCATTTTAGATCCTAGGCACTGGGCTAGAAGGGGATAATTTTTTTATTAATAACTTGTTGTGGCAAAAGAGAGACAGGACTATATCATTGTGAGATTCTATTAAAGTTGGTAATATGTCACCTAATTTTAGAAACTGGAATGCCTGTAATATTATCTTCATCTTCTTTGGACTTTTTAGTGCATGTTCTAAATGGAGATTGGGGTTTTTTCAAGTCCTGTTGCTGGTAGGAGCTGGCCGACCTACTTACTTCTGGTATCACACAACTTCCTAACAGATGTTCTTTTTTATACATACTTGAAAGGTGCAATAATACATGCACATGATAAAAGAAAATTTGCAATGATACAAAAAAGCATAGAGTGAAACCTAAGTCTTTTTACCACGCTAGATCCCCATCTCACTCTTCAGAAACAGTCAAGGTTAATGGCTTTTGTGTATCGGCTTCCTGAAAATTATTATACACGAAAAAACATGCTATTACTGTGCATCAAGCCATCCCAAGCTTCATGATAAAAAGACAACACTTTTGCTGTGCTTTCCGACTCTGTGATTTGGAAATTCAGAAAGGGCACAGCAGGGATGACTTCCCTCTGCTCCATGATGCCTGGATGCTCAGCTCAAAAGACTTGAAGGGTAGGTGACTGGAATCATCTGAAGGCTTAGTCACTCAAGTGTCTGGTCCCTGGACAGGGTGGCTCTGAAGACTGGGACCGCTGAGCACAGCATCTGCTCATGGCCCCTCCATGTGGCGTGGTTCCCTCGCAGCATGGTGGCCGCTACACGGGGACTTTGGGCTCTAGGCGTGAGTCTTCTGGTTGACGAGGAGAAAGGCCTCACCTTTCTGACTTGGCCCTGGAAGTCACAAAGGGTCACTTCTGCTGTCCAGATTAAAGAGGAGGAAAATTAGGCCCTGTATCTTGATGGGAGGACTCTCACAGTCATGTCATGAGATGGGAGATATTGCTGCAGCTATCTTTGGAAAACATAGTATATATATTCTTTTTTCTCCCCTAAATGGGAATTTACTCCATTTGGAGATTATTCCATATAGATCTCTCAAGCTAACAGCTGCATAGTAATGTATACTGCTTGAATACAAATCATTTGCTTAACCAGTCACCTACAGTTGAATATGTAGTTTGTTTCCAGTCTTTTGATACTGCAGTGATGCAATAGATTTTCTTTGTAATACATATGTTTGATTGTATCTTTTGTGTACATATCTCAGTACATTTATAGGATATATTTTTTAAAGTGGAACTGGTGGGTCAAAAATGTGAAATTTTAATGTTGGTCGGCAAAATACATAATTTTTTGCATCAGAATTATGTTTTTGTTGAGTGTAATTTAATACAGAAACTCAAAATAATATTGACTTAAACACATGGGAAAATCCTTTTCACCCATAAGGGAATTTGGAGATAAAGAACCCAAGGCCAATATGGTGATTCATTAGTATATTTAGAAACCCAGTGTTTTTCCAACTCTTTACTCTGAATCTCTCTTTTGATTTGAATTAAAGACAAAGTTATCTTTTTTCTTCCTAGTCCTAAATGGTTGCTGGCCATCTCATCCAAGTTCCAGGCAGTAAGAAGGAACAAAGGCCACCGAGTTACCTTCCTTTAAGAGCACTTCATGAGAATCATATTCAATACTTCTTATATATTAGTGTATATTATCATTGTCATATATATTTATATATTTAATCTAATCTTATGCATCCCTGCTAAGCTGCTAAGTCACTTCAGTCGTGTCCGACTCTGTGTGACCCCATAGACGGCAGCCCACCAGGCTCCCCCATCCCTGGGATTCTCCAGGCAAGAATACTGGAGTGGGTTGCCATTTCCTACTCCAATGCATGAAAGAGAAAAGTGAAAGTGAAGTCGCTCAGTCTGTCCGACTGTTAGCGACCCCATGGACTGCAGCCCACCAGGCTACTCCGTCCATTGGATTTTCCAGGCAAGAGTACTGGGGTGGGGTGCCATTGCCTTCCCCGATGCATCCCTAGGTGTGTGATTTGTGGGAGTGTATCCTTTTCTCTATGTAGGGGTGTGCCCAGATGAAATCATAGTTCTTATTACCAGGAAAGAAGGGGAGAATTGATATCAGGAGGTAACTCTACCATTTGCTTATATGTATCATCTCTGATTTTCATGGAGACAATTATTATTATGCCCATTATTGAAGGGAACTGAAGTTTAGAAATGGTAAGACACTTGCTTGTGGTCCCCAAAATAGAAAGTGTGGGAGGAGAATTCAGACCTAAGTCTTTTTTCTGCTCTTCCAAACTAGAATAGGACTTCCAGTTACAAACTCAGTGTTTACTCAAGCTGTTCTATGTTACTGTCTTCTCTGAGACCCCAGTAAGGTGCTTTGGTCCTGTTTTGTTATGTGATGTTTCATTGCGTACACAAAGATAAACTTTCTCGTGAATGATTATTCTTTAAATGGAACATTCTCTTCCTGTCGCTGCAAATCAGCAGCAGCCTCTAACAGCTGCCCTTGCACCTTGATTTCAGTGACTTCATCATCTCCACAGTTTCCTCTGCTGTGCCTTCTTCCAGATCGTCTAGCCTCCTTCTCCTCACACACAGTGAATCCTTTCATGAGGAACGGCTGAGTCATGAAAGGGAATGCAGATGGCCACGAGTTTATTTGCAGGCCTGGAGTCCAACCCAGGTTCCTCCTCACAGCCTGCAGGGCAGTCGCCTGACAGCCATCCACTCCAGCCCCAGTGGACACTGTCTGCTGTTGGGTTCGCCTTCTCAAACACTGGCTGGTGGGAGGAGCGCCACCTGTGGAGCCTGGGACCAGTAGGCAGTGAGCACTGGGCTTCCATCCCAAAACCCTGATGGAGGAGTGCGTGCTTCTTGCAGCAGCAAAATGGGAAAATCGTGGTCTTCAAAAGGGAGTGAGAAGGAGGAGGAAAAAAGGAGCATGGGGTAGCATAACTAGAGAGTTGAAACTTTGAAATTCAAAAGCTCCAGCTGAAGGAACCTTACAAAGAAATGAGGTTTTGTACCAGGGAAGCATAAAGCTCAAACTTGCAGGCTTGTGGGATATTCCTGACTATCACTAAGGGTTTAGACTTCTGACTTGACCTAAAAAGATTTAGGTAATGACTTTGAGATTCAGGGGCAAGAAGGTTCTAGAGCAGAGCATTTCATGGGGTTTTATAAAGAGACAGAATATTTCTATGTGATTCCAACTCACTTTCCTAATAACAAAGAGATTCATATACTAAGTTCAGTACTAGTTTTAAAAATAACGTGACTTGAATTGGCCTGTAATGAAAGTGCTTTGGAAAAAAATGTGCTTCTCTGTATATATGAAAATGTGAAATAGGGATATATGAGTCATTTCTAGAAATGAAAAAATTATGATGCTTTAGTTTAGAAATGAAGACCAAGTATAGTATAATAGAAAATTCATAAATTGGAAAATAGAGTTGAAGATTTATCCTGAATTCAACATAGAAAGTCAAAGAGATGAAAACTATGAAACAGGGGTTTAGACATGTGGAGTAAATGATGAGAAAATTAATATATGCTTGTTGGAATTCAGGAGTAGATTTTAAAGAGATTAGAGGAGAGACAATCTTTGGATAGAACATGGCTGAGAATTTTTCAGAATCTGTAAAAGACACCAGTTTTCAGATGTGGACTCCAATAAATCCCAAGCAGGATAAGTAAAAAGAAATTCACAACGTGATACATCATAAACTGCAAAATGTATTTTTTTTTTTAGAGAGCTGAGACCTTAGAAAAAACAGAGAGAACAGATAAATCACTAAAACGGAGCAACATACTGCAGCTGAGTTTTCAAGCGTGCAATCAAAGCCAGAATATCTTTAAAATGCTGAAGTAAAGCTGACTTCCTAAAATTCTTTAGCTAGCAAAACTTCCTTTCCACAAGGAGAGTCAGTGAAGGCATTTGCAGACGAAAACTGAGAGAATTTTCTATAAGCAGATACCTACTAAAGAAAATCTAAATGCCTGTATTTAAGGAAGAAGGGAAATGATACCAGACAGAAGATTTAAGGTACAGAAAGCGATAGAGAGCAAGGAAAATGTTAAACACGTGGGTGAATTTTAACAAATGATTGGTCTTATACAGTGGTGGTGGTTCAGTGACTCAGTGGTGTCTGACTTCCCCGTGCCAGGCTTCTCTATCCTTCACCATCTCCTGAAGCTTGCTCAAACTCTTGTCCATTGAGTTGGTATTACCATGTTGTCCACTATCGTCCCCTTCTCCTCCTGCCTTCAATGTTTCCCAGCATCCGGGTCTTTTTCAGTGAGTCAGCTCTTCGCATCAGGTGGCCAAAGTGTTGGAGTTTCAGCTTCAGCATCAGTGCTTCCAATGAATATTCAGGACTGATTTCCTTTAGGATGGGCTGGTTGGATCTCCTTGCTTTCCAAGGGACTCTCAAGAGTCTTCTCCAGCACCACAGTTCAAAAGCATCAATTCTTCGGCGCTCAGCTTTCTTTATAGTACAACTCTCACATCCACATATGACCACTGGAAAAACCACAGCTTTGACTAGATGAACCTTTATTGGCAAAGTAATGTCTCTGCTTTTTAACATGCTGTCTAGATTGGTCATAACTTTCCTTCCAAGGAGCAAGCATCTTTTAATTTCACAGCTGTAGTCATCATCTGCAGTGATTTTGGAGCCCCCCAAAATAAAGACACAGCTTTGACTAGATGAACCTTTATTGGCAAAGTAATGTCTCTGCTTTTTAACATGCTGTCTAGATTGGTCATAACTTTCCTTCCAAGGAGCAAGCATCTTTTAATTTCACAGCTGTAGTCATCATCTGCAGTGATTTTGGAGCCCCCCAAAATAAAGTCCTTTCCCGATTTGGAACCAGTCTGTTGTTCCATGTCCAGTTCTAACTGTTGCTTCCTGACCTACATATAGATTTCTCAAGAGGCAGGTTAGGTGGTCTGGTATTCCCATCTCTTTCAGAATTTTCACAGTTTGTTGTGATCCATACAGTCAAAGGCTTTGGTATAGTCAATAAAGCAGAATTAGATGTTTTTCTGGAACCATCTTGCTTTCTCGATGATTCAAAAGATGTTGGCAATTTGATCTCCGGTTCCTCGGAGAAGGCAATGGCATCCCACTCCAGTACTCTTGCTTGGAAAATCCCATGGACGGAGTAGCCTGGTAGGCTGCAGTCCATGGGGTTGCTAGGAGTCAGACACAACTGAGCGACTTCACTTTCACTTTTCACTTTCATGCATTGGAGAAGGAAATGGCAACCCACTCCAGTGTTCTTGCCTGGAGAATCCCAGGGATGGGAGAGCCTGGTGGGCTGCAGTCCATGGGGTCACTAAGAGTCGGACACGACTGAGCGACTTCACTTTCACTTTTCCCTGCCTGAACTAAATTATAGTATATGGTTTCCAGGTGGCGCTAGTGGTAAAGAAACCATCTGCGAATGCAGGAGACATAAGAGATGAGGGGTCAATCCCTGGGTCAGAAAGATCTTATGGAGGGGAAAATGGTGACCCCCTCCAGTATTTTTGCCTAGAGAATCCCATGGACAGAGGAGCCTGGCAGGCTACGGTCCATAGGGTTGAACAGAGTTGTACATGACTGAAGCCACTTAGCATAGCAAAGCAATAACATTTAGTTTGGGATGTGATGTGACCGGAGTTAGATCATTCTAAGGTCCTTGTGTTGGTTTGCAGAGAGTGAACGTGTTGCTCAATTAAGAGTTTGTTAAGTTAGATACATGTATTCCAATGATAACTAATAACCAATGGAGGAGAAATTAATGAAATAAGAGGAAAAAATCTCATCCTAAAATAAGTCAAGAGAGGAAAAACAGAAAAAAAAAAAAACAACCTACTGTAGCTGCAGAATGGATATTCTTCCTCAGGCATACATGGGATGGTTACAAAAATTAAACCCAATATAGGCTAAAAGCAAGCCTCAAAACATTTAACAGAATGGTATTACACAGACACCCTTGTATTGGGCATTCTCAGATTATAGCACGACTAGAGAGATATTAACAAAAAGATAAGTCAAAAATTGCCATGTATTTTGAAAGTAAAAATCACAATTATAAATAATTCAAAGGTCAAGGAAGAAATAATAATGAAAATCTGGAAGACATTTAAGGTTGAATATTACTAAATAAGCCAAGTAGTGGAATTCAGTCACTAGGGGAAAAAATAGAATAAACCCTACAAGAAATGAAGGAACAAAGCAACACAAATTAGACAGAAATTGATGAGATAAAAACTGAAGAGACAGTGAAAAAAAGAACCAATAAATCCAATATACAATTATCCTCTGGGAGACAGTGAAGGACAGGAAAGCCGGGCATGCTGCATTCTATGGGGCTGCAAAGAGTTGGACCTGACTGAGCCACTAAGAAACAACAAAAGAATTTTTAAAATCAATAAAATCTGATGAGTGATCATGAAAACAGTATAAGAAGTGAAAAAGAAGATATATATAAATAATACTAAAACTAATGGTAAGAACAGAGGTACAAAATGCTGTAAGTTTATGTTAACAAGTATGAGAAAGTAGGTAAAATATTAAAAGTTCTTAGGAAAAATGCAGCAATCTGATTCACAAAGAAAGAAAAATCCTCTATGTTTATATACCATTAAAGAAATTTACTCAGTAGATTTAAAATGTTTCTGCAAAGAAACCATTAAGCCTGGAAGAGTCTTCAAGATTAGTTCTACCAGCAGTTTAATGAACAGATAATTCCAACATTCTGTATACTCTTTGAGTTACTAGATAAATGGCAAGTACTTTCCAGCTTGTTTTATGAAGTCATAACTGCATACCAAAACCTTAGAAGGGCAATACAGACAGGGAAGATACTGGCAGATCTTAACCATGTTCACAGATGTAAAAATTCTAGGCAAAGCACTAGCAAACTGAACCCAGCAATGTCAAAGGGATATTTTTGTCATGTCTAAGTTGGGTTTACACCAAGAATGGAGAATTATTTCAACACAAGAAAAATCTGTAAATGTATTTTATTATAATAACATATTAATGGAGAAAAGCTATATGTTGATTCCAATAGATGCAGAAAACATTTTATGATATTTCACCATCTAGGAAAGCAAGAAAAATTTCTCAACCCAGTGAATGGTACCCATAAACCAAAATAAAGCAACAAGAAAAACCAAACACCAAAGCTGTCGCAACCATGATATTTGATGTTGAAATGCTAAAGCATTTCCTTTCAAATTAGAAATGAGACAAAGGTACCAGTATCAGCACTTTAATTTAGCATTATTCTGGAGATTCTGACTTCAGTAATATGAGTAGAAGAAGAAATAAAAGGCTAAGGATTAAAAAGGAAGAAATAAACATCATTCTAAGATGATATGACTGCATAGAAAACCCAATAGAATTTTCAGGTAAGTTAAGAGAACTTATAGAAAAATTTAGCAAAGTCCACATACAAAAGTCAACTGAATTATATGCACCACCAACTAATGGAAAATCTATTTAAGAAAAGATATTATTTATAACAGCAACCAAAAATGTAAGATACAGAGGACCAAATCTAACAAAAATAGGTAACAAAAAACACTTTTATAAAGAAAGTCTAAAACTTTATTAAAAAACACCAAAAAAGATCTAAATAAATGTGGAGCAAGAGGTGTTTGTACATAGGAAAACTCAGTAAGGATATTCTCTACAAGCTGATCTATATAGATTTAATGCAATTCTTTCTAGTGAAAATCCCAGGAGGATTTCTCACGAACCTTGTCAGCTTAGTCTCTCAGTCATGGCCCACTCTTTGACACCCCATGAACTGTAGCCTGCCAGGTTCCTCTGTCCATGGGGATTTTCCAGGCAAGAATACTAGAGTGGGTTGCCAGGTGATCTTTCCAACCCCAGGATGGAACCCAGGTCTCCCGTGTTGCAGGCAGATTCTTTACCAGCTGAGCTTGAGAAGCTGATTATAAAATTTATCTGAAATCGCAAAGGATACCAAGAAGACGTATGTCATTCCTAAAGCAGAAGAACTAGTTGAGGTGAGGGTAGCCTTTTTTAAATCAAAAAACACCTAAAAATAATGGGAAATTATTTTTATAATGGACAGAGTTATAGTATTGAGAATAAACAAATAATTCCTATAAATAAGAATAATCAAAGAACCCACTACAAATAAGGGCAGAAAATATGAACAGGTATTCACAAAATAGAAGTATGAATGATCTTAAGTATATGAAACATAATACTACCTGATCAGTAATAAAGAAAATGAAGATACATGCTACAATTAAATATCATTCCGTACCTGCCAGATTAGTCAAAATTTTAAAGCCTGACAATACCAAATATTGCTGGGTGTGTTAACAGGAGCTTACATATTCTGCTGAGGGGAGGAGTGTGGATTCGTGCAACTACTTAGAAAGCAATATGGCATTTCCTCATTGGGAGGAAATGTGAATATAAATGTGAATAAAAGTGAACATTCTCAGACTTCTGACCCAGCAATTCCACTCTTAAACACACTATTGTTCATGCATACCAGAGGATACATATTACAAAGGTCATATAGCACATGGTTCTAACAGCAAAAATCTGGAAACATCCTAAGTGTGCATTGACAGTCAGTAGATCCCTGAGTTACAGCACTAACAATGAATTAATTAGGGGTATAAACATCAGCATGCATGAATTTTAAAGTCAATGATAAGGCCATACAAAACATGCATAGTGTGTGTTTATATAAAGTTAAAAAATAGTCCAAACTAAAATATTCTTTGTTTAGGGTTACATATATTTGTGGTAAAGCTATTAATATAAAGAAAATTTTAAAAAGCAAGGGAATTAATAACCAAAAATTCAGACTAAAGATTACTTGTTGAGATGTAGGAGGAGTAACTAGGAAAGGCATATAAGGTACTTCAAAGGTATTGACAACGCTTCTTAATACCCCTTAAGCAAGGAAGCAGGCACTTGGGTACATTTACTACTCTTTTAAGCATACGTTGTATTCACTTCTGTGTGATGTAATTTGCAACAAGAAATGTAACAGTCATTTCTTAGCTTTATATAATGCTGTCCAATGAAACTTTATTTTATATTTATCTTCATAACACATCTATTAATTCTACATAAAACAGAGATATAAATGTATTTACTTGAAATTCCACATGAAGTTGGCTGAAGCCAGATCCAAGTCTCTTGTTCTATAGAAATATTCCTGCAGTTCACCATTTCCATGCCATAAATTCATTTTTTCATATACTTGGCTTGTTCATCCATTCATTAACTGAATATGTATTATCTCCCTTCATGACTCAGGCACTGTATTATTAAAATTCTTTCAAGAAGATAAAGCTCAAGAATGTAAAAAGCTGAAGTACTCACTATCTTGATTCCCTGAGTGCTAGTGGCCTCTGAGTGCATATTCGCCTTAATATATATATGTTTCAGGTATATAGCATTAGAGCTCAACATGTGTGTCTGCTACAAAGTGATCGCTACCACCACCATTTGCCCTTTTAGTTCACCCCGCAATGCCCTTCACCTATGATAACTGCCGATCTGAACTCTGTATCTGTGAGTTTCTTTATTTCGTTTTCAAGATTCCATATATGAGTGAAATCACATGGTATTTTTCTTCCTCTATTGAACTTGTTTCACCTAGTCTTATATCTTCAAGGTCCAACCATGTTGGACAGATGGCAGGATTTCATTCCTTTATATAGTTGAGTAGTATGCCATTGTGTGTGTGTATATATATATATATATAAGATATCTTCATCTGTTCTCCCACTGATGGACCCTCAATGGGAGAGAGTCGTATCTGTACCTCGACTATTGTAAATAATGCTGCAGTGAACATAGGGGTCGTATATCTTTTCAGATTAATGCTTTTGTGCTCTTTGGATAAGTAACCAGAAGCAGAATAGCTGGATCATATGGTAATTATATTATTAATTTTTTTGAATTTTCCATAGTAGCTGCACCAATCTACATTCCCATCAACAGTGTACGAGGGTTCCCTTTTCTTCACATCTGCTCCAAGTTTGTTTCTTGTTTTTTTGATAACAGCTATTCTGACAAGGGTGAGGTAATGTCTTATGGTTTTCATTTGCATTTCCTTAACAATTTGTGATAATGAATATCTTTTTATGTGCCTGTTGGACACCTGTATATTTTTTTTTTTGAAAAAATGTCTGTCCAGATCCTCTGCCCGTTTTTTATTGGACTGTTTGTTTCTTTGTTATTGTCTAGTTGTATGAGTTCTTTACATATTTTGAATATTAACTACCTATCAGATAAATGATTTTCAAATATCTTCTCCTAGTAGGTCCCTTTTCATTTCGATGATGGTTACCTTCGCAGTGCAGAAGTTTTTACATTTGATGTGGTTCCATTTGTTTATTTTTGCTTTTGTTTCCCTTGCCTTTGGAGTCAAATCCATAAAATCATCGCTAAGATTGATGTGTTTTTTTTTTCCCCTCTGGTGGTCTGTAACACAGCAAAATCTATGGGATGCAGCAGAAACAATTCTAAGAGGAATTTTCATAGCAATACATGCTTACCTCAAGGAGCAAAAACAATTTCAAATAAACAGTCTAACTCTACACCCAAAGAAATTAGAAAAAGGAGAACAAATGAAGTCCAAAAGTAGTAGAGGGAAGGAAATAATAAAGATCCGAGTGGAAATTATCAAAATAGAGAATTTAAAAGCAATAGAAAAGATCAAAGAAACTAAGCTGGCTCTTTGCAGAGATAAGCAAAATCAACAAACTGTCAGCCAGACTCACCATGAAAAAAATAACTCAAAATCAATATGAAAGAGATGTTTCAAGAGATACCACAAAAAGATCATAACAAACTACTATGAACAATTACATGCCAACAAATTAGATAACCTAGAAGAAATGGATAAATTCCTAGAAGCATACAATCGTCCAAGACTGAATCATGAAGATACAGAAATCTGAGTTGATGATTACTAGTAAGGAGATTGGAGAAGGCAATGGCACCCCACTCCAGTACTCTTGCCTGGAAAATCCCATGGATGGAGGAGCCTGGTGGGCTGCAGGCCATGGGATCGCTAAGAGTCGGACACGACTGAGCGACTTCACTTTCACTTTTCACTTTCATGCATTGGAGAAGGAAATGGCAACCCACTCCAGTGTTCTTGCCTGGAGAATCCCAGGAACAGTGGAGCCTTGTGGGCTGCCGTCTATGGGGTCACACAGGGTCGGACATGACTGAAGTGAGGCAGCAGCAGCAGCAGCAGTAAGGAGATTGAAGCAATAATCAAAAATCTCCCAACAAACAGAAGCCCAGGTTCAGATGGCTTCGCTGGCATATTTCGGCTAGATCACGTCTTTCAACCTGCATGTATTTGCTTTCTTCAGGATCTCAGATACATGCTGTGTGTCCTAACCCATCCTCCAATTTCTCTCCACAGGTATTCTCATTTTAGAGAGAGCTGCAGTCTTCTCCAAATAATATCCTTGTCTGTGTTTAAAAAACACTGGTGCCCTGAGGTTTCAGGGCAGATAAGCAGCACATCAGCTGAGAGGTCCTGGCCTCCAGGCAGGCTAGTCTTTGTTCACAAGGTGAAGGATTCAGTGAGCCTGCAGGAAAGTCAAAACATTTATTTTTGTCTAAGGAGAGAGAACTTGGCAGAAAATATCCTTCCTTTCTCAGAGCTCCAGAGTCTGTGGTTTGAGCTCAGTCTTCTTATTGTATCTTCATAGTTTTCTTTCCACTTGCCTCATCGGTCTTGATTTTGGGGATTTCTTTACTGAACATTGAAACCCAGTCACTCTCTATACCTTTAAATCACTTTATCATTAGATGGACTTAGCTTCTAGTGGCTTCTAAACATTACCATTTAAAATTTTCTGCATTCTGTTCCTCAGGTAGGTTTTCTTTTCTTTGCCTGAAGGGCTCACATATGTCTTTCATGGGCCAGCACCGTATTAGGAATTGGAATGTCCAGCTAGTTAGGACAGGGCTGCAAAGAATACTCTGAGATTTAAAATATTAATAAAAGAAACCTAACATTAGTTTTATTAGATAGCAGATAGCTAAATGAGCAAGACACATATACATGTACTATAGTTGGGATTGAAGATTAAGGACAAGAAATAAGAATAAAAATTAATAAAAGGGCTATACTTTTTAAAGAAAAAAATGCAAAAATCGTAAAGATAGTAAGGAAAGATGGCAAATTAGAAAGCCCCATAGAAGTACAGTTAAGAGTATAAATGAAAACAGTGCACTTAAATGTATTCAGGTAATTTGTTGTTGCTGTTCAGTTGCTCAGTCATGTCCAACTCTTCGCCACCCCATGGCCTGCAGCATGCCAGACTCCCCTACCCTTCACATCTCCTGGAGCTTGTTTAAACTCGTACCCATTGAGATGGTGATGCCATCCAACCATCTCATCCTCTGTCGTCCCCTTCTCGTCCCGCCATCAACCTTTCCCAGCATCAGGGTCTTTTCTAGTGAGTCGGCTCTTCGAATCAGGTGGCCAAAGTATTGGAGCTTCAGCTTCAGCATTAGTCCTTCCAATGAGTATTCAGAATGTATTTCCTTTAGAATTGACTGGTTTGATCTCCTCACAGTCCAAAGGGACTCTCAAGAGTCTTCTCCAACATCACAGTTCAAAAGCATAAATTCTTTGGCGTCCAGCCATCTTTATGGTCCAACTCACATCCACACATGACTACTGGAAAAACAATAGCTTTGACTATCCTGACCTTTATCAGCAAAGTTAGCATCTCTGATTTTTAAATATGCTATCTACGTTTGTCATAGATTTTCTTCCAAGGAGCAAGCATCCTTTAATTTCATGGCTGTAGTCACCATTTGCAGTGATGTTGGAGCCCAAGAAAATAAACTCTGTCACTATTTCCATTGTTTCTCCATCTACTTGCCATGACGTGATGGGACCGGATACAATGATCTTAGTTTTTTGAATGTTGAGTTTTAAGTCAGCTTTTTCATTCTCCTTTTTTTACCTTCATCAAGAGGCTCTTTTGTTCTTCGATTTCTGCCATAAGGGTGGTGTCATCTGCATAGCTAAGGTTGTTGACATTTCTCCTGGCAGTCTTGATTCCAGCTTGTGCTTCATCCAGACTGGCATTTCTCATGATGTACTCTGCATATAAGTTAAATAAATAGAGTGACAATATACATCCTTGACGTAGCCCTTTCCCGATTTGGAACCAGTCCGTTGTTCCATGTCCAGTTCTAACTACTGCTTCTTGACCTGCATACAGATTTCGCAGGAGGCTGGTGTGTGAGGTTTTTTTTTTTTTTTTTTTTCAATTCTTCTCTTTTGTTTATTTATTTATTTTGGTTTGACTATTTATGGGCTTCCCTGGTGGCTCAGATGGTAAAGAATCTTCCTGGAACACAGGAGACCTGGGTTCGATCCTTGGGTTGGGAAGATCCCCAGGAGAAGAGAATGGCAATTTACTCCAGTATTCTTGCCTGGAGAATCCCCATGGATAGAGGAGCCAGCTGAACTACAGTCCATGGGGTCGCAAAGAGTCGGGCGTGACTTAGTGGCTAAGCAACAACAACAAATAAGTAAACTGAGGTATTAACAGCAACACAACTGTGAGGAAAATCCAAAGGGTTTCTTTAGAAAAACAAACCAAAAAAGTCAAACCAAATAAATAAATAAGTGAACGTGTTAGTTGCTCAGTCATGTCCAACTCTGTGTGACCCCATGGACTGTAGCCCTCCAGGCTCCTCTGTCCATGGGATTCTCCAGGCAAGAATACTGCAGTGGGTTGCCATTCCCTTCTCCAGGGGATCTTCCCAACCCAGGGATCGAACCCAGGTCTCCCGAGTTGCAGGCAGATTCTTTACCATCTGAACCACCAAGGAAGCCCATAAATAGACAAACCAAAATAAATAAATAAACAAAAGAATAAAAGAAATGTTTTTCTTACCCTACACACCAGCTGGTAGCATGGCAGTGATACACGAAGCCTCTGAGCACTTGCTCAACGTGCTCCCCCTAGGCTCAAGTTGCTCACATTCTGAAGAGGATGCTGGGGGATTTCTCCTGCCCTTCTCTCCACCCCTTCCACTTCCTCACTGCTGCTGCTGCTGCTAAGTCGCTTCAGTCGTGTCTGACTCTGTGCGACCCCATAGACGGCAGCCCACCAGGCTTTGCCGTCCCTGGGATTCTGCAGGCAAGAACGCTGGAGTGGGTTGCCATTTTCTTCTCCAATGCATGAAAGTCAAAAGTGAAAGTGAAGTCACTGAGTCGTGTCCAACTCTCAGCGACGCCATGGACTGCAGCTTACCAGGCTCCTCCGTCCATGGGAGTTTCCAGTACTGGAGTAGGGTGCCANTGCAGGCAAGAACGCTGGAGTGGGTTGCCATTTTCTTCTCCAATGCATGAAAGTCAAAAGTGAAAGTGAAGTCACTGAGTCGTGTCCAACTCTCAGCGACGCCATGGACTGCAGCTTACCAGGCTCCTCCGTCCATGGGAGTTTCCAGTACTGGAGTAGGGTGCCATTGCCTTCTCCAGCCTTCTCCGCTAGGACAAGTCAATACTTCTTTTTCTGAGTTCATTGTGTTTTGTTTTGTTAAGGTTTTAAGATTTTTTTTTTTATCTCTCTTCAAACATAACTATATATATTTGGAATTGTTCATTATAGAGTTGAGGTCCAAAAATTGTTTTTGCAAATAAATTAGATTTCTTTAAGATTCTTTGGATATTTGGAAGGTTTCCCTCCCCCCCCCCCCCCCCCNTAACAAACTTTGACAGTGTATTAAAAAGTAAAGACATCACTTTCCTGCCAAACTTTTTTTTTTTTCCCCCTGAATCAGAACCAAATGCCTTTTACTGGATAACAGTTTATATTTCTTTTATTGATGAGCTACTTATAATTACAATGTCTTGCTATGTAAGTTTGGAAATTTTATATATTCAAAAATATGACTGTTGAAGGTATATATCAGTACTGTTATTTCTCTCCATGTTGCTTCTTTCTGTTTGGCTTACTCTTTCAGCATGGTATTTCATAGTTTTTATAACAATACAGGTGAAACAATGGCATATAGATGGTACCTAATTTAGTCAGAATTAAATAGCTGAAGGATTCCAGAAGCCACTTCAATCAATACACAGCCTACTGTATGGGATGGGATCTGTCTGTGGATAGTATAGTCAAATATACTTGACTTTATTTTCTATTTTTTAAAACCTGAACAAATATAAAATTCTTGATTTTATGTCAGGTATTTTGTTATTCCTACCTCTGAGATGTTACCACAAGAAAATCTCTTCATCCATTGCTTTTGAAAATTCACCTTTAACTTCCAGGTTAATTAGACTTGAATCCTGGGTTCATCATTTACTAGCTTTGTGACTTTTCTCATCCATAAAGTGGGGAGAATATGTTTCCTAGAATGCTGTGATAATTAAATGAAAAAATACATGTGCTTCATTTTACCACATCCTCATCTTGAATGCTGCCTTGCACCTAAAGGCTGCTGTTATGTCTTTGTACAAATAGTAGTCCAGAAAAAAATGTGGCTTTTCTCAGGCTATGCTCTGATCCTCTGCTGAAGAAACTAGGGTCAGCGAGTTCAAAGCTGGCTCTAGTGATGCCTAAGTCTTTCTCTAGCAACTATGTAGGAATGAAAGTTTCACCAGTGACAGTGAGGTAATTTACAGAAACATTGAACTGAAAAATTGGTCAGAAGATTCTGGGGGAAGTGACCTTGAACAGTGGACCTTGTTGGCTCCCTTCCCATGATGCCTCCAAGAGAACATGGCACCAACTAAAGACTGAAGCTTGCCTTAGACCTGCCCTGACCTGAGGCTGGGGAAGGAAGTGCGGTGAGAGCTGCTGTTGGGCTCCTTGGCCCTGGGGAAGCCATCACACCCTCTTTTAGGTCGAAAGGGAGGCTGCAGCTTTCTCCCTGAATTGACTGGATCTGAACTCTGTTTATGACAGTGGGTGCCAAGTCCTTTGGCTGGTTTTGTAATTCGGTTTAAGGGACACACCTTAATGAAAGCCGGGAAGAATGACTCACCTGTTGCCATATTTACCATGACCACAATTCCATCTGCTTGAACTCTGCCCTGGTTAAATGTCTCCAGGGACTGCCTTCAAAGCAATGGATGGCATTCCCCCACTTCCTCCTGGACAGGCTATTGGGCTCCTTCAGAGCCTTTCACAGCCCAGTACCAAATAGCATGTGACTCCAACCTGTTTCCAGGGCCCACTTGAGAGTGAGACCTTCCAGATAAGGATAATGAAAGCAGACCAGAAGTGCTCCTAAAGACATTTCTCCAGTCTTGTCTGATTGTGTGATTCATTTTTCCAGGCAAAGTGTCCACAGTTTACATGTTTAGTGATTAAAACTGAGGGTGAGGACAGGGTGAGCATCACTTTACTCAGTGCCGACGGCACGTGCTGTCCCGGTCTTGATGATATGAGGATGGGCAAAGACAGACACATCTCTGTATAGACCAGATTAACACCATAGAAATACACGTGAAATTGCAACTCTGATAAGCACTAGAAAGAAGAGGTATATGGTACCAAATGAACTCACAACCCAGCGATCTGACCCATGTGGACAAGTCAGGGAAGACCTTGGAAGCCGAAAATCTGGGATTTTTATCTGCTTTTCAAAGTTACCAGATGAAATTTGGGCAGGCTTTTAAAAAGCTTGTGTCCCATGATAAATTAGACAAACTCTCTGCTTTAACTTAACTCAATGTAAAGGAGAAGAGAAAAGTAACTGCATGAATGGTGTGTTACAAAAAATATGAGAGAGTGCTTTGTGAAATGCCACCAGAAAACCAAATCACAATGAAAGGCATTATTTTTCAGGGAAATATAAAGTCAAGAACTAGTCTGACTAAATCAATAACACTTATTTTAAAACCTCACTATTTGTCAAAATTTACCTCCCAAACCTGTGGCGTGATGGTTGGCTTCCAGGCTCATTCTGAATAACCTTCATAGAGCCAACGGTTCTGGTGCTTTATAAGCTACTCCATGGCCCAGAAAACCGGAGAAAGTTCCCCTGTGCATTTTAAGCAACTGGAAAGACTCAGCTACCAAGATAGGAAACAACAAAACCGCGCCCCTTGGGACATTGAGACCCAAACTGAATACAAATCCACGATTTCTAGTCTAGAATTCTGAACATGAAAAAGCTCCGAAACCTGGTTTTTTGTCTGTTTGCTTGTTTTAATTCATTTGGTGGTGCTGGCAGTGCCATCCAAACTCTGCCCCCTTTGTTCTGGCTCTCGTGACTCTCATCCGTTCAGGGCACACTGATGACTGTGGGGTGCAGTTCCCTTGTCCCATGGGGACAGCTCAAGAGTCCTGGTTCCCAGAACCCCCCTGAGCCATGGAGCCAAGGTCACCCTCCATAGGACATCACTGGCATCCTTCTCTTTCTACTCACACTTGTCCACTGCTCCATCTGTTTTTCCTAGGAACACTTCCTAATCCATCATCCTCACCCCCTATCTGGAGGCCCACTGCCGGAGAATCCAGCCCAAGACAGAAAATCTGACCTCAGTTTCTTTGCAGCCATGCTTGACCCGAGACTATCTAGCATTTATTTATCTGACTTAGTTTTGCGTTATGTTTGGCTGCTAAATATTAATGTGTTTGATTACAGGGTACTTCTCCAGACTCCACTGGGATTATTACATAACATTTACAGTATATGCATCAGATTACCTTCCTCAAGTCTAATAAAATATAAATTGCAAACACATTTCACCCAAAGGGTTTTAGGTAAGGGATTATGTAGCTATGTAAAATACTAACAAATCAAATCCAATGCTATATTAAAGGAATAATAAACCATAACCAATTAAAGTTAAAAAAAAAAGTTTGTGTCTCTTTAAATCCAGTGTCTCCATTCATAAGAAAGGCAAAGATCCTTAAGCCTCTCCATTAGAGGGAAGATAAACAAGTTAGCATAAAGCTTTGAGAAGCATTAAAGAAATCAATCATTGTTAAGTGTCACTTGCTCTTCAAGGCTTTATTCAAAATTATGAGCACTTGGTTGGATATGTTTGTTCCTAGGCCTGAAGATAAGAGGTGCAGTGACCCCTGGGGGCTCTAACATGATGTAAATGTCCCGTGGCTGCAGCCATTTGACTAATCACATGATGTCTGTTGCTATATCTAGTACTTTGAAGACAAAGCTACAATATACCCTCTACCTTTTGTAAAATATTTCCTTCTGTTTTAAACTTCACTCCAAGTACAATTTCAAAATAAGACTTAGGTGTGGACAGACAATCATCTGAGTCCTATTATCTGACTTTGGTTCTCTTATGCTTTTGAGACTTGGGGCATGGTATGTCCCTTCCTGGACCTGATTTTCCTGATCTGTAAAATGGGTTCTAGTTCAGGGCCTGAGTGGTAGTGAGCACTCAGCTGAGGTAGGTCCCTTCCCTGCAGAAGTGTAAGAAGTAATAAAGGTAGCAGGGACTCATTGAGGCCCCATGTATTTGTGTTACAAAGCCATATGGATCCTGGAAAAGTTAGGAGCACAGAGTGTTCCTCCCCTCTGACAGTAGTTTTCCATAAAAGAGATTGGAAAAAATACCATCAGAATAGTCTCCTGTTTGCCTCTGACACCAGAAATAAGAGAAAAATAACTTGAAACGCCTCAAAAATGTGTCTTGGTACTCTTCACTTTGCATGAGTGAACATAGATTATGAATGTGGATCCAACACCTGCCAAACTGTAGTCCCTGCCTCTTGCCCCCTCCCACCCCCTGGAAAGAAACCCCAACTAAGCAATGTGGGGAGGCCAGACTTACAAGTTTGCAAAGCAGGTAAATTCAAGGCAAACATTTCCTCTCTCTCTCCTGAGCTGACCGGGTATGTTATTACTGGAACCAAGACAACAGGTATTGGGTAATAGCGATGGACTGGGCAGAAAGTTTTCATCAGCAGGAGCCAAGTTCTCATTCTAGGTGACTCTGTGGGAAAAAAACAGCCTTGAAGTCAACTGGCAAATCAGACACTCTCTGTCTGTTCATGTTTCTAGCCTAACTGTTTCAATAAGGAAAAAGGTTGAAAGCTTTTGAAAAAATCAAAATGGTTAATATGTTTCATATTACTCTATATGCTGCTTCTTTTGCTTGCATGATAGACATGGTAGACATACAGATACAGAAACGAGGCTTTTATTTTGTCATCAATTTATGTGAACACATTCATTCTTTTAGTCATTTAACAAGCACATCTAACTATTAATTATGCAGAAGGCAGATTTTGAGTGAGAAAATTTGTACATGTGGTCTAAGAAGTATGAATGAATTTATGAAGAAAATGCGTCACAATGTTAGAAATCACTCCTTTCCAGAAAGCCCATCATGTGTGGCAGTCATCCTGTGCATAAAAACGGAATAAAGTGAACCAGCACTTTGTATGTATTTTCAGCATTTCCTTTGAGGAATTCAAAGAATAGACTCTTGCTAAAGGCAATACCTGTCACAATCAAGCAAAATATATTAGTTCAGATAATTATTCATCAGCTTATCTTTTCCAGCAGGGCAAGATGCTGAGGACCCAGGAAAGTGGGACACACATCTTCACTGCTTCCTACGCTTATCCCTTTCCTGAGGGACAGCTGTGTCATCCCTAACCTTCAGGAGCCATCTCACTGCTTTGATCTATAACTCCTAGACCAAAATTACAAACATATCATACTGTTTCATACCTTTCTGCCTCCACGTGTACTGTCCCTCCATCTAGAATGTTCTGTCTTCCTTCCACCTCCCTCTAGATACCTGCTCATTCTTCAGATCCCTGTTCAGGCTTCTCATCCTTTGCCTCCTCCCACAGCTTACCAGCCACTTTCTCCTCTCTGGCACTTGAAGACCTTGCCATCCATCCACCACTGCAGATGTCATGCCCAGTTAGTTATTTATTTGTACATATCATCCCTGATTTATGTTGGGTTACATCCCAGTAAACTTACTGTAAATGGTGAATATTGGAAGTTGAAAATGCAGTTAATACACTTAACCTACCATTGTGGCTGAGCCTAGCCTACCTTCAACATGCTCAGAACACCTACATAAACCTACAGTTGGACAAAATCTTCTAACACAAAGCCTACTTGGTAATAAAATTTTGAAAGCTTCCCTCGTAGCTCAGTTGGTAAAGAATCTGCCTGCAACACAAGAGCTGCTGCTGCTGCTAAGTCGCTTCAGTCGTGTCCGACTCTGTGTGACCCCATAGGCGACAGCCCACCAGGCTCCTCTGTCCCTGGGATTCTCCAGGCAAGAATACTGGAGTGGGTTGCTATTTCCTTCTCCAATGCATGAAAGTGAAAAGTGAAAGGGAAATCGCTCAGTCGTGTCCCACTCTTCACAACCCCATGGACTGCAGCCTACCAGGCTCCTCTGTCCATGGGATTTTCCAGGCAAGCGTACTGGAGTGGGATGCCATTGCAACACAGGAGACCTGGGTTCAATTCCTGGGCCGGGAAGATGCCCTGGAGAAGGAAATGGCAACTCACTCCAGTATGCTTGCCTGGAGAATCCTATCGACAGAAAAGTCTAGCAGGCTACAGTCCATGGGGTTGCAAAGTATTGGACGCGACTTAGTGACTAAATGCTCTACTGAAAGTGAAAAGCAGAATGGCTCTCTCTACAGCATGGCTGTCAGTGTGTCAGTTGTTAACCTTCCTGATCCCATGGCTTAGTGGGAGCTGCAGCTACCACCCCGCCCATAATCACTAGAGAGCATTTTACAGCTGATCACCAACCCAGGAAGAGATCAACAAATGAAAAGATACTCAACACCGCTCATTCTTAGAGAAATGCCAATCAAAACTACAATGAGGTATCACCTCACGCCAGTCAGAATGGCCCTCATCAGAAAAATCTACAAACAATAAATGCTGGAGAGGGTGTGGAGAAAAGGGATCCCTCTTGCATTGTTGGTGGGAATGTAAATTGGTATAGCCAGTATAGAGAACAATATGGAGGTTCTTTAAAAAAAACTAAAAATTCAGAATTTGAAGTATGGCTTCTACAGAATGGGAAATGCTTTAGCACCATCCTAAAATCGCGCCATTGTTCAGTCAGAAACCATCTGCACACCCCTGTTTTTCATTAAACTGTCTTGTTTTCCAGCACGTGCTGTGTTGTTGGCACAGAGGAGGTGCTTAGGAGATACATAGGTGTCTGTTGCACTGAGAGCACTATACAGGTGTTTTTACATTCCTTATTAGAAGTTTAATGGGAAACAAATCATTCAACAAATACTTGTTGTGCACCTACTATGTGCCAGGCCTCTCTGAAATGCTAGGCATAGAGCAGTGACCGGAACAAACAAATGACCTGCTGTCACGGAACTAAAATCTTCATCTCAAATTGATGGTCGTGGGCCTCAGCTAAAAATTCTATTACTAGGGAAGAAGAGGAAAAACGGATACTGAGACAATTAGCAGTCTTTGCCACACTGTTCTTTGCTTTTTTCTGTGTTTAAATGGGCACGTGACTGATAGGGCCCACATGGGGTCTCATTGATAAGATGGCTCATTATGTCGACCTGGCAAACAAAGAATAAAATCACAGTGATCTGTGAGACTGACCAAATTGCCTGAATGGCATTCTGTTTTCTCTCCAGCACCTATCTTCTCAAAGCTGCGAGACCACCAGATTCCAGACCTCCAGCTACGCGACCACAGGACTCAACTATAGGCTAAAAATTAACCAACCCTTCAGAGAATTTTTCACTGGTGGGATATAAGAAGGTCCCTGGCAGAAAGGGAGACTGCTAGTTCTCCTTAAGAGGCAGTCACCCTATCTTTTCCCTCTAATAAATTTCCCTTTTCTTGCCTGACTGCCCGGCTCACCCTCTTTTTCTCTGCACTCGCCTTACAGTGACTTTTTTGATCGTTAAAAAATAGCGGACTGTGGCAATTCTGGTTTCTTTAACTTAAATGCCAATGTTGAATTTTATCATGCATCTTAAGAGCCTGTTGAATAGGCTGTCTTATTTCTTATTTGGAGCTTCCCTGTTGCCTCAGGTGATTAAGAATCTGCCTACAATGCCAGAGGCCCAGGTTCAGTCCTCTGGGTTGGGAAGATTCCCTGGAGACGGGAATGGGAATGGTAACCCACTCCAGTATTCTTGCCTAGAGAATCTCATGGACAGAGGAGCCGGGCAGACTATGGTCCATGAGGTTGGAAAGAGTTAGACACGACTGAACAACCACCACTTTTACTTTCTTATTGGAGTGTGTGTGTGTGAGTGTGAGTGAGTGTGAGTGTGTGTGTGTGTGAATGTGTGTGTGAGTGTGTGTGTGTGTGTGAGGGTGTGTGTGTGAGTGTGTGTGTGTGTGTGTGTGTTGGGGATGGTTAGGGAGAGGCCAGATTTCAAAATAAGTTATTGAAAACTCCAGGTGCTGTTGTCTCCTCCCAGTAACCCACTGTTAGGTATGAACAGCAGGTGTAATTATTCTATTTTACAGGTGGAAAAATTAGAGCTCAAGTAAATTCATAAAGATGAGAGAGCTAATTGGCAGAAGAGCCATTCTTCTGACTTGATACTTTTATATCTGGTTAAGGATGTGGTTAGTTATATAATCTGGCAAGTAACTCAGGCTCACTGGGTGACTGAAATATTTACTGTTGTTTTTAACTGCAGTTGTCTCTAGAAATGAATCAGAGTAAACCTTTCTGTACAGACCACGGCCCCTTCTTTCAGCATCCTCATGATCCTCCACTCAAATGCCCGCCTTTCCTTTACATGTTTTGCCCAGATCAGCGGTGTTCCTCTTCACACGGAGCCTGGATCCCGATGCTGAGCTCTCCCATCGTGCCTCGGTGCGCCCACCCAGTCCTTGGGCTGGGACTTTCTCTGTGGTCACCCTGCTCCAGTTCCTCATGACGTGATGTTCAATGGCTCTGTGTTTGGCCAGGGCATTTCCCCACCAGGGCTGAGGACCGACAGTTTACATCGACAGCCTCTCCTCACTCCTTGGCTGAGAACTGGCCCTCCTTGCAGGCTGGTGACTGCGCCATCTTCCTGGGTTGCATCTGTTCCTGTCATTTACAGTCAGGACATTCATACAGCAGAGTAAAGGGTCTCTGTTTGTTGCATTGGAACAGAAAACTGAGGGTTTCAGAAATTAAGAAAAATACTTATCAGTGATGAAGTGGAAGGGAAAATAGAGCAAGCTTTGGGAGAGAGTCTCTAATCTCAGGTTCCTCACCCTGTAAAATGAGGATAATAATACCTACCTTGAGAATTACAGTAAGAGTTAGATATAGATAGGAAATGTCCAGCTTAGTGGCCAGAACAGAGTGGATTCTCCAAAAATGAGAGAGAATAAAATAAAATCTATTTTCTTCACTTTCCATAATAATCAAAATTTGGGCAACAATCCCAAGGGAAGTGAAAATACATGTTCATACAAAAACTTGTCCATGAAAGTTCATAGCTTTGTTGCTAATAGCTAAAAAGTAAAACAATAAGCCTCCATTAACTGGTCAATTGATAAAGTGTGGTCTATCCATACAGTGAATACTGTTCAGCCATGAAAAGGAATGAAGTGCTGATACATGCTACAACATGGATGGACTTTGAAAACATCACACTAAAGAGAGAAGTCAGATACCAGAAGGCCACAGTTGAATGATTCCATTTCTATGCAATCTCCAGAAAAATGCAAATCCATAGAGACAGAATGAGTGGTGACCAGGGGCTAGAGAGAGGGGATGATGAGAAGCGGCTGCTGACGGGTACAAGGCTTCTTTTGGGGTGATGAAAATGTTCTGAAACTAGATCATAGTAATGGTTGCATAGCTCTATGGGCACACTAAAAACCACTGAGCATTATATACTCTCAAAAGGGTGATACTAGGTGTGTGAATTATAGCTCAATAAAGCTATTATTCACAAATAGGAACAGGACTAAATATGCCTTAGTTGCTCTGGGAAGAGATGTTATAGATGGCGTTTGTGCAAGTATACCTGTGTGCTTACGATGTATTTCATTGTTTTTTCTTTTTTTTCTAATAGTGACTCTATTGCTATTAGACTGACTGGGAGAATTATTTAAACCTTGCCCAACCTGTGCATGTCAGTCTTTCTTTGTCCCTGAAGGTGCTTTCTGAGTATGAGGAAGCAGGACAGTGATACTACTGCTATCCTCCCAACCATACCTGAAATATTTAATTACTGAAATATGTGCCCTGAGCACGTGCAGATGGATGGGCAGTGGTTATTCAGGGCTGAGATAATGTGGTCTTTGTGTTAGGTCCCTGGTTTCCACAGAGCACCTGCCATAGTGGAATATATTTATGGCATTTCAGCCTAATAGGTTAAAACAGACTTTTATCTCTAAACCTGAATATCTGGCTTTTCTTGGGAAAGTCTAGCATTTCTGGGCACGCATTCTAGCATGGCAGCAATCGGAGGGCGTCTGCGTGTGTCTCTGCCTTACAGTTCTCCTTTCACACCGTTCCCTCAGACCAGGCCCGTCTCACTCCTGCATATAACCTGTGCTCAGCCTTTGTAGGCATTTGGGTTGGACTGGGGAACATCTTCCTGAAATTGTCCATTTATTCACTCATTAAACTGATGACTAGTGCCTGCTTTACATGGTAAGCTCTATTAGGTGTTGAATAGTCCTGTCCACAGGGAAGAGGGTCAGGTAACGGAGAAAGGCAGGAACAGTGCAAGAGCAGCTGCGATGTCGGGAGCATGGGCAGGGAATCGGTGTGTGGCTACAGGTCTGGGGCGGGAGGTTCAGGGCTCCTGGAGAATGTGTCCCTGGATAGGATGGTATCTTCTCTCTGGTATCAGAACTTTAGTTTTTGACCCACTGAATAACATTTCACTAGTAACTCCATTTCTTCAGGGCATAGCCACAAATTAAGAAAACTTAATAGAATTGGAAAATCCAGCAAGGAAAAGAGGAAATAAAGGGTAGGTGGAAAGGAGTGGGAAGAAGAATAAGCAAAGGAGAAAGAAGAAAAACAGGAAAAAGGGTACTTAGATAAATGAGAGACATGTTTATCTTCTCTCGGATTGCCACTGATGCTTTCATGAAATGCCAAGGTTTTTGGCTCCAAGGAAAATTATGCCAAAGGGAACTTCAGCAAAGCTTATAGGGAACTAATGAATCTTCCCATTTTTCTTGTTTTATTTCCTGTCATCCTTTCATGTCGAGATGTTCACATTGATTAATGTGCTTGATCAGACAGAGAATTCCTTCCGGTTTACCAGATGGGCATCAATGTCTGTGGGTGTGTGTGGTGGACTGTGTGAGCTGGTGTTGGGAGGGGTATCAAAAGGCCTGAAGGAAAAGTTCAGGCTCTAACCCGCATCATTTCTATGGCTTCAACAAGACATGACCGCTCATCCGCAGCCTTCTCATCTACGCGTGTGTGTGCGCTTGGTTGGTCAGTCATGTCCGACTCTTTGTTACCCCATGGACTAAAGCCCACCAGGCTCTTCTGTCCATGGGGATTCTCCAGGCAAGAATACTGGAGTGGGTAGCATATCCCTTCTCCAGGGGAGCTTGCCAACCCAGGTATCGAACTGGGGTTTCCTACATTGCAGGTGGATTCTTTACCAGCTGAGCCACTGGGGAAGCCCTAACGTGGAGAAATAAAAAGAATGTCTATCTTAGCTAATCATGAAGCTCAAAATGAGACAGTGTGTGACATACAGGGGTGAGGGGTTCCTAACACCAAGAAAGGAAAATCTAGCTCACGATCGAAAGTATCAAGAAATGGTCTATTTGTCACATGTCTAATTAAGTTCATCCTGATTTTATTAAAATGATAATGGACTTTTGAATTCACCATTACCTGGTCAATCTGCAAATTTAACCATGCCTCCTTCTTGCTCTTTAGGAGTGCAATTGATTACTTGGTTGATTCCATTTCCAGAATGGCACCCCACCCCAGTACTCTTGCCTGGAAAATCCAATGGACGGAGGAGCCTGGTGGGCTGCAGTCCATGGGGTCGCTAACAGTCGGACAGACTGAGTGACTTCACTTTCACTTTTCTCTTTCACGCATTGGAGAAGGAAATGGCAACCCATTCCAGTATTCTTGCCTGGAGAATCCCAGGGATGGGGGAGCCTGGTGGGCTGCCATCTATGGGGTCACACAGAGTCGGACACGACTAAAGTGACTTTGCAGCAGCAGCAGCATTTCTTTTTATATCACTCTTACGCAGTCTTTAGATGTAATGCCTATGATTGTTTCTGAGACTGAATGGTTCATACTAAGGAAGGACACCAAGAAAATAGAAATGTTTATTTGTTGGTGAGGAGGGTTTCATGAGAAGTGAGTTTTCCTGATTTGTTAGTTCATTAGGAAGAATTGCTACTTAATGATTTGGTAGGATCTAGGAGAAGACTTTTGTTGGAAGAAATTCCCAGGTTCCAGTTCATATCTGTATCCTGATATGAAACATAGTCACAGCTAGTCCACCCAGCAGACAGAGTCTAGTTTTTTAAACAGCACTACACAGTAGCCAGGAGGCAAGAATCCATTGTCGTATTTTGCCAAGTGGCCCAGCATGTCTCTTCCCACCTTGGCAGGACAGCAGCTGGTGAGCCTGTCCCTGAGAGCAGAGACAGAGGTGGTGGGACTTGATGACATGCCCTTTCTTGAAAATGAATTTCACTAGTTGCTTCTAAAAGTGAAATTTTGTTTGTAGGTGGAGCTCTTTATTTTCTACACCAATGAGTCTTCCTTGCTGGATGAAAACATGAGGCAATTAAGAGGGCAATTCAGATTTTGAAGTCTCAAGTTGGAAAATTCATTTTTTGCCAGCTCGCTAGTCATGGCATGAATGGTCCAGGTGGTGACTAACTTTGTTGTTCATTCCATCACAGCTCCCTTGAGCCTCTTGCAGGTTCCAAGACAGTGAAGATCAATCGCTGCACAGCATTGCCTTCCTCCTGCCCCACTGACTACAGGCCTGTTGCTCTGTAGCATTGGAAATCTAGATGTTCTGGGGTGGCAGGAAAGCTAAGAACATTCCCTGAGGGTCAGCGCACACGGAGGTGATCAGGACTACTATGTCCCCAGTGTCTGTGTTCCACCCGCAGAGTGGTCCAGTCTGCATCTTTAATTTGGCTCCAGTGGCCCCTCACTTAGCTCTCACAACCTCAGTAGTTCTTATAAAAAGAAATGAGCCAGTTGCAATTATTTCAAATTGACTACTTGTTTAGGAGCCAAGACTAAGGAATGAAAACTGACCTTCCGAAACGAGGAGGAAAGTCAGTGTGTTTAGACGTCGCCAAAGAAACTTCAGTTTTATTTTTGGCCGCAGCCAAATAGGAAGGCTTGGTCACTCTGAAGACTTGTTTGTCTGCTGGCCTGCTGCAGAGGCTCTTGCTTTCCCCTGTAACAGTGACCATGCACCTGCTGGCCTAGGGACTTCATCAGCCAAGAAAATCCCTGTACGTGCTGTTGACTGAATTTGCAGTATGTGTGTGCGTGCATACCAAGTTGCTCAATCATGTCCGACTCTTTGTGACCCTTTGGGCTGTAGCCTGCCAGGCTCCTCTGTCCATGGGATTCTCCAGGCAAGAATACTGGAGTGCACTGCCATGCCCTCCTCTAGGGAATCTTCCTGANGCATACCAAGTTGCTCAATCATGTCCGACTCTTTGTGACCCTTTGGGCTGTAGCCTGCCAGGCTCCTCTGTCCATGGGATTCTCCAGGCAAGAATACTGGAGTGCACTGCCATGCCCTCCTCTAGGGAATCTTCCTGACCCAGGGATCAAACCCATGTCTCTTACATTTCCTGCATTGGCAGGTGGATTCTTTACCACTGAGCCACCTGGGAAGCCTGCAGTATGTATTTACTGCTGTCCTAATCTGACTTTGAATCCAAGACTCATGGGCCTTTGCTGACATGCACAGGTAGGGAAGAGGAGGAGGCAAGAGGAACTAAAACAGAAGCAGAGAGGAAGCCGACATGCAGCTTGGTGGTGAGACATGACTTAGACTCCCTCCTGAGGCCATATGGATGTTGCCCCTATATCTGCCAGCTCTTGCATTTCAGGTGCCACCAGCTCCAAAGAAAGCCAGCAAAGACTAATGGACAGAAAGGGGACCAACCACGAGCATCACAGGAGTATCAGGGCCACAGTTCTCCTGAAGGTGGAGGAGGGAGACCTCTTAGTGGCTGGCAGGTTCCAGTACTCCTGAGACTCCAGGTCGCTCTCCATGAGGCCTTCAAAGAAAATTAATTACATGAGGATTGGCACAGCTCAAGAGCTGAGCTCTCCTTTGATTTAGCTTGACTCTCTACTCTGGTTGGGAGAATTGAGGCCAAGATTGAACAGGCTTCACTTCCCAGGAGCCTGGTGTTCCAGCTAGTACCTGTTTGTGCTTCATAAACAGTGGTGTCCCAGTCTGATTGGTGAAATCACTAATCACTGTGTATCACTTTGTTGGTCACCTCTCCAGGTGTATCTTAACATCATTCCTTGCTTTCTTCAAGGAATCCTCTAGCCATGTCTGTTACCTCTCCGTGTGCTTTTCTTGATCTCATTGGGAGTAGATGGCAGACTCATCTTCCGTGGAACTGGAAGGAGCTGTGGGTTTGAGAGAAAGCCTTGGCTTCTCCTGCACACTCTGTGTCCTTGATGGATAAATCCGTCCAGCTGCAGATTTTTGTGTGTCCTGCAGCTGGTGGAGCTGTAGGGTGGGTCAGGCACTGCACTATTACATTTTCTACAGGGCTCTGAAAACAGAACCTTTAACTCAGGCCTCAAGTTTCCTCAGGGAGCTTGCATCTGGGCCTTTGCTCTGTCTCTCTCTCTCCAGCCCTCTGAAGACACCAGGGCCTGCATGCTTTCATGATTATGTATTCGAATGGAAACACATTTTCATCAGAGGGATTAAAAAGCAGCAGTTAGAAGTGTCTGCCTGGATTTCTGTTTATTTGCCTTCACCAGGGCAGTGGAGGAGCAGGGTGGTGTTCTCGAGGGGGCGGACTGCAAGCCCTCCTCAGTGGCCTGGAGCCGACCCCTCTGTTCTTCCTCTGGGACAAGGCAGGAGACTGTGTGCATCAAAGGCGGGTGTGGATGGACCTGCGACCACAGTGGGAGGACTTGCTCATTTCCTCGGAAGCCTGAGGACAAAGAGAGTCTGAACAATTGGGGGAAGTAACCATAGAGGAAATATTTAAAACTTAATCAGGAGAGTATTCAAAGTCTCTGCCTCTACTTTTAATTAGACACATCTATCTTTGCAGATTTCACGCAGCTAATTTCTCAGGATGCTTGGCAGTAGTGGACACTTAGGCAGAGTTTGGAGTTGTTTAGTCTGTACACCAGGAGAGTAAATTTCGTACGATGATACCTTTGTTAAAATAATTAGGAGGAAATGCATCAACGAGTAGGGAGGGTGAAGAGAACGTCAGTCCCATGTAATGCAGATGCAACAGTCAAGGAATGAAGTAGATGCTGTCTGAAGTTTCCTACACTGTAAGGCATTTGGGAATAATATGGAATTCCTAAAACTTTTGGCTCACACTGCAGTCAAGATTTTGGGGGTTGGTTCTGCTTTAACTTACTCTTACGCATAATACTCTGAGTGAAGAAGACTGTTCAGGACTTGCTCTACACGTGCTTCACACACGTGCTTCATACACGTGCTTCACACACGTGCTTCACACATGTGCTTCACACACGTGCTTCACGCTGAGAGACGAGTGGGTTGACAGTCCTGGTGCCCTTCCCGGCTGTGATGCCGGACGTCGTGCGGGGCCTTGTGGCTGTGGCTGTGGCTGTGGTTTTTGCTGATAGGCTGTACTTCTCGGCACAGCTGCAAGCTGGATGGGGTCCATGTCTCCCTCCCGCGTTGCTTCCTGGCCCATTTTCCCACCTGCTCGTACTCCCCCACCTCTGTCCTAACATGCTCACGTAGTGTCCCCCAACACTAACAGCGGCACACATCACCTCTCTTCCCTCCAGAAAATAGAATGTCCAGGTGGGTCTGGGGGTCTCTCCCTCCTACATCTTCTTTCAAAGAAAGGGGCTGGTTCTAATCTGATTTCCAGAAAAGACTTGAAAGTAGATTGAATCGGCCATTGGGATCACCTCCTGATCCTCTATTTTTTGAATAATGTTTTAAATAAGGATAGTTTTCATTCAAATATCCATTTTATGAAATAAGATTTTCAAATATTAGTCATACCCCTCTTTCCTTCAATTTTCTATACCTGTGACATAAGCTACATATCACCATGTTACTTGGTGTTTTACAGAAATTTATTCCCTGTGTAACATGGCCTTTTACTATGCTTTGCTTAACAGTTTGTGTTTTTTTTTTTTTCTCTCTTGAACATTATTTCTCTTAAAGATTTCTCATCCTCTCTTAGAGATTTCACTTGTTCCTTTTGGAGCAGCCGTGATCCCCAAAAGCTCAAGTAGGAAGAATAAGAAACATTATAGATTGGGTTTAACAAAATTCTATGTACTGAATCGCTATAAATGGAAGTGCCCACTGTTTACATCTCTTCACTTGCCCTTGTCAAGGCCTTGCTCCCAGGGAACCACCACTGCTGATAATGCCAGTAGCTTTCCCTCCCCAGTAGGAGTCGCTGAATTGCCAATAAAGTATAAGCGAGAGTATATTTTTACTCTCACTCAAGTGTCTCAGATGCCTCTCTTTTCCCATGACTCTTTCTTTCCCATTTGTCCTCCATGTCTTCCTTCCTCCCTCCCTTCCATCCTGTTTTAATTTTATTCAGCGTGGTTTTAAAAAATCAGGACTAGTGTTGAATTTTCACTAATGCCTTAGGATTTTTGTAGCATATTCATTGAAAGATAACTGTTCTGTAGTTGTGCCCTTATCAGGTTTAGGTATCACTGTTGCACTTGCGTTATGAAAAGGACTTGGAACAAGCCACGTAACTATGGAAGTAGCTAATGTGTTAAGATGGGCTTTCCAGATGGCTCAGTGGTGAAGAATCCGCCTGCCAGTGCAGGAGACGAAGGAGATGCAGGTTCAATCCCTGAGCTGGGAAGACCCCCAGGAGGAAATGGCAACCCACTCCAGTATTCTTGCCTGGGAATCCCATGGACAGAGGAGCCTGGCAAGCTGCAGTCCATGGGTCGCAGAGTTGAACGTGGCTGAGTGCACACATGCACACACATACTCTTAAGATATCTTGTAGAATTTCCCTATGAAACCATCTGGATCTAGTGTTTTCTTTTGTTTCTTTCTTTATTTCTTCCAAGAAAACTGTTCTCTTTAATGTTTCAGCTGAAATCAATTTTGCTAACATGCATCTTGCTAGGACATCTTCTATTATATCTAGTTTTCAAATTTATTTTTCATTGAGTTATAAGAATTAATTGCATATGATTTTTTAAAATATTCTTTCATGTCAGTCATATTCCCTTCATCTTTGTCTTTTCTTATTTATAATTTTTGTGTTGTTTGGGTTATATTAACTAGTGATTGTCTTTTATTGATTTTTTACTTAAAAAAAGTAATATTTCTTTTGTTTCTTAATTCTGTTTTTTCTGTTTTCTACCTCATGGCTTTCTACTTTCATCTTTAGGCCTGTTTGTTTTGTTGCTCTTTCTCTAGCTTTTGGAGTAGGAGTTTAACTCATTAATTTCTATTGATTTAAGGATAAAAAACTGAATTTTCTCTGACCACTGCTTTAATTGCATCCCTCAGTTCTGATCTCTAGTGTTTTTATTATTTATCTTTAGAAGTTCTAAAGTTGATTTGTATTTCTTCTTTCACTTAATAGTTGTTTAGTAGAGTTTTTAATGGAATTTTGGAGGTTTTATTACTAATTTTTGATTTTATGAAGTGATCAGAGAATGCTATAAATATTATTCCAATTTTGTAAAGCTTTCTTCATAGTGTAATTGTTGGTCAATTTTTGTGAATGTTTCATGTGCACTTGAGAAAAAATAGAATCTCTATTATTGTGTTCCATAGATTATTTACATATTTACTTTCTCCCCTTTGCACTTTCTTTAACTGAAAGTAGTATATTAACACCTCTTATTATTGGTGCTTGCTTTGCCTTTCTATACTTTCTGCTATATAGGGCTTGGCAAACCACAGCCTGTAGGCCTGTTGCCTACTTGCTTAAATAAATCTTTACTGGAGCACAATAATGCTCATTCATTCATGTGTTATGAATGACTGCTTCACTGCTACAATGACAGAGTTAAGTAGTTACAACAGAGAGTATATAGCCTACAAGCCTAAAATAGTCCCTGTCTGGCTTTTAAAGAAAAGTTTGCTAACCCCTATACTATATATAGGTATGTGGATATGCACATTTATTATATCGTTGATGTGAATGACATTATTTAGCATTATTATTATAATTACAATTTTGCCTTGTTATGTTTAATAATTTTGGCCTGAATTCTGCCGTATTTGATGTCAAGATTGCAACCCATGCTTTCCTTCTTTCTTTTCCAATTGGCTGGCATATCTGTTCATTTTGGGGTATTTTGAATAACTTTATTTTAGATGCATTCTATTATACTTAGCACATGTTTGCTTTGTGACACTGTTTGAAAACATTTTTGTTTTAATAAATGACTTTAACTCCTTTTTAAGTGAATCAGTTTGTTAAACTTTCAAGATAGAGCAGAAACAAGTTTACATACATTGTAGACTTTTGAAGGTATTCTATTTTGTGTAAGTGATGGTAGAGTTATCCAAAATACATAGAAGAAGATACCTTGGACTTTGAATTTTATACTGAAAACTGCTATTGTGATTTCCCACTCTGTGTGTGTTTGATTAAAGCAGCACTGATTAAAAATTTTGTGGGACTTGAAAATGCAACTGAATTATTGCTTAAATTGAGAGTTGCTCTTATGAAGTTAAAAGGTAGATACCTAAAAATTGGATACCTAAAAATTAAAACAAATGGAAAACTTTCCAAGAATATTAGGTAACTAACCCATTCATTTTACACACATACTGTTTTTTAGATCGATTCTGCTATTGGCCAAGTCCTGCTTAAGGATCTAATGACACAGAGGCGGTTGAAAGCCGTATCTCTCATTTCAGAAATTGTCTAGATTGGAACACGAGGGAGTCATTTTCTTGTACACAGTGTCTAGAACTGGCCGTTCTCCTTCCAGTTTATCTGGAGTCTTCTGGCTTCCTTCCTGTGTCTTTGGATGACATAATAACTGAACTGTGTGGTGCTTTCTCTCATGCAGGGCGGCCACTGACCACAATGTGGATAATACAACAGAAATACTCAGGGAGTGGTTGAAAAATGTACAGCAAGCCTATCACTATGTGGAGTGGAGGCCTATGGATGAACCTGAGTGAGTAGCAGAGAACATTCTGTGAACTCGTTGTTTACCCCTCCCCCCTTAACCAGTTTTCCAGTCACTTAGGTTTCTAACCTTAGAGGCACGTGTGATTTTTCATTGTCTTTTGTCTCTGTATCTGATAGTAAGTTACAAAGACCTGCTATTTTTTCCTTTGACAGATCTTTGTATTTCTTTTCCTCTTTGCTCATGCAGCTACTGGCCAGGTTCAGACTCTCATTAGTTCTCAATTAACACAGTAGTGTATATTTTAAAACATTGATATTACTTATTCATACTACTGCCTACAGAATGAAGTATTAACCTTTTATACTTGAAGGATCACTGTGAAAAGTTTGTATACTTTGTATATATACCTTGCTTTTTCATCCATCATATCTTGGTAATTGTGTCATAGCAACAGTTGAAGAGTATCTCATCATTTTTGTGACTGCAGAGTATCCACTGATGGGTGAACCATAATTATTTAATCATCCTCCTACTAAAGGACACTTACATTATTTCCAGTCTTTACCCTAGCAATTTCTTTTTCTTTTTTTTTTTTTTTTGGTTGTACTGCACAGCGTGCGGGATTCTAGTTCCTGGACCAGGGATTGAACCTGCGCCCCCTGCATTGGCAGTGCAGAGTCTTAATCACTGGACCATCAGGGAAGACCCTACTGCAGCAATTTCTTAGTTGCTTTTATCTTCAAATCATACGATATACCACACTGTTAAGTCAATCTACCTAAAATATTAATGATGGCTTTTCATTTCTTTGTTGGAAAAACTTCAGTGACTCTCTACTGCCTATAGAATGAAGTTCAAATGCCTGATTTGAAATATTTCATAAATAGTTTAAAAATATCCATACCTTTACACCAATATTTCCTAAAATAAAACTGCCTTATCCAGATGTTCCTTTTATTTTCAAGCCCAGGCTTTCCTTCCCTTCTTTGTGATAACCTTTATCCCAGATTCTACCTGCTCCCAAAAGCTGTGGCTAATCATTCCAGTTACAAATGTCTTCCTTCTCTCAACACTTGTATTGCTTATTTCCTGTATCATCTTGTTTGGCACAGCAATAAACTTAATGAACATTGACTATCCAACTCATGCATTTTTTTCTAAGTTATTTTATTTTTTACACATGGGCTAAAATGTACAAATACTTTTATGTTTCACTCGTGCTATATTCTTATAAGCACTAAATTTATACTTGTTGAATAAACAAATGAGTGAATGAGAATATGAATAAATATATTTCGAACTTATTACTCTAGATGTTCCCCAGGCTACTATAGTTCCAGATTAAGGAACTATAGATGTGGGATGAATTGAGCTGCTGAAATTTTTCCCAGGATAAGTCATTTATTGGAAGCTGAATATGTATTATAAAAGTAATAAATGCTGTTCCAGAACAAATTTTTGTTCTTCTAGTATAATATTTTTTATTACATGTACATATATATGTATCTACATCTATGTCTTAATCTCAGCATATGGTCTATAGATGGAGCAAACCTTAACAATCAAATGTGGACACTGTAAAAGATTCTGAACACTGTTTTGGAGTTACTTATAATGGAATTTGGCCCAGATAGAGTGGCCCAGAAAAACTCTATGTACCTCTCCCACATCCTGGTCATTTTCTCCATAGCCAGATTTTGACTATATATATTGTATGCCAAGGTCAGTGTGAGAAATATCAGAGAAGATATTTTTAGGGGCAACATATTCAGAAAAAAAAAAAAAAAAGACATGAATTCCACTGCTTTTTGTAGAGACGATTGGAGGAAACATTTCAGAGACTTCCTGTGTAATAAACAGTTTTATTCATCTTGTTTGTGTGGTCATGGTCTCATTTCTGTGGTTTCTCTTTTACTGAGGCAAATGTCCTGCCAGTGTGCAGCTACAAGGACTTGAGTGGTGGCCATGGGGCCCCTGTGACTTTATCAATGTCCGTACCGGGTGGGAGCTTTCAGAAAGGTTCTCAAGGGTGAGCCAACCCGGCTGCCTCCTTGGCCGTGGATGAGTCCTGGAGGCCTTGTGGGTGTTAAGAGACATTCCAGCATTATGTATTTGCTCCGTGATCTCACTCCGTCTTGGGGAGATCAACATGTTGGACTCTGTAGAGTCCTTTACTGAGACTTGACCACAGAAAAGAAACCTTTGTTTTTCCCGGGAAGCTCCTAATTTGATGCTGTAACATTTTCAAATGTATCTGATAGCTGAATCTATGAGAAAGTGTCTAGGAACATGAGCTTTGGGGTTATTACTAGATTCAAATTCTGGCTATATCCCTTATTAATGGCATAATGTTAAGCAAATGACTTAACCACTCTGACCAATTTCCTCAGCTGTAAAGAGGGGAGAGTGGTAGCACTTCATCATAAAAATAGTGAATTCTAATGAGAACTGAAATATTGGGTCAGCCAAAAAGTTCATTCAGGTCTTTCCATAAGATGTACAGAAAAACCCAAACAAACTTTTTCGCCAGCCTAGAGTTTCATATAAAGATTCCTGTGTATGGGAAGCAGCAAATTACTTAATCTCTCCTTGCTCTAATTTCTTATATGTAATAAGGGGATAATGATAACCATAATAGTATCGACTTCCTAGGGTTACTACTGGAAGATAAAATGGATTAGTACGTAGTGCCTGCAATATATAAGCATTCAATAATTATTAGCCGTCATCATCATCATCATTATTATTATAGGTCTTACCCTGATGAAATTGGACCAAAGCACTGGCCTGCCTCTCGTTTTGCCCACGTGATGAAACTACGACAGGCAGCCCTTCGAACTGCGAGGGAAAAATGGTCAGACTACATTCTGGTAAAAACAGATGTTTAATTTCTTGACAACTGTTATCTAGAATGTGTCCAGAGCAATTGTCGATAATCTAGGACTGTGGGAGCAATCAAAACGACACTTTTTAGGCCTCTCCTCCTCAATGTTCTAATAAAGGCACAAGAAAAAATCTGGAGAACTTAATATCGTGAGACCTGGATTTCATCTCAGACCCATTCCTCACATGCATTTTTAGTGAGTAAGCAAATAAGCTCCTGAATTATTCTATCACTTTATTGTAGTAAACATGAAAAACCCTAAATCTTTTTAGTTCAGAGGGAATGCTGTGGGTAAAGCAATATTAAAGGTCTTAACTTCTTGGGACTTCTCTGGTGGTCCGGGGGCTAAGACTCTAAGCTCTCAATGCAGGAGGCCCGAGTTTGATCGCTGCAGCATGAGGGTCTACTAGATCTCACTGAAGAGCCTGCATGGCTGCATGCCCTAACAAAGATCAAAGATCCACACGCCACAGCTAAGACCCGGCACAACCAAATAAATACATTAAAAAAAAAATTTTTTTTTTTTTAAAGAAAAACTCTTTAGAAGAGTTTCGGGGATATGAGAAATTAATTACTTAAAAATAGTCAAATTAACAGCCCTGAAATGCTGTTCCTTTTGGCTCCTGAGTGTCTGGGGACCGGCACCTCTTCCTTGATTTCCTTGCTGCTCCTAATTATGCTGGACCCTCCTGGAGAATTTCTCTCCATGAAAAGACCCCATTACTTTCCTTAGAACTTGCAGAGTGGTCAAGAAACATGCTGGCCTTGACGATTAGGAATCCATGTTCTGTCCCATCCTTGTCCTCCAGGAACCTGGGTCTCCATTGGAAAGGACAGGTCCCTGAGCAGTAAGGAGCCGCAGTCCCTGTTCTCATTTGAAAACTGACAGAGTCTTCTTGCTCCACAAGTTTATGGCAATCAAGTTCTTCCTCTGTGTGCACCCCCACAAATCCATTTAATTATTTTGGCAAACCTTTTTCAGTACAACACTAGAAATAGCACCAACGAAACAAAGCCAGTGATGTTTCATAAAACTAATGGACGTCTGTTCTCTGACTCCTAAAGGGAACACTTTTGACCACCCTCAGCCTCACAATCACAAGAGAAATCAGCCCAATAGTTTATCACACACCCATTTTCAATACAAATAATTGCATAGAAGTTTCAGTTGTGCTGCTATTTAATGTTGCGTAGCTGTTTAAATGTCTTGGAAGTGTACAAGTGCTGAGCCACAAAATTTTGAGTAGAGATTAACTATCAAAAGAATGAAAGCTTCTGAAGTTTTTCTGTGTGGGGGGGAAATATACATAACATAAACTCTACCATCTTAATTTTTTAAGTGCAGTGTGATTATTTTATATAATAGAAACTGCTATGCTGTCCCTGTAAATGAATGTGTTAACACGAATTTCTGATGAGAATGGGAAATAGCTTCACTAGTATGTAAGATACTTTAAACAAAAAATTCTAATTGTAGCATTAAGAGAGCATTGATGGATTCATTTGGGGCCAGTTTGACATTACTATAGACAACCTAAATAGGTCTGTTCATTTGTACTTAGAATGAGCACGCAATAAATGCAAATGAATCTTTTAAGGGCTTGAGAGCCATTCATATCTTATATTTACCAAGGTGTAGTTTGAGTTCCAGTCTAGTATTCGCCCAGTGATAACACCAATTCGTTGTTTGGTGCCTTATGCAGAGCTAAACATGTGGAAGTTAGACTGGATGCATTTTGCCTAAATGAAAGCTATCCAGCCCCAAGGGGTTTCCATAAGGAAAACATGGAGAGCTGGTTCTGTATGTCAGGGCAAGTTTCCACGATCCTTTGGCAAGTGTTAGGTTACTCTTATACCCATTACTAAAAAGTACCTTTTCATCTGATGTTGTCCTTTTCTTTTCTTAGTTTATAGATGTTGACAACTTCCTGACTAATCCGCAGACCCTCAATCTACTGATCGCAGAAAACAAAACCATTGTGGCCCCCATGCTGGAGTCTCGGGGCTTGTACTCTAATTTCTGGTGCGGAATCACACCTCAGGCAAGTCTGTTGGTTAACAAATTAAGGTTATGAGTTTTAACAAGGCAGCCACCTGTCAGCAGTAGCCCTTTGAATCTTTTTCTGATTTTCTCCCTTGAAACACGCGTGTCATTGTGTTACTAGAGCAAGGATTTTCAGGAAAGGAGGTAAATCCGTGTCCAGTGCCAGAACCCAAAGAGCTCTTCTGTATTAATGAATTGTGAGGACATTATTCTAATGAGTTTAGATTAGAAGCTTTAAATTAACCAATAAAGCTTACTGGGATTTGTACTTTTCTTCTCCCTGATTCAGAGGTTTTCAAAAAATTAAATATCTTTGGTCATTAAAACTCACATGAGAACACTGTAAAAAACTGGAAATAGAAAAAAACTTTTAAAAAAAAATCATGTTAATTGCTCCTATTCTAACATCATAGATAACAGGTTACGTGTTTTTAACTATATCATCAAGTGGCTATTATGCAATTTACTTAGCCTTTCTTTTAGTTTAAAAACATTTAAGTTATTTACAACTTTTAACTGTTATAATAACCATCATGATTAACATAAAATTTTTCATATTTAGTATTATTTCCTTGGGACAGTTTCTAAGAAGTTAAATTAGTGAGTTAAAGAGTATTAAACATTTTAATGACCCTTGATATGTTGCCAAATTTACTTCCAAAGAAACTGAATAATTGGAACTACTGTGGTAGATGTTTTTACAAAATTTAAGCTAAAAACAAAATTTTAAATTTCCATCATCTCTCTTTTCCATTGTAAAAATCCTCAAAGTCTAGAGAGGTGTTGCAGTGAAGGTTTACGGCTGATTGTATCTCTGATTCTTTAGCTAATAAATTAAGAGAGATAAACTGATCAATGTAATATATATCAATGTAGGCTAAAGATGCTCTAAGGGAAAAAGTGTATGTTAGGTGTGTTCACATGCTCAAAGAGCTAAATTTTCAGTCCCTGTTTTATATTTGGTTTAGTTTTAGATGAAGAAAGAGGCCAGTGGTGTGCTGGTAAATACTTAGTGGTGGCTTTCTGTAGGGAAAACCCCCGATTGGCAGCATTTGCCAGTTTTCATGGTGTCAGTACTCCCACCGTGCAGATGTTGTTTAAGCTGAGGGGAAGGTTAAGTCAACTGAAGTGCGGTCACTTGATATAATTATTAAGCACGTGCATAGCTTGCTGTTAGTGGTTTACTTGGAATGGTGGGTGTTAGCAGGATCTTTGTTTTTACAGATTTTAAACTATCAACATGACAACTGGCTTGCAAACTCCCTGAAAATTTAAGTCCATGGCTCTTGCACATGGCTGGAATGGGCATTGCTCTTTTGTTAACAAATATTTCCTGCAGTTCCAAGGGATTTTGAATGTGTGGTATCCGCATCTCTTCTAGGGACACATTAAGTTCATATTTATAAAAGCCAATCAGTTCCTTGAGAAGAAGATATTATATTAAATTTAAGTTCATACATTCTCAGTTAATAATCTGCAGCACTTAATATGGCAGCAGCACTCCAGGGTGTTTTTAGTGAGTCAGGCACTGATACTAGCATGGAGACTGGATTATCCTCATAACTGTGGCCTTCCGGTTTCTGTTGTCTTATTTGCTTTAATATTAAAAGCTCACTTACTTTGCACGGTGAAAGTAAAATCTAAGCAATTTGGGAGCAATTCTTATTTATGTCTGTTTCTGGCTTTCTGTCGTCCTCAGTCAGGCTTCTGCAAGGGCAGGAACAGAAACAGCCAGTGACTTCATAAGCTTAAGTCAAGCCTTGGTGTCCAGTGCCTTTAAACATATTCAAAACAACATGACCTCGGTTATGTCTGGCCACTAAGTAGGAACGATTACCGACAATATTCAGTTTATGTGGAAAAAGAGACACATCTGTTGCCTCCACCTCTCTGCAGGAAGCATATGAGGTCTCTTTCTCTCCTTCCTTCTCTGCTTCCTTCCTCCCTGTCCCCAGGGTATTCTGTGATTCATCCTCATGAATTTTCCAAGCTCCTCAGTCTGAGAAAACCGTTCCAAAGTAGTCTAGAACTTTGCATTTGGTGTGTGTTCCTTGGCAGTTCCTCTAAAGAACCAGTTTTCCCTTTATCCCTTGGAAAAATCCTTCTATCCCTTGGAAGAATACTAGTAAGCTGAAAGATGTTAAGTAATCTTTGTTAAAGGCTAATAAAAAATTGTAGGAATAATAATCCTTCATCTGATGCGTTACAATTTCCAAGGTATCTTCATAGACTGGATCACATGTGATCCCTTCTACAACCCTGGGAGATCAACAGATCCGTTTTTACCCCATCTTTTCAGGAGGAGAAACTTAGGCTCGAAGAGGTGAAGCATGGGGTAAGATTGATCAGCTAGATGGTTAAGAGGATGCCGAGGCACATATCTTCTGCGGCTTCTTTTGTGATCCCCTTGTACCTTATCACGTGGTCAGTTTGAGCATTAGCTAGACTAGAACACTAGTCTGGACACTGAAAGAAATGCTAGAGAAGAGGCCGTAGTGCCTATGGTGTGGGTAGGGACACCACTGCAGAAAGTGTGACCCCAGAGTAACGTGACTGATTAAGGAATATGCGAGAACTTGTACAGCTGCTGGGTACCGTTCCCTTCAGAGTCCTGGCCCTGTGAAGTTTCACACTTGCTCCATGAGCCTGCTGTTGCCTCACATGTATTTAAAAATGCCTTTCCAAGCTTCCACATGCTTTAAAGTATATTTTGTTGAGACACATCTTCATCCTCTCTGGAATGGATTTGAGCTTTGGCAATAGTCAAGTTATATAATTGGTGCCACCGGAGTATAAAGCTCCAGTGGACTCTGCACCCGTATGGGCTAAAGCTGGGACTGTTGATTTACTGCTTTGTCTCCAATGTCTCGCACAGCTTGGATTGCAGTAGGCATTCAGGAGATGTTTGTTGAATGGACAGTTGAGCTTGGAGGGAAGCAAGCTGGGTTACTCCAGACCAGCGTGTTCAGAACCGCAGAAAAGGACATTGGTTGTCCTGGGTACCTGCCCAGAGGGAGCTTTCAAAGAGAAATCCCCCCAAAAGCACGTAGCAGGGGCAGCTCCACCAGAACAGTGAGTAAATCATTGCATTGGAAGAAGGCCCCATTAATATGTTTAAGTATTGCATGTTTAGTTAGAAATACAGAGTGAAGTAAGTCACAAAGGAGGGCTTCCCTGGTGGCTCAGCTGTAAAGACTCTACCTGCAGTGCAGGAGACACTGGTTTGATTCCTGGGTTGGGAAGATCCCCTGGAAAAGGGAATGGTGACTCATTCCAGTATTCTTGCCTGGGAGATCTCATGGACAGAGGAGCCTTGTGGGCTGCAGTGTTGCAAAAGAGTTGGACACGACTTTGCAACTAAACAACAAGTCAGAAAGAGGAAAACAAATACCATATATTAATATGCAGTATTGCTTATATATGGGATCTGGAAAAATTCTACTGACGAACCTATTTGCAAGGCTGAAACAGAGACACAGAGGTCAAGAACAGACTTGGGGACATGGTGGGAAGGAATAGGGGGGCAAACTGGGAGAGTAGTATTGCCACATATACGCTGCTGCTGCTGCTGCTGCTGCTGCGTCGCTTCAGTCGTGTCCGACTCTGTGCGACCCCATAGACAGCAGCCCACCAGGCTCCCCCGTCCCTGGAAGTCTCCAGGCAAGAACGCTGGAGTGAGTCGCCATTTCCTTCTCCAATGCATGAAAGTGAAAAGTGAAAGTGAAGTCTCTCAGTCGTGTCCGACTCTTCTCGACCCCATGGACTGCAGCCCACCAGGCTCCTCCGTCCATGGGGTTTTCCAGGCAAGAGTACTGGAGTGGGGTGCCATTGCCTTCTCTGCATGTATACACTACCATGTGTAAAATAGATGGCTAGTGGGAAGCTGCTGTGTAACACAGGGAGCTCAGCTCTGTGCTCTGTGATGACCTGGAGGGGTGGGATAGGGGTGGGAGAAAGGCTCAAGAGGGAGGGGATATATGTATACATATAGCTGATTCACCCTGGAGAAGGAAATGGCAACCCACTCCAGTATTCTTGTCTGGAAAACCCCATGGACTGAGAAGCTTGGCCGGCTACAGCCCATGGGGTCACAAAGAGTTGGACACGACTGAGTGACTAACACACAACACCTAGCTGATTCTTGTTGTACAACAGAAACCAACACAACATTGTAAAGCAATTATATTCGAATTAAAAGTTAAAAAAATCAGCCAGTGTAATGCACTTTTAATAATAGCCAATATTTATTGATGCTTTCTTGGTGCTGGGCACTATTCTAAGCATTTTTCAGATTTTTCCTTACTTGATAGAGAATCCCGTGGAGGAGATGGTGCCATCATTCCTATTTCACAATGAGGAAATAGACCCAGTAAGGCTGAGTGGCCTGACCAACACCTTCATGCAGTAAGCAGCTGAGGCAGGACTTGAACTCAGGCAGCCAGATCCCAGAGCATGTGCTTTCCACTGCTCTGCTCAACCACCTCTGACTGCTCACACATCATATACATATATTCAATGACGTCATATACATATTCAGTGACATCGTATGCTGCTGCTACTGCTGCTAAGTCACTTCAGTCGTGCCCGACTCTGTGTGACCCCATAAACGGCAGCCTACCAGGCTCCCCCATCCCTGGGATTCTCCAGGCAAGAATACTGGAGTGGGTTGCCATTTCCTTCTCCAATGCATGAAAGAGAAAAGTGAAAGTGAAGTCGCTCAGTCTGTCCGACTGTTAGCGACCCCATGGACTGCAGCCCACCAGGCTCCTCCGTCCATTGGATTTTCCAGGCAAGAGTACTGGGGTGGGGTGCCATTGCCTTCCCCGGTGACATCATATACAAAAAGTATATTCTTATGAAGCTGCTAAATGAAGAGATGTACTGAAACCAAAACTGTTTCTGATAACAAGACCCTTTTAGGATTTTTTAAAAAATATAAGTAGCATTTCTTAAGCTCAGTTGGAAATTCATAGGCCAAGATAAAGAAGAGAGAAGGTGACTTTGCTCCAGGATTGGTGCTGGTGTTCATTCAGTTCAGTTCAGTTGCTCAGTCGTGTCCGACTCTTTGCGACCCCATGAGTCAAAGCACACCAGGCCTCCCTGTCCATCACCAGCTCCTGGAGTTCACCCAAACTCATGTCCATCAAGTCGGTGATGGCATCCAGCCATCTCATCCTCTGTTGTCCCCTTTTCCTCCTGCATCCCTCCCAGCATCAGAGTCTTTTCCAATGAGTCAACTCTTCCCATGAGGTGGCCAAAGTACTGGAGTTTCAGCTTTAGCATCATTCCTTCCAAAGAACACCCAGGGCTGATCTCCTTTAGAATAGACTGGTTGGATCTCCTTGCAGTCCCTTAGGAGTCCCCCTAATGGAAGGTTGGGAAAGGGGAAGCCCTCAGATCAGAGAAAATAACCCACCCATCTGCTCTTTCCAGGGCTTCTATAAACGGACCCCGGACTATCTTCAGATTAGAGAATGGAAGAGGTTGGGCTGCTTTCCGGTCCCCATGGTTCACTCCACATTCCTAATCGATCTCAGGAAGGAGGCCTCTGCCAAGCTGATGTTCTATCCCCCGCACCAGGACTACACCTGGACCTTTGATGACATCATCGTCTTTGCCTTCTCCAGCAGGCAAGCAGGTACTGTTTGTACGCATGCTGTATTGCCACCATGGCGATGCTGCAAATGACCAGCTTCTTTGTTTTGTGTGTTTTATAATAAAACACTCTAAGTAAGGAAATGGGCTTCCTGTTGAGGTAGTGTTGGAGGCACTCAGTTATCTACAGTAACCATACCAGCACCCTCTGGGTTCCTGTCTCCATGAGCACCAGTGACCAGAAGCCAGAGCTGGCCCCCACCCGAGAATCCAGTCTCTCTTTTAAAAAAAATGTGGTGATCGTGGCCAGAGGCAAGTGATTGGCTCTTAATGGTGCAATTGCATTCTCTGCTCATTAAAGAAGTCCTTTTATTAATTAGAAAACTGTGACAGAGGTCCAGAACCACACTGGAAAGACCCAGACTTAAAAAAATGGCTGTTTATTTCTTTTCAAATGAGTGAGCTAGTATAGCGACTGTGTTCCACAAAGTTTTCAGAGACCCAGGCTCCTTCTCTATTGTTTCTCCACTCTCTCTGAAGTATTAACCCCTTAATCATATGATCTGAGATGTCTCATCGTTATGGATGTAATATTTCAGTCATCAAGTGAAAACCAGAGAGGGGAGGGCACTCTCCTGTCCTGAAAGGGTACCATCTAACAATTGAACATATCACTACCTTGCATAGCCCAGTAGCCAGATTTAGTCATAAGACAACTCCTAGCTATAAGAGAGGCTCAGAATATTGTCTTTATTCTGTGCGATCTAGAGCCCCACTTCTCTCTATATAACCAGGAGAAGACAGATTTGGGGAGGCAGCTAGCTGTCTCTGCCACAGTCCTCATGGAAGGAAAAACAAAGCCAGACTTAACTCTTTTGTGAACCCTTGTAGAATTTTGAGGAAGACAAGTCAGTAGGAAAATAAGTTATTACCCTTGTGTCACTTGCACAAGCAATCAGAGAGGATATAGTTCACTAAAGCAGATCAACACGAAGATACATGATATCCTGAAAGCAAAGCTTTCTGAGGATCACTCAGACCTTCCTGACAGAAGGCAGCTCCCGTTATCAATGAGCCAGGAATGTGTCACTTAACCATTTGGAACTGTGAGTTTAGAAACCAGGTGAATGGTGTATAAATTCATATGGCCATACAGTCAAGGTGGATGGGATCATCTACAGGCCACAGGTGACTGAGGCAGGTTGCTGGCAGGTGAGAATATTAATATAGATTCAAGTTACAGCTCACATCAGGCCATCCTAGAAGCCACAGGTGTCCACTCATCAGTTGTAAATTTGGTAGAAATGAGAATATTTGGTGGAAATGTGGAATGCTGGCTTTTCCCCCCTTGCTTGCTAGAGCCATTTAGACTCTTTGGCCAGGTATAGACACTTTTTAGGACTGTGTCAGGGCAAAAGCAAGGTTCTTATCCTCATGTAGATTGGAGGGTTTTGTGAAAATCCTTGTGTCAAGGTTAATGGTAACTGCTTCTTTCCACATAGTCTGCAATTGGCTCTGATTTCTCCAGGATGGAAGCAAATTCAAGGCCTTCCCAACCCTTCAACTTGTGCCAGTGCCTTGGCTTAAGAGCTTGAAATAAGGATGTTTCAAGAAAGTGAGCTATTAACAATTAAAATAATGATCCGTGCCTAACAAAGGCCTCCTTGATAAACATTGCACAAGGCATTATTGTGACCCAGGCACTAAATTATTAAGATATATCTTTTAAACCAAGAATTGGATTTGGAGCTGGAAGAATGACACAGGCTGGCTGGGAATTTTTCAGCTATGCCCCTTGCTTCGCTGTCCACTTCGGTTTCATGCTTTATTGGTCAGATTCCCATGGGCCTACCCAGGACACTGAAAGCAGGCGCAGAGGTGCAGAGCTGCTGAGTGATTCAGGTTGGGAGAGGAGAGGCAGAAAAGCAAGGGGAGAGGATCAGTCCTCTAGGCTTTCCTGCTATACCTAGCATTGTGTTAGGCTCTGTGACAGCTAGGGAGGTAAGATCTTTAGATGCAGAAACATAAGTAATAGTTATGAAGCAGTGAGAGCTGAGGGTCAGATTAGTGGTATAAACTGTGAACAGGGCAGGAGTCAAGACAAGAAAGAATGACTGTCATTTGGGAGAATGACAGAGCTTTCCTGACAGTCATGTGGTTCTAAGGTAGCACTTTTACTTAGCTTGGAGTATTTTTAGATGAGACTTAAATGAGCCTCAAGTCCTGCACAGCCCATGGAGTGTTTCTAAGCTCTTTCCTTCTTAATTTCAAAGAAAACACTTCCCTTCTCTCTTGAAAGAATATGATGAAAGATGATTTATATTCTTTTGTTCTCACTCTTATGAAGCTCCCCAGCTAAGGATCACCCATTGGAGTTCAGTTCAGTTCAGTTCAGTCGCTCAGTCGTGTCCGACTCCT
>SJYX01014480.1:230497-277993 GCA_006410675.1 Oreotragus oreotragus | reverse complement strand
TTCACTTTCATCAAGAGGCTTTTTAGCTCCTCCTCACTTTCTGCCATAAGGGTGGTGTCATCAGCATATCTGAGGTTATTGATATTTCTCCCGGCAATCTTGATTCCAGCTTGTGTTTCTTCCAGTCCAGCGTTTCTCATGATGTACTCTGCATATAAGTTAAATAAGCAGGGAGACAATATACAGCCTTGACGTACTCCTTTTCCTATTTGGAACCAGTCTGTTGTTCCATGTCCAGTTCTAACTGTTGCTTCCTGACCTGCATACAGATTTCTCAAGAGGCAGGTTAGGTGGTCTGGTATTCCCATCTCTTTCAGAATTTTCCACAGTTTATTGTGATCCACACAGTCAAAGGCTTTGGCATAGTCAATAAAGCAGAAATAGATGTTTTTCTGGAACTCTCTTGCTTTTTCCATGATCCAGCGGATGTTGGCAATTTGATCTCTGGTTCCTCTGCCTGTTCTAAAACCAGCTTGAACATCAGGGAGTTCACGGTTCACATATTGCTGAAGCCTGGCTTGGAGAATTTTGAGCATTACTTTACTAGCGTGTGAGATGAGTGCAATTGTGCGGTAGTTTGAGCATTCTTTGGCATTGCCTTTCTTTGGAATTGGAATGAAAACTGACCTTTTCCAGTCCTGAGGCCACTGCTGAGTTTTCCAAATTTGCTGGCATATTGAGTGCAGCACTTTCACAGCATCATCTTTCAGGATTTGAAACAGCTCAACGGGAATTCCATGGATGGAATTCCATTGGAGTATCATTTTGTAAATATCCAGAAGTAAAGAGAAGGTCCATATGTCCCAGGCAGGACCATCTAACCACAAACCTTGAACCTTAATCTTTCACCTCTGACTCCAGACATTGCCACACATGGGTGATGAATGAGAGGAGCAATCCAAGGGTGCTAGGGTGTGGCTGGGCATCCAGCCCAAGAAGAGAGCACAGGGGTCATGGGCAAGTCTCTGTGGCTCCTATGAAGCCAGGGTCGGGAGTTCCACCTCCCGCTGTGGCCAGTGAGCTGGGCTGTGTATCGTGGCCACAGTAGCCATCTTTGGTGCCAGCCAGTCATCCACCGCATGTCTGCTGTGAATCAGAGAGGCAAGAGATGTGGGTGATAGGCAGGCAGAGCTGCTCCTGCACATCACGGGCAGTGGGCACAAGGGCCTCCTGTGTGCAGGGATGGCAGTCCAGAGCGACTACTGGTTCTGAGACTCAGCTTCCAGACCCTGGGCATGATACTGGGAGAGATACTTGGCACTGGCGTTTTAGGGACAGAGGTTTGGCACTAATGACTTATGTGGTGACCTTGGGTAGCGTACAGGTTCTCAGACTCTGAGTTTCCATCACCAAGGATAAAGGTAGGTAGATCAATCTTGCAGCGTTAACGTACTATATGAGAGCAAGAAAATGTTTGCTACCTTCCTAAGAGAAGTACAGGCCTTCAGAATATAGTATCCTTCACCGTTCTTTTTTAGAAAGAAAGTTGTTTGCCCCAGAATTAGCTTTCATGGAGAATACCAGATTCTTTTATAGATTTTACGTAATTATCAGCACATTTCCTTTTCAAATTTTTATATTCTTATCCAACTATCAAGTCACATAGTCACATCAAGTTCAAATAGTCCCCCTTGGTTTATTATAACATTAGCAATCATCACCCTGTGCCATTTCCCCCTTTTAGAAGACCCAACACTTTTCACTCTTTCAGATGGTGGTACAAGTGTAAGAGTCACATCCAGGTTTCTAAATGGCATGCTTATAAGGAAGTTTCTGGGGTTTGGGGCTGTGCCGCATGGCTTGTGGAATCTTAGTTGCCCTGATTAAGCATTGAACCCAGGCCCTCAGCAGTGAGATGAGACCCCAGTCTCCTAACCACTGGACCACCAGGGAGCTCCTGTAATGCTACTTCTCAACTTTCTGGTTTTGCTTTAGGCTGTACCTACTGATTCTACTGGGCTTCCCAGGTGACACAGCAGTTTAAAAAAAGAGCCTGCCAGTGCAGGAGACACAGGAGACATGGGTTCAATCCGTGGGTCAGGATCCCCTGGAGTAGGAAACGGAAACTCACTCCAGTATTCTTGCCTAGAAAATTCCACGGACAGAGGAGCCTGCCAGTCTCCAGTCCATGGGGTTGCAAAGAGCCAGACATGACGGGTACGCATGCAAGGTGACTCTGCTACCGAAGAGGAGTTAGTTCTCTCCCCTCCCTCTGCCCCCTCCATGCAAAAACATTCTCCCCATCACCCCGTCCTCTTTTTATTATTACTATTTACTCTTTTTGACTGGGCTGGGTCTCTGTTGTTGCACACGGGCTTGCTCCAGTTGTGGCGAGCTGGGGACTACTCTCTAGCTGCTGTGTGCAGACTTCTCATTGCTGTGGCTTCTCTTGTGGAGCTTGGGCTCTAGGGTGCGGCTCAGTAGTTATGGCACATGGGGTCAGTTGCCCCAGGGCATGTGGGATATTCCTGGGTTAGGGATTGAATTCATGTGCCCCGCATTGGCGGGTGGACCCTCAACCACTGGACCGTCAGGGAAGTCCGCCCCGTTCTCTTGACAGTTATGTGGTACTGATAGAGCGATGAGCAGTGTTTTTATTCTTATAATCATGGAAACCAAATTCCATTTATAGACTGTGGGTAGTTTTCCTTTCATATATGACTTAACAATTGCCTTTTTTATTTGCTTAGTTTTATTATTGCTGCTTCTGCTAAGTCGCTTCAGTCGTGTCTGACTCTGTGCAACCCCATAGACGGCAGCTCACCAGGCTCCCCCCATCCCTGGGATTCTCCAGGCAAGAACACTGGAGTGGGTTTCCATTTCCTTCTCCAATGCATGAAAGTGAAAAGTGAGAGTGAAGTCGCTCAGTCGTGTCCGACTCTTAGTGACCCCATGGACTGCAGCATACCAGGCTCCTCTGTCCATGGGATTTTCCAGGCAAGAGTACTGGAGTGGGGTGCCATTGCTTTCTCTGATTATTATTGCTAATATGACCCAAAAGGAATCCCTAATCGTCCAGAACTCCTCTCGGAGCAGTCAGATTTCAGCAGATGTTCTTTGTGCGTGTGTGTGAAGATTCTCCTGGAGCTCCCTGATGTCCTCCAGTCTGAGAGGAGCCACAGTCGTGGACCTGCGACCATCTCCTCTTCTCTTATTGGCTCTCCTGTTCACCATGTCCTGCGTCGTCATCTTCTTCTTTTTTTATATATAATCCTCCTCCTCCTTCCTCCCCCTACTCTTCTTTCTTCTCCTTCTTCCACATCAACTAGTCACTGTCTGAGAAAGTGTGATGGCAAGTAATTATCTATGACCTTGCATGTCTGAAGCTGCCTTTCTTGTCTCCTCACACTTGATGGATAGCTTGTCTAGGTCCCATCTCTCCTTTATAACCAAAGCTTTGGAAAGTTGAATGGTAAAATTATTTCCCTAATTAGGGTCGAGAGGCAACCTAAACAGTAAATCATTTCCCTCCTGTTTCCTAAATTCATCACAACTTTGCAAGTGGGTCCCTCTGAGTTTGAAGTTTCCCAGAAGCATTTATGTCAGCAAACAGTAGCACGAGTGAGTTCTCCTGGTGAAGGCCAGAGGCGTGACAGTGCTTTCCGGCCCCGCCTTGATGGGAACCAGGTTCAGTCACGGGGAGGAGAAAGGCTCTTTTCTTTTCTTGTTCTTCCCTGCTAATGCTATGAGACGGCCTCACCTGATTTGACAGGTGATGTAGCCGACTGGAGGAAATGTCATCTGCACAGAACAGAAGTCTCTATGCAGGTAATTCTCTGTCTGGGTAGCATAGGTGATTATGGAAATTAACAAATCAGAAGCTTGGACACATGGAACAGAGCTTGGCAGGTTCGTCTGTTTACTTAAGCAATCTTTTCATTTGTCAGGACTGTCGGTTGCTGGATCTCTCTGAGGCCCTTTTGATTCCAATGGCCCCAGCTCCCTGGTTGAACCAAGATTCTGTGTAACTCTTGGAGTTAGCCAGCTGGGGCAGTGAAGATGGATGTTGAAAACGAGAGGGCTGTGTCCTGACTCTGGTATTGTCATGCTACAGCTTCTTACCAGGTCTTGAAATGCAGGCTTCCTTTTGTCCCTTTCTGACTCTTTTATAGAAGTTTCATGTCTGTTGGTCAACTCAAGTCCATGTGGGCTAAGAGGAGAAATCAAGCCATGGAGACTCATGGAAAATTTTAAGTTTCCTTTGTTTTTTATTTTTTGTTCTGCATATGCCTAGAGTTAGCTTTAATAATCTGTCAGCCTTACGGGATTTTCCTGTTTGCTTTCATATCAAATGTGGCTTTTATTCCTCATCTTCTCTTTATTTCCTGTAGATGGATTACAGTGTCCCATTCTGTTCTCTGGAACAGGAATTCTTTGCCTCCTTTTTGATCCCTTTGTGCCTTTAGTGTTCCTTCCAGGCCACGAGGATGCTTTCTCTTCAGAGAGAAAATATCAATTTCCTCTGAGCTGAAGAGTGGCCCAGGTTTTTTATTTTGCCTCCGATACTGTGTGATACTTTCTTAATAAAGGAGCATTTTTGAGGTCTACATACCCCGCCCCAAACAACTACTTGTTCAATTTCAGTGCCAAACAGTCTGGTCCCTTTTTCCTTAGTGGCCATCATAGAATGAGAAGTGCGTTTTCTTTTTTTGAACTTTATTTATTTGTTTGTTTTTGGCTGTGCTGGATCTTCACTGCTGCCTGGGCTTCTCTCTAACGGTGGCGAGAGGGGTCTGCTCTCTTTTGCCGTATGCAGGCTTCTCACTGTGGTGCCTTCTCTTGTTGCAGAGCACAGGCTCTGGGGCATGAGGGCCTCAGTGGTTGCAGCACCCAGGCTGTAGAGCATGGCCTCAGTATTTGTGGTGCACAGACTTAGCTGTTCCGTGGCATGTCGGATCTTCCCCCCTACAGGGATCGAACCCATGTCTCCTGCACTGGCAGGTGGATTCTTTTCCCCTGAGCCACCAGGGAAGCCCCAGACGTGTGTTTTCTGATTGGCTGCTTCTGTCCCTCTCTTGTGTCCACAGGCATCCAGATGTACCTCTGCAACCGGGAGCACTACGGCTACCTGCCCATCCCCCTGAAGCCCCAGCAGACCCTGGAGGAGGAAGTCGAGAACCTCATCCATGTGCAGACAGAAGCAATGAGTGAGTGACCCAGGCTGGTGGTAGCGGCTCGTGTTCTGTTGCCCCCATGTCCGTATCAGCTGCTTCTCTGCTCTCCCGAGACTGGACTCTCATAGTCTGCCTTGGCTGAAATATAGCTGTTCGTTTGTCCATTCATTTCAAACTTCTCCTTATGTAAAATACAAATATGGAAATGTGTCTTTGCCCCCAGAGAGCTTTTCCCCCTGGGAGCTTCCCATCCAGGTGGAGAGCTGGGTACACAGTAAATCCATTTCATGCCATGTTATAATGGCTATACTGGTGTTTTGTGGTATGGATTTAAACTCTTATTTTGCCGCTTTCTAAGTATATGACTTTAGGCAAGTAATCTAACCTCCTTAGTTGTGAAATGAAGGTAAAACATCTAGAATTTGGGGGCCAATTCCCCATGGTATATATAAAAAGTATATTAACAAAAACAGTAATTACAACTTCAACTTAATAATAGCTTATGATGTAGCAGATATCATGCTAAACATTTTTTATACTTTGTCTCATTAATCCTTATAATAACTCAAGGAAAGGGGTTTTATTATCCTCCTATTAAAGATGAAGAAATTGGGGTGTAAAGCATGTAAGTATCTTAGTCTAGATCATTCTGCTAAATAAATGACAGATTGGGATTTGAGCCCATATTGCTATCTCCAAAACTCAGGTTCTTAAACACTGTATCATATTGCCTCTGGGTCTGGCATGATGTCAGAACTGGTAAATGCTTGAGAATCAGGGGCTACACTAATTATTATGTCTAATGTGCAGTGGTATTTAAAAGAGAAAGTAATAAATATACTCTGCCTGGGGGAGAATCTTCGAAATGGCTATGCAGAGGAGGGAACATTTGCATAATTGAATCTTCTTTCTGTAGCTGGAAAACTCTGTTATTCATCACTAGCGCGTAGGAGGTGGGTACCTGGGCAGTGGGTGTAACTGGGGAGGCACAGTGGAAAGCAGGGCTGGAAGGTGGGCAGAAGCTCAGTCAGAAAGACCTCTGGACTTTTCCTGAAGGGAAGGGAGCTTCTAAAGAGATTTTAGCAGTGAAACGTCAGGTTAAAATCTGGATTGAGAAAGGTCACTCTCTTGGTAAGAAAGTATAGCTGAAGCCTAGGGCACTGGATGCTGTCTCGGGTAGGAGGTGAAGAGATCATTTTGGATATTACATGGTAAACTAGGCAGAAGGTGGTGAGGATCTGAGCTAGGACAGGAGTGGTGAGAGTAGAGATGAACCTTATGACATAGACTTGAAAAGACTTAGCCAACGGTTTGTGGATGAGCAGAAGAGGGACTGAGGGAAGCTTCTAAGTTCTGCCTTGCATGTCTGGAATGACTGTAGAAATGTTAAACACATGTAGATTTAAGAAGACATTTACAAAGAAAAATCATAAGTTCATTTTAAAACCTTGAGTGGCCTGTGAATATCTGTTTCCCGCTCCTCACCCCCAGGCAATAAATTCATTGTTTCATGTGTCTCAAGCGATAACCCATCCCCTGCTGCCTAGGGGGCACCCAGCAAATCTTTGTTGAATAAATAAACGAACTGCCCAGTGGATAGATGGAGAGATGAATCTGACACTTCAGTCCAGTTCAGTTCAGTCGCTCAGTCGTGTCCGACTCTTTGCGACCCCATGAATCACAGCACGCCAGGCCTCCCTGTCCATCACCATCTCCCGGAGTTCACTCAAACTCATGTCCATCGAGTCGGTGATGCCATCCAGCCATCTCATCCTCTGTTGTCCCCTTCTCCTCCTGCCCCCAATCCCTCCCAGCATCAGGGTCTTTTCCAATGCGTCAACTCTTCGCATGAGGTGGCCAAAGTACTGGAGTTGCAGCTTTAGCATCATTCCTTCCAAAGAAATCCCAGGGCTGATCTCCTTCAGAATGGACTGGTTGGATCTCCTTGCAGTCCAAGGGACTCTCAAGAGTCTTCTCCAACACCACAGTTCAAAAGCATCGATTCTTCGGCGCTTAGCTTTCTTCACAGTCCAACTCTCACATCCATACATGACCGCAGGAAAAACCATAGCCTTGACTAGGCGGACCTTAGTCAGCAAAGTAATGTCTCTGCTTTTGAATATACTGTCCAGGTTGGTCATAACTTTTCTTCCAAGGAGTAAGTTCTATCAAGTCTAAAGATGTTAAGTGGGGATTCATCAACAAGATAATGTGATATCATAGAATTTTAAGAAAACAGGAACATGAGATATAGAAGGAAGTTCAAGTGGGATAGGGACTGAAAAAGAGTCCAGTGAGTTTTTTCAGCTAATTTCCATAAAAAGGATGGTTTCAGAAAAGGCTGGCTCAGAATTTAAAGTGTTTGAGAGGTAATTAAAAATCAAGGACACAGAGAAGAACAGAAATGTTTCTTTTAAGAAACATAGTTAGGACCAGAAGGTAGGAAGGACAATAATAATAATAAAGATCCATCAGAAGATCCCTTTAAATAGCAAGGTCTCCTACTGTATTTAGCACTGTGTTTGCAAAACATCAGTCAGCCCAGTATAGCAGGGTCATATTGGTGGTAATGAGCAAAGCATGACCATATACTTGGGATGGAGAGCAAGGCACCCCCACATTACAGTTCTTGCTGCTGATGCACATGATCATTTGCAAGCCATTTGGTCTTTCCTAGTCTCAATATCCCTGAGTTTGCAAAAAAGAAAGAAGAGCTCACTACTATTTTCTATAAGTACAGAGAATAATAGAGATAATGTGTGTGGGGGCAGGGCAGGGGGTAAACCAGTATTCGTAGGGGGAATGAGATTTGAACCATCAGTTGGTTCACTGGCATAGTGTTTCTAGAATCAGCCCTTAGGAATTTCTTTTGTGAATTTCTTTAATTTCAGTATGCCTGCCTCTTCTCTGTGTTCTAGACCCAGAGGCCAAGGGTAGTATCTTATTGCCTTCTATCTCAAACACCTAGCATAGTCCTTGATATATAATCAGTAACAGACAAATATTTGCCTAATGCATGACCAGACAATGAAACAATGAGCAAATGAATAAAACCTGTGTCGCAAAGAGCTCTGATCGTGAAGTTAGACTCACAGACTTGAACTCAGGCTGTGTCATGTAGGCAGAGAGAACAACCTCTCAAAGCTTTAGTTCCTTTATCTGTGGAGTAAGGATAAGAACACTGACTTTGCAGGGTTGAGAGGAGCACATAAAAGAATAGACATCAACTCCATAAGACTGAGAGTGTTCCTGTTATTAGGACTCCACTCAATGCTTGGTAGTGTGCCTTCCCTTATCAGCCCCACTGCGTGACTATCAGTCTTGACTCCAAGTAGATGTTGGCTCAGAGAGGCCGGCCGGAGCCCTCTCTTCTTTTCCTCCACAGCGGGAGTCGTCAGCCTCCAGGATCTAATGCCCGATGATCTGCAGTGGAGCTGACGTAATAGTAATAGAAACAAAGTGCACAATCAATGTAATGCTCTTGAATCATCCCTAAACCATCCCTTTGCTCTAGTCCGTGGAATCTGTCCTCGACCCTCTCTAGACCATGCACAGCCTGTGGCCACAGTAAGGGATTCAGATTTTTATTCTAAGAGTAATAGGATTCCATGTGGATGGGGGAGGGAGAGTGACATGATGTGGTTTATATATTTAGATAAATCATTCATGCTGTGGTATGGATACTGGCATGTAAAGGGACCAGTACATCTCTCCTGGTGAGAAATAATGGTGGTTGGAATGCAAACTGTAGCCAGGAGGTGATGACAAGCAGGTAGATTTGGGATATATTTTGAGGGTAGAGCCAACAGGACTTACAGAGACCTGGATGCAGCCCATGAAGGAAAGAAAGGAATCAAAGATGACTCCAGGAGTTTGGCCTAGTGTATCGTTTAATGAAATTGGAGAGGCTTTATGGGGAAAGACTTGGAAGGGAAGTTGTGGCCATGTAAGCTTAAGATATATATTAGACATCTGAATGGAGAGATTAGGAGACATTTGAATATGTGAGTCTAGACTGCCGGGAAGAGACTCCAGTTGGAAACAGACGCTTGAGAGTCATCAGCATTAAAAAGATATTCGAAGCCATGGAACAGTGTGAACTTGCTTGGCTGGAGAGCATAGAGAAGGAAGAGGACAGATCCCAGGGGGAGACAAACAGCCAGACAAACAGCCAGCGTTTCAAGAAGGAACCAGCTGCTTTTGAGAAGTCAAGTAAAATGAGGATAAGGAACTGATCACTGGTTCTCTCAGATAGAGATCTGTGATGACCTTGATAAGAACTACTTCAGTGCAATGATGAGGACAAAAGTCACTGGAGTGGGCTGAAGAGAGAGCCATGAGGAGATGAGAAAATGGACTCTTGCTGGCATGGGAGATAGAGAAATAGGGTAGTGTCTGTACGAGAGTGAAAAATCAAGGGAAGAGGCTATTTTGTTTCATTGTGTTTTGTCTTTTAAGTTTTTTTCTTTTAAGATCAGATTTTAACTTGTTTGTATGCTAATGAGAAAATTCCAAAACATAGGGAAAATTTAATGATGTAGAAAAGAAGATAATTTAAGTCCCTTGAGAAAACAAGTTCTAGATAGAACAGGGATGCTGTAGCAGACGGGAAAGCAGGGTATGTAGGCAGAGAGGCAGCTGGGTTTGATGTGGAAGGGAAAGATAGGTCTAACTGGGCTTTAAACATTTTCTCCGTTACATATGTGATCCAGTCATCAGCTCAGGAGAGAGGTTGATTTCAGGAGAAAGGACAAGGCATAAAATAGACCTCTCAGAAAGTAGGAAAGTAAGTTTACTGTGGAAGCATAATTGCATCATTTGGCAGTATCGAGTACCAATTTGACATCTATGGTTGTAATTTTGAAGTCACTCAGTCAACACAACAGTGTGAATTTCTCACTTCAGTGTTCTTGGTGGGAAGAGAACAGTTGGGTTTAACCAGGATTGGAGTTTTACCAAGCAGGATCAGTGGGAGAGAATGAAAGGTCCTTCCAAGGGGTGGTTAGAGCTGTGAAGTCTAGGTTGGGTACTGTGTGATGGACGAGGACAAGGCGGTGGGTCCCTGGAGGATGACCGCTGGCGCTGCATTGCTGGCTGTGGGATTACCTTGTGGATGCTCTTTCTAAGAGTAGTGGCGGGATAGAGAGACTGGGAGCCGGTGGCTGAGGGAGTGTGAACAGGAGGTACTGAGCCCTGCAATAGGCTTCAAAGAAGCTGGGGCTTTGAAGCATGAAGGGAAACCAGCTGGAGTGAGTTGGAGGACATGAGGAAGATCAGCTTCCACACCAACAGCTGAAAGGGAGGCAGTGACCTCAAAGGAAAGCCAAGTCTTGGTCTAAACAAAAAAGCAAAGAGACATTCAGAAAAAGTGAAGGGACTGAAGATATCAGGGAGTTTATGAAGTTCAGACTGGAGTTTCTAGAGATCAGAGTAGAAGAGTCTGGATTGGGTGGAGATAGGCTATGAAAACACTTCTGAGCGTCACTCTCGTCATGTATTTGCCCATTTAGCACAGCAGGAGTTGGGTAGAAAGTTGAGGGACGTGGACCCAGAGGCTTGATCTTGTCAAGTGGATAGTAGAAAACGGGTTGTGAGGCATGAGAAGATTGGTTGGACAATGGGCTAGCTTAGGTGCCTCTTCTCGGTAATGACATTTTGAGGCAACAGAATGTCATGTAAAGATTGTTTAAAATATTGCATCTGAAGTCAAAAGATCTGAAACCTGAGTTCCAGCTCTGCCAGTCACTCACTATTTGAACTCGGGCAAGATTCCATCTGGGCGTCCTGAGCTGTTTTTGTGTCTATCAAGACAAAGACTACAAGCATGGATGCTCAGCTGCTCAGCTGTGTCTGACCCTTTGCGACCCAATGGACTGAAACCCACAAGGCTCCTCTGTCCATGGGACTCTCCAGGCAAGAATACTGGAGTAGGTTGCCATGCCCTCCTCCAGAGGATCTTCCCAACCATGGGATCAAACTTGAGTCTCTTACATCTCCTGCATTGACAGGCAGGTTCTTTACCACCAGCCATTGGGAAGCCCCAAACAGCACACCCTGCCCTCAATAAAAGCGAAGATAAAAATGACCTGGTGACTAGGACATCACTTGTGTGTGTTAGTTGCTTCAGTCACATCCAACTCCTTGCGACCCCATGGACTGTAGCCCACCAGGCTTCCCTGCCCATGGAATTCTCCAGGCAAGAGTACTGAAGTGGGTTGCCATTCTCTTCTCCAGAAGATCTTCCCGACCAAAGGATCAAACCCTGGCCTCCTGCATCACAGGCAGATTCTATACTGTTTGAGCTACAGGAAAATCCTTAACAAATCACTTAACAAATTGTAAAGCACCTAAATGCCAAGCATGACTGTATGGTCAAGAATAGAGAATGCCTAAGGGAGAAGATTGTTTTGGCCACAGTGTGCATAATGAGTTATAATGAGCAAGACAAAGAGAATACAAGTGTATGCAGTTGCTGTTAAGTCACTTCCATCGTGTCCGACTCTGTGCGACCCCGTAGATGGCAGCCCACCAGGCTCCACCGTCCCTGGGATTCTCCAGGCAAGAACACTGGAGTGGGTTGCCATTTCCTTCTCCAATGCATGAAAGTGAAAAGTGAAAGTGAAGTTGCTCAGTCATGTCCGACTCTTCACGACCCCATGGACTGCAGCCCACCAGGCTCCTCCATCCATGGGATTTTCCAGGCAAGAGTACTGGTGTGGGGTGCCATTTGAAAGGTGTTAAAACAGCCCAGACATGTGCGTGAAGACCTGAGCTAGGGTGGTGGCTGCAGCCGTGGAAGAAGTCCAGGAGAAACTATGAAGACGTGTTAGGATTTGGTCCTAGCACAATCTTGCAAATGCTTTTCTGGGCATGACTGGGCGGGTGCTCTGTTCTTTGGGTGGAGTTTGTTCCAGTGTAGATGACAGAAAGAGCAACACGTGATGGTCACCTAGGAGCAAAGACTTACCAACTGATCTTCTGTGAGCTCAGCCCCGTTGCCCAAGGCCAACTTGAGGCCAGTGGCTACCAAGGCCTAGCTTTGGGGGCAGGGTAGAGTGGGAGTTAAGGGTTCGTGTGCAGGTAGGGTCAAATACCAGCTCTATCAGCTCTGTGACCTTAAGCATGTTATTTAAGCCTTTGTTTGCCTATCTGTAAAATTAGGGACCTGGCCTGTGGAACATGTTGTGGAGATTAAATAAATGTGAATATGTATATCAAGAGTGTACAGTGGGTAGTAGATTTCTATACCAGTAACTATTATTGTTATTCCTAAATCTTGAAACAATTCAGGCACCAATGAGGCACATCCCACCTGGTGGTAGTAGGCTGAGGACGTGTATAGGGAGGGATTCAATGAGGGACTGAATTAACTATGGTTGATGGAGTCAGAAATGACCCAGAACAGAAGCTGGGATGTCTGATGACAGCAAAGAGGCATCCCTTCTCCCCACATAGTCACCTTTTAGGTCTAAGTAATATCATCTGTTTTTCCCTATGGCTTAACTCGACCTTCAGCTACAAAACCCAGGCCTGTGTCTCATATTTCTGCTCAGTGGTGGCTTTCAGGACCAGCCACTTGTGGCTTTTGGGGGGATACTTGTCCTGTGCACACAATGACTACCCATGTTTGATGGAAGCAAAGTGGCTAAAAGCAGACTCTTCAGCTGAAACATTAAAGCCAGGCAACCCAAATGCAGACCAACAGAGAACAACAGGGAGACCAAAATTTACCCTCCTCTCAAGTCTAAGGCCCAGGCAGGGAGGGCTAGACAGCTCTTCAAACAACATGAACAGGAAGGAGTTGGTGTGTTAAGATTTTTTCTTGTAAAACCTAACCCTGTACATGGTGACCCTGCAATCAACATTTGTTGATTTTAAAAGAAATTAATGGAGTTGGGTGGAGCAGGAAGAACCAAAATGTTCTGGGCTGCTAATGGAAACAGAAACACACTCACTGTGTACTCATAGAAATGTGATGGTAAGGGTCAGGTTTGAAATAATAAGATCATCTCTTGTGTTTGGCTTAGGAAATCTGTTTCACTAGTTTCTACAGTTTCACATGACTTGATCATAGGAGAAACTGGATGTCATGGTTTCTCTTTAATATCCTAATAAAGGGTGAGTGAAACAAAAAATATTCTTTGGACAGTATCTCAATCAGGACAGCTGAAGTTATGCTGGGATATCTCATAGAGAATGCTGAAATCTCATTTCCACGAGTTGGCACCTCATTGCTGCTGCTGCTGCTGCTGCTAAGTCGCTTCAGTTGTATCCGACTCTGCGCGACCCCATAGATGGCAGCCCGCCAGGCGCCCCCATCCCTGGGATTCTCCAGGCAAGAACACTGGAGTGGGCTGCCATTGCCTTCTCCGGCACCTCATCTTGCTGCTGCTGCTGCTGCGGCTGCTAAGTTGCTTCAGTCATGTCTGACTCTGTGCTACCCCATTCTAGGCTGCTTCAAACTTTTGCCTTCTCCATATCAACATTGGCTACTAAGATCATTGTGGTGGGGCTGAGTAGGGAGCATGGGAAGAGAGTTTGTAGATCTGAATAGCAGCAACTCATATGGCCATGACTAACTTCAAGGTGAAAAAGCCCCTTTCATATACCTGAAATAGAGGGGAATGGATATTGATAGACAGTAGCAATGGCCATCAACAATAGTTGCTCAAACAACCCATTTGCCTGCTCTTATGTAGCATTTTCCTTGTATTATGTCTTCAAGGAAAACCAAGTGAGTACTTTGACTTTGTGCATACAAAAATCTTCAATATCTTCTTGGGCTCTTTAATCAATATTATTTCTAACCTTTAAAACATATATATAAGCTTTTCTAAATAAAGCTTTTTTGAAATATGAAATAAAGAAAACTTTTATCACTTGAGATGTGACACCCCTCCCATCTGGAAACTTCCTTGTAAGCCCTGTACCAAGTTCTGGGATGTGGGCTGACCCTTGGAGGCGTGTGTTAGTCAGGGGCTTCCCTGGTGGCTCAGATGGTAAAGAATCCATCTGCAATGCAGGAGATGTGAGTTTGATCCCTGGGTCCGGAGGAAGATCCCCTGGAGAAGGAAATGGCAACCCACTAGAATTCCACAGACAGAGAAGCCTGTTCATGTTAAAATAAAAGGTCTTTTGAGTACCTATAGCTAAACCTGCCTGGATGGAAGAAAAAAAAAAGTAGTCCCAGAGTTTTACAACTTTAAATGTATAGAAAAAAAAGCATTCTTTAGAAAAAGTCTAGCCTATTTCTGAGTTCTTTCATCACAGGCCACTGTGAGTAGTAACTGGGAGTTACTGAGCATTTATTGTGTTGATTTACTGTGGTTAGTGCTTTGCATGTAGGTCTCATTTAAATTTTATAACACTCCAAGATATTCACTTTATTATCCTGGTTTTACACACAAAGAAAGAAACAAACTTAGAGAGGTCATCTATCTGCTCCAGACCTTCACAGACCAAAGTTTAGACCCAGATCATCTGACTCCAAGAGGCTTCACCCTTAATCATTACCCTGAATGTCCTTCCAAGTTTGGAATGGACATGTATGCACTGCTATATTTAAAATGGACAACCAACAAGGACCTACCATATGGCACAGGGTACTCTGCTCAATGTTATATGGCAGGCTATATGGGAGGGGATTTGGGGGAAGAATGGATACATGTATATGTATGGCTGAGTCTCTTTGCTGTCCACCTGAAACTATTATAACATTGTTAATCGGCTATACCCCAATAAAAATCTTTAAAACTATCCTCCATATATTCTTAAAAATAGGTCTTAAGGGAAATGGAGCAAATGTTGCAATCTGCATAAAAGCAAGTGCTCTCAAAACCGGCACAGTGCCGTTGGGGTTCTTGTGTACCCACTTAACTCTGGAAAACTACTGAGCAGTTATTCCCTACCCTGACCGTGCAGGTTGTGTTTCCAGAGGTCAGGCTGCAAATGGGATGCTGTTCTCTGAAACTCTCATTGACAAAGCACTCTGCATGTTTCTTGTGTCTTCCAGTTGACGGTCCTCCAATGGAACCTTCCCAGTTTGTCTCAGTTGTCCCTAAATATCCAGACAAGATGGGATTTGATGAGGTAGGCAAGGCGTCTGTGTTTGTGAACACCTGTGTGTGAGCATGTGTACATCACGTTTATATGTTTATATCAGAACAACAAGCCTGGGCACATGTCTGAGAGTCAGCCAGATCAGCTGGGCTGCTGAAAAGAAACTTGGAAAAGGTTCTCGGTTTCTGTTGTGCGTTATTCGCTTATCTTTAAAAAGGAGCATCATGGTAAAAGTGAATTAATCATTGAGTCAGAAAGATGTTACTAATTAGGCATGAAAGTAATATTTTCTAAGAGCAGATATTGCCATGTTTTATCAAGATTCAAGGGTAGGGTAAAGAAGATATATGTTTTAGGTATTAGAGGACTTTAACTTTATTCTGAGTAAGTAGAAACCATTCCAGAACATTCTTTGGTTTATTTTCTCTTTGCTGTTCTTCCATGGGAAAAATCGCAGGGCAGCGTTTAGAGGACAAAGGAAAAGAGAAAAAAGCACTCCATTCTAAAATTTGTTTTTGTAGCAGGCAAGAACTTCATAATAATGCTCCAAGGGCTATATTTATTATTACACTTTAATTGTATAACGATTGAGCAGAAATGTAACGAGATGCTTGTCTTAGTGATATGCTCAGCAGAACCACAATTGTGACTCCAAAATTACTGAACCCTTCATGGGTCCCTCATGTCACATAACTGCTGATCCATGTTCAGGAACTTGATGATCTGGAGGCTGGGACAGTGCCTTGGGAATCCACAGACTATGATGGAACTTTTCCACGAATCTGTGATATGTTATAAGCCAAACTTTGTGCTCTATGCTCATTGACTCTGAATCACTGAAAGAAAATGCCTTGTTTATCTCCCTGGACTATGTCATATGGGTCTCCAAAGTACAGCCATCTTAAATTCCTGCTGGAACTGGAAGTTGGGGTTTATTCTATAAAGTTTATTTGTTGACAGATTTCAGAAACGGAAAGGAGTATTTCATGAATATTAATTGGAAAGGAGTTAGAAACTGTCATGCTATTTCTGCAGAGGGCAAGATGAGATTAGATGGTTTTAAGTGTAATAGAGATGAATTAGACTAAAGTAGAGAAGAATTAAAGTGTAGATAGTTTTATAAACAGTCAGGGCTTCCGAAAGGTGGGCCCACCCCAGATACTGAACTGGCTTCCGCATATTACTTACAGCTCTCCTTTTCTGCAGCTGTCACTAACTCTCATGTCTCCAGGTAAAAGAACCCAGGGGTCTTGATGTATATTCATTTTTCCCTTTATAAACACCTTCCAATGAGGATCAAATCAGAGCAAATACTGTGGGACAAAAGCAGGATCTTCTAGCTCTGGTCTTCCATTTGCAAGGACTGGGTCACTTTTAGAAGCCTTCTGAAAAAGGCCAACTCTATGGAGATACAGAGATGGGGACCCTGCTCTCCTGAGCCCTGGTAGTCATCTCTCTGTTTGGAACAGAGATAGGATTGTAGAAAAAGGGATTTCAGGGCTTTTTCAACCTTCCCTGTACTCTGTGACCTTGTTGGAGTGTCTGGGCTGCATTTGGCTGGGTGGCGTTTTGTCTGCTTACTATTCACTAAGTATGACCAAGCTGTCTGTGTTTTCCCTTCATAGCTGCAGCTTTTATTGCACTTGTCCTGGCAGGACCCCGGACTGGATTATTATTTACCGAAGTCTTCCCAGACTAGAGGTCTTGGTCTGAGGAGACTTTTTGTTGTATTTCTGTTAGTTTTTTGTTTCGTTTTGCCCTCCTGGCATGACCTCAGGTAGCTCCATGTGTACACATGAGGAAATGCCCGTTCCTTCCCATAGCCTTAAAATCAGGAGATGGAATGTGTTCCCATCACAGTAGGATTCTAAACAGGAAGAAAATGACATATAAATGAACACAACTCGTTGTTATAAAATCCCAAGTAACAGGGCAAATAGAGTTACCACAGAAATTGGTTGTTGTTTTTTTTAAGAACTGCACAGTTGGATGAACAGTGGAGGTAATAAAATCATGATATATACCTAATCCACTTCGTTCTGATTCAGATGGATGATTTTTTTTCAAAGAAGACATCTTGCTCCCCCATCCGTTCTTTTCCTTGAGCTGTATAAGTGGATGGAAGTGAGAATATTTTATAAGGAAGAGCTGAAATTTTACTTAATTCAGCTTTTGATCTGGTAAAACATATAACGTCTTGATACTTCATTCAGAATGATTGTGTGAACCATGGCTTAACCCTCAGTAAAGTCAAAACTCCAGCCTGCTTATACGACATGACTTCTTCTTTATTCTAGACATAATGCAAGCTTTATAATAAACCACATATTATAGAAAATTTAATCTGTATTGGCCTTGGAAGATAAGATTGCTCTACTCCCTCTTTTTACAAACAGGGGAACTGGACCCCGTAGTTTGATGTCTTCCCCAAAGTCATCTAGGTGCATCTTTAGGATGAAGCCAGTGTTGTCCAGCTTATTCCTGCAGGCTTCTGGTTTCCTGTGCTATTCAGAATTTCTCGCTGGCAACTGAAGTCTCCCTCTCTTTCTGGACTAGTTTAATGTACAAAGTGAGTCTATTACTGCTGGTAGAAAAGGACCTTATTAAAGTGCTTCATTACCAGTAACAGCTTTCATGAGGCTTTGGGTTCTTCTGTGGCTCCTTAAATCTAGGAATGATCAGGCCAGCCTCCTTCTCTGTGCAACTCCCAGTAGCAGCCTCATGATAGGTGTGTGTTACTGCAGTCATCGGGAATTTCAGGGCTACTGCGAGGAGCTGCAGGAAGACCGAGCCCTCATGGGGGACAATCTGAATGCACATTTTGGGGACTTCAGGGACCAGTACATGTCTTCTAAGACTTCCCTCAGATCCATGTAATATGGAAATTATGACTCTCCCCAAAGGGCTACTCCCAAGGGCAGAGTTCTTTTTCTTTACTTGTTTCAGAAAAAGTCTAAGAGAGTTGAAGAGGTCTGGTAAAGAAGCTATGAAAATTAAGACCTTAATAATTCAGTTTGGAACTGTTGGTAATAAAAGGAATTTGTTAAGACTAGATTTTTCTTACTCTTGGAATGACTTTAAATTTTTCTACAGAGGATATAAATTACAAGAATAGCTAATATTTTGTACCCAGGTGATAGGACCAGTATTACTTCCATTTTACAGATGAGGAAACTGAGATGTAGGAATTGGACCAACGCAAACACTTAGCAGACTTAAGTCTTGATAAGTCTAGCCACTTGCCAAACTTCTTCCTTCCCCTTGGTCTCATATATTTTGGGTTTAATTCACCTTTGGCCTCCTGAAGAATAGCTTTTTGACCCGATATGAAATACACATAAATCTTCACCGTTTCCCCTAACCTTTCCGCTCCTTATTCTAACTAAAGCTTTGGTCCTTATACTTCCTTTGCTTTTCAACAGCCTAAAATAAAAACTGAGTAACCTGTATTTCTTTTCCTTTTTTCTTCTTGTACTAGATTTTCATGATAAACCTCAAGCGCAGAAAGGACAGACGAGACCGGATGTTACGCACCCTGTATGAACAGGAGATTGAGGTCAAGATTGTGGAGGCTGTGGATGGAAAGTGAGTTGAGTTTTCTCCTCAAACCCTTGCCGCTGTGGCTGGAGTGGAGATGCACCCTCTCCCACTGAGGTGTAGTCCCAGTGGGCGGAATCTGCAGTCATTGTGAGATAGACATGCTTTCACATCTCTAGGGCTGCACTGGGAATTGGCACTTAAGAAGCCTCAGAGTGATTCTTGGGTAAGGTTGCCACATAGAATAGAGGACACCTAGTTAAATTTGTCCCAAACATTGCATGGGTCTTATACTAAAAAATTACTATTTAAATTTGACTGGATATTTTTGTGTTTTACTTGCTAAATCTGGCAACCCTATTCTTGGATGCACTAGTCTCAAATACCTCTAATAACCCCAGTCTCCTTCATAGACCACATGGACCAAGGAAAACTAGTTGAGCTGGGAGAGTTCTTTTTATTCTCTGCATTCTGATTCAGATGGATGATTTTTTTTCAAAGAAGACATCTTGCTCCCCCATCCGTTCTTTTCCTTGAGCTGTATAAGTGGATGGAAGTGAGAATATTTTATAAGGAAGAGCTGAAATTTTACTTAATTCAGCTTTTGATCTGGTAAAACATATAACGTCTTGATACTTCATTCAGAATGATTGTGTGAACCATGGCTTAACCCTCAGTAAAGTCAAAACTCCAGCCTGCTTATACGACATGACTTCTTCTTTATTCTAGACATAATGCAAGCTTTATAATAAACCACATATTATAGAAAATTTAATCTGTATTGGCCTTGGAAGATAAGATTGCTCTACTCCCTCTTTTTACAAACAGGGGAACTGGACCCCGTAGTTTGATGTCTTCCTCAAAGTCATCTAGGTGCATCTTTAGGATGAAGCCAGTGTTGTCCAGCTTATTCCTGCAGGCTTCTGGTTTCCTGTGCTATTCAGAATTTCTCGCTGGCAACTGAAGTCTCCCTCTCTTTCTGGACTAGTTTAATGTACAAAGTGAGTCTATTACTGCTGGTAGAAAAGGACCTTATTAAAGTGCTTCATTACCAGTAACAGCTTTCATGAGGCTTTGGGTTCTTCTGTGGCTCCTTAAATCTAGGAATGATCAGGCCAGCCTCCTTCTCTGTGCAACTCCCAGTAGCAGCCTCATGATAGGTGTGTGTTACTGCAGTCATCGGGAATTTCAGGGCTACTGCGAGGAGCTGCAGGAAGACCGAGCCCTCATGGGGGACAATCTGAATGCACATTTTGGGGACTTCAGGGACCAGTACATGTCTTCTAAGACTTCCCTCAGATCCATGTAATATGGAAATTATGACTCTCCCCAAAGGGCTACTCCCAAGGGCAGAGTTCTTTTTCTTTACTTGTTTCAGAAAAAGTCTAAGAGAGTTGAAGAGGTCTGGTAAAGAAGCTATGAAAATTAAGACCTTAATAATTCAGTTTGGAACTGTTGGTAATAAAAGGAATTTGTTAAGACTAGATTTTTCTTACTCTTGGAATGACTTTAAATTTTTCTACAGAGGATATAAATTACAAGAATAGCTAATATTTTGTACCCAGGTGATAGGACCAGTATTACTTCCATTTTACAGATGAGGAAACTGAGATGTAGGAATTGGACCAACGCAAACACTTAGCAGACTTAAGTCTTGATAAGTCTAGCCACTTGCCAAACTTCTTCCTTCCCCTTGGTCTCATATATTTTGGGTTTAATTCACCTTTGGCCTCCTGAAGAATAGCTTTTTGACCCGATATGAAATACACATAAATCTTCACCGTTTCCCCTAACCTTTCCGCTCCTTATTCTAACTAAAGCTTTGGTCCTTATACTTCCTTTGCTTTTCAACAGCCTAAAATAAAAACTGAGTAACCTGTATTTCTTTTCCTTTTTTCTTCTTGTACTAGATTTTCATGATAAACCTCAAGCGCAGAAAGGACAGACGAGACCGGATGTTACGCACCCTGTATGAACAGGAGATTGAGGTCAAGATTGTGGAGGCTGTGGATGGAAAGTGAGTTGAGTTTTCTCCTCAAACCCTTGCCGCTGTGGCTGGAGTGGAGATGCACCCTCTCCCACTGAGGTGTAGTCCCAGTGGGCGGAATCTGCAGTCATTGTGAGATAGACATGCTTTCACATCTCTAGGGCTGCACTGGGAATTGGCACTTAAGAAGCCTCAGAGTGATTCTTGGGTAAGGTTGCCACATAGAATAGAGGACACCTAGTTAAATTTGTCCCAAACATTGCATGGGTCTTATACTAAAAAATTACTATTTAAATTTGACTGGATATTTTTGTGTTTTACTTGCTAAATCTGGCAACCCTATTCTTGGATGCACTAGTCTCAAATACCTCTAATAACCCCAGTCTCCTTCATAGACCACATGGACCAAGGAAAACTAGTTGAGCTGGGAGAGTTCTTTTTATTCTCTGCATACAAGTCTTTTATCAGATGTATAATCTGAAAATATTTTTTCCCATTTTATGAGCTGTCTTTTCACTTTCATGATGGTGTCCATTGAAACACAGAAGTTAATTTGATGACATCCAGTTTATATTTTTGTTGTTGATTGTGCTTTTGATGTCATATCTAAGAATCTGTTACCAAATTCAAAGCCATAAAGACTTGGTTCTGTCTTTTCTTCTTAGAGTTTCATAGTTTTAGGTTTTATAGGTATCTCTTACACATTAGATCTTCTGTTTATTTTGAGCTAGTTTTTATATGATGTGAGGTAAGGGTCCAATTCATTCTTTTGTACAAAGTTACCTAGTTGTCTCTGCACCATTTGCTAAAAGATTATTCTTTCTTTTACTGAATTGTCTTAGCAACCTTGTAAAAAATTAATTAAATCGAAGGGTTTATTGCTGGATTCTCAATTCTGTTCCACTGATGTGTATGCCAATCATTATTCCTCACAGTAGCTTCTTATATGTAAGGAAGCCCTTCAACTTAGTTATTCTTTTTCAAGATTGTTAGGGCTATTCTAGGTCTCTTGGATTTCTGTATAAATTTTAGCATTAGCATACCATTTTCCACAGAAAAGTTTGGATTTTGATAGAAATTGCATTGACTCTGTAGGTCAGTTGAAAGAAGTACTCTGTAATATGAAGTCTTCTGATTCATGGTCATGAATATCTTTCCATTTATTTAGATCTTTAATTCTTGGATTGATGTTTGTAATTTTTACTTGCATATCTTGCATTAATTGTGTTAAATTTATTCTCAAGTATTTTACTCTTTTTGATATTGTGATAAGTGGAATTGTTTCCTTCATTTCATTTTTATATTGCAGATTGGTAAGTGCATAGAAATAGTTGATTTTTATATACTGATCTTGTTCCTACAACCTTGCTGAACTCATGTGTTAGTTCTAATAATTTGTTTGTGTGTAGGTATGATCAGGCCATTCAAGATGACTCCTCTCTTGTTCCCCATACATCTCCTACTTGACCAGTCCTTGCTTCACTCACATGACTGTCCAATCCTCTTAATTATAGGGCTTAATCAGTAAGTGCCTACATGCTTGCCCCTGCCCCAGTCATTGGTTTCCTTCGTAACTGATGAGCCAGTGTGTTGTTAATGCCCCCTATAAATGGTAGCCTCCTTCTCACCCAAGTAATGAAGACTGCTGCAGTGTCTGGCCTCTTGTCTGTTGTACACAAGAGAGTGACATGCTCCAGGATCTTTGGCTTTAGACTTGTAAGACCCCCCTATCCAATAAACCATTAATGTATCTGTCACTGTCTCGGGGTTCTTTCTTTGGTTTCAAGGTTAGCAAAATTACAAGGCTTGCAGTCCTGGGAGGTGCAATCCAACAGTTTTTGAGCCAGCCAGAGGCTGAGGAAACTCCCATGAGCACCAAGATGTTGTTGAATAAGGATGAGGAACAAAAAGTCATGGGGGTAATCCTTGGCTAAATCCTCAAGTACAATGTTGGATAGAAATGATAAGAGTGGACAGGCGTGGCTTATTCCTGTTATTAAGGAGAAACATTTAGTCCTTCACCATTAAGAAGGATAATTGGCTCTGGAGTTTTCACAGATGGCCTTGATTGGGTTGAGAGTTTCTATCTTGAAAGGGTGATGGTGTCTTAGTTTGTTTGCTGCTATAATAAATTACCACAGACCAAGTGCCTCAAACAACAAACATTTGTCAAAGTTCCAGAGGCTGGGAATTTCCAGAGAAGGGTGCCAGCATGGCTAGATTATGGTGAGAGACCTCGTCCTGCTTTGAGATGGTGATCCTCTTCCTGTGGACTTCCCAGTGGCAAAAGAATCCGCCTGCCAATGCAGGAGCTGCAGGTTCGATCCCTGGGTCAGGAAGATCCCCTGGAGAAGGAAATGGCAACCCGTTCCAGTATTCTTGCCTGGGAAATCCCATGGACTGGGGAGCCTGGTGGGCTACAGTTCATGGGGTCACAGAGTCAGACCCAGCTTAGCAACTCAGCATGATCTCTGTCCTCTTGCTATACTCTCCTATGGCAGAGAGCAAAGAGAGGGGAGAAAGCAAGCTTTTGCTTTCTTATAAGGGCACTAATCTCATTTGTGAAAGTTCTACCTTAGGATCTATGGCTCCACCTCCTTATCAACATGTGAACTTGGGGGAATATAAATAGTTAATCCATATACAGTTGGATTTTTGTCAAGTTTTATGTCTATTTAGATGATTGTGGAATTTTTGTCCATTAATAATGATGTGTTACTTTTTTTTCCCACGTGTTAAATGAACCTTACAATCCTGGGATAAATCCCATCTGGTCATGATGTATAATCCCTCTTCTGTGATGCTGGATTCTGTCTCCTAGTATTTTCTTGGGGATTTTTCTATTTATCTTAAGGTATATTGGTCTCTCATCTTCTTGTGATGTTTTTCTGGTTGTGTATCAGGATGATACTTTATAGAATAAGTTGGGTGCACCCTCTTCAATTTTTGGTAAGGGTTTGAAAGATTTGTGTTAATTTTTTAAATGTTTGGCAGAATTCTGAATTCTTTACTGAAGCTATCTGGTCCTGGACCATGTTTTGGAACTTTGTTTTTAACTTTACAAATTCAGCCTTTTTAACTGTTATAGGTATTCAGAATTTCTATTTCTTGAGTTTTTTTTTTTTTTTTTTTGAGCAATGTGCGCTTTTTACCTAGGCTATCTACTTTGTTGATGTATAATTGTTCACAGTATTTTCTTGTAATCCTCTTTATTTCCACAAGACCAGTAAGGATTGCTCCCTCTTTCATTCTTAATTTTTAATAATTTGAGTCTACTCTTTTTATGTGGCTAAAAGTGTTATCAGTTTTGTTCTTTTCCAAAGAACCAACTTTGGTCAAGTTTTTGTCTGTTTTTCTGTTCTATGTTTCATTTATTTCCTTATTCCTGCTTGCTTTGCATTTAGTTTGCTCTTTTTCCAGTTTCTCAAAATGGAGAAGCAGATTATTTAAGATTCTTTTTTTTAAACATAGACATTTATACCTGTAACTAGCCCTCTAAGTACTGCATTAGGTGCATCTTGTAAGGCTTGGTATGCTGTTTTCATTGTCATTTGTCTCAAAATATTTTCTCATTTCCTCTGTGGTTTCTTTGACTCATTGGCTATCAAGGAGTATATTGTTTAATTTCACATATTTGTAAATTTTCCAAGTTTCCTATCAATTTTTAATTTCATTGTGGTTATAGAACATACTTGGTATGAATTCAACCATTTAAAATGTACTGAGGCTTTATTTATGGTCTGTATAGTCTAACATATGGTCTTTCTTAGAGAATGCTGCACATACAGTTGACGAATGTGTATTTTGCTGTGGTTGCCTTTAATTTCAGTGTCAAATCCAAAAAATCATCACCAAAGCAGTGTCAAGGAGTCTTATCCCCTTGTTTTCTTCTAGGACCCTACTATCAATATGAACTTGATGGCTATAAATTAAGATGTTAATTATAATCCCTAGGGCAATCACTAATAACTAAAAATATACAGAAATATAAACAAAAGAATTAAGATGTTAAAGTACAAAATATTGAATCCTTATATTGTACAGCTGAAACTAACGTTATATGTCAATTACATCTCAATAAAAAAAATAGCAACTTCAATACTATGGAAAAACTTAACAGCTATATAGCTTTATTCCTTCCCCTTCCTTTGTTCTATTGTCACACTAATTATTTCTTTATATGCTCTTTATACATTATTTGCTCTTACTGCTTTATCAGCTATATTTAAATCAGATAAGGGAAAAAATTATGAACAAAAGGATACTTATACTGTTTATGTTAACCTATCCCAGGTGGCGCTAGTGGTAAAGAACCTGCCTGATAATGCAAGAGACATAAGAGACACGGGTTCAGTCCCTGGGCCAGGAAGATCCCCTGGAGGAGGGCATGGCCACCCACTCCAGTATTCTTGCCTGGAGCATCTCGTGGACAGAAGAGCCTGGCAGGCTGCAGTCCATCGGGTCACGAAGAGCCAAACACAACTGATATGACTTAGCATGAATGCAAACACCTGCACTTCCTTTTACCAATGTGTTCATTTCTTTATGTGGATCTGAGTTCTTCTCTAGTTTCCTTTCATGTTGGCCTGAGGGATTCCCTTTAGCATTTCTCATAGAGCAGATCTACTAGTGACACTGTTTTTGTTTATCTGGGACATCCTGGTTTTTCCATTTTTGAGGTCTAGCTTGACTGGTTACAGCATTCTTGGTTGAGTCTCTCCGAGTCGGCACTTTGAATTTGTCAACCTTCTGGCCTCCATGGTTTCAGATGAGAATCAGCTATTAATCTTCCTGAGAATACTTTGTTTGTGGTGAGTCACTTCTCTTGCTTACATGACTCTCTCTGCATTTTAACTTTTGGCTCCAAAGGAAAGATGTACACATGTGTACAATTCCTCTTATGATTCTTTCCTGTCCTCATTCCTTCCAGTGTTTAATAATATTTAATGGTTCTATTAGCCACTCTCCTTCATTAGGAAAATACTTTTTCAAAGGTGCCAAAAAACCGATGATACTTAGAACTACGTTGGGTGTTGTGAGGGATACATAAAATATAAGACCTCGTCTTGTCTTCACAAAGCTCATAATGCTACAACACACTAACCCTGAGGAGCTTCTAAGGAGCCCTGCTCAGTGTGCATAAAGGCCCTGGGGAATACTCAGACTTCTCCCTCCTGGCTTCTGCGGTGGGGACCTCTCAATGTGTTAATTTAGGGGCATGTTCTATCTTACAGGGCACTCAACACAAGCCAGCTGAAGGCCCTGAATATTGAAATGCTGCCTGGATATCGAGATCCCTACTCCTCCAGGCCTCTAACCAGGGGTGAAATCGGCTGCTTCCTTAGCCACTACTCTGTCTGGAAAGAGGTGAATAATGCTTCGTTCAGATGTGCAGTTGTGTAATGAGAAGGGAGGAAAGGGGGACCATTTTACGGCTGATGAACCTTCGCCAAGATGCCAGTTATGAGCTATTATGTGTCGTGCTACTATACTTTTGACTTTTTAATACCTATTTTGATTCGATAAATAAGTATCAACTTTTCATAGGGTATCTTCCCCCTGACCTTTACAGGTAATTGACCGGGAGCTGGAGAAGACTCTTGTTATTGAGGACGATGTGCGTTTTGAACATCAGTTTAAAAAGAAGCTGATGAAACTGATGGATGACATTGATCGAGTTCAGCTGGATTGGGAGCTGATGTGAGTGACAAAACGACAAGCTTTTCTAAGAGTCCTGAGAACTCTTTCAGTTCTTTAAGCACTGAGAGCCCCAGCTCATGTGAGGTGGGCTCAAGTTTCCACTTACCTGGCTTTCTTTCCATATATGTTCCCAGCAACAAGAAGTAGGTAGGGGATACCCACTGGTTTGGGGGCTTTCCTGGTGGCTCAGATGGTAAAGATCCCACCTGCAATGCAGGAGATCTGGGTTTGATCCCTGGATTGGGAGGATCCCTTGGGGAAGGGAATGGCTACCCACTCCAGTATTCTTGCCTGGAGAATCCCATGGACAGAGGAGCCTGGCAGGGTCGCAAAGAGTCAGACATGAATGAGTGACTAACACTTTCACTTTTGCATCTATATGTTCTTCAGGGTGAGAAAGTATGGGAAATTCTTTGAGACTTGGAATCTGCCTGCAGATCTGGGGTTTTCAGAATAAGCATTTACCTGAGAATGCAGCAGAAACCCACCCGTGAAGCAGCATGGTGCATAGAGCGTGTCCAGGGAGGACCCGTGCCAGGGCAAGGGTCCTGTGTCACACTTGAGCATCAGCTCCCTGGAGGATGGGTTTCCTCTGCAGTCTCTGATGATGGGTCGGCGGGGAGAGGGGAGGGGTTGGAAGGTCAGTGGGAGAGCACCTGCTGGGGAGGGGAGCTGTACAAATAGGGAGAACACTGACAGCTGGGTTTGGAGAGTCAGAGGCTGTCTTAGGAAAACCAGACTCACCAAGGGAGTCCTGGCTCTGAACTGACATTTAGTTAATGCGCGTTGCCTGCTACCTCCGGGAACTGAACGCTTGAGCGTGCTCTCTCTCTCTCTGGGAACTGAGCCCTCTCTCTCTCTCTCATTTTGTTTTTACAATGAGATGACACTTTTTACTTCTCTCCAATGAGGCAGAAAGTTCCCAAGTGTCATATTCAGTTCCCAGCTGTGTGTCAAAGGCAATTTCATCAGATCAGAGGCTGTTCCTTTAGCAGCTGCAGCCCACAAGCTGTCCCCGTTCCTCCCATCCTCGGAGGGAAACTTAACTATGCACTCGGGAGGAATACTTGTTCTCTTAGAAAATGTACTGTTCTGAGCTCAGAGGAAACCTCATAATGGCCCAAGTAGCCGTGGGAGTTGGCCCCAGGACTATGTAATGCAGGGATTGGCTCCCTGTCAGGTGTCAGTCATGTGATGAGATTCTGCACTGCCTCTTCTGATCGTTGTCCCCAGAATCCTCTAGGAGTTCTGCACCTCAGGCTTCCTGAGTCTGTGGCCCTGCAGCCTGCGGTTAAGGCCCCACAGGCATAGAGCTTGAAAGCTATTTCATGCTTACGTGACATGTACAAAGGCAACTTTCACTTAAGCCTTGGAGTCAGAGGACTGGACTTGGGGAGTCTAAGGCTTAGGATTGACAGATGTCCTTGTTCACTTGTAGTTTGGTTGATGCATTTCTCAGGAAAGCATACCAATGAATCCAAGAAAGAAGAGTTATTGTTCTAAGGATATGGGGATGGAGCGGGGGAGATGTTTTCTAAATTTCCATGACTGATCAAGTGCAAGTGTTCCATTGAAACCTATTATCTAATCACAGAGAATTATAGCTGTTTCCAATTTTTCACATCTCACTTTATAAAATGAATAAAGCAACTGTACTTAAACTCAAAATATGAAAGTATATAGCTGTCTGTGACAACAATATTAAATTTCTCCAGAAAAAGGGAATAGTAAGCAGGGAAAAATAGAACAAGCCATTGAAATCATCTAGGGCAGCGTGTCCAATAGAAATATGTGAGACATATCATTTAAAATTTTCTGTGTGTGCCCAGTATATCTGACTCTTTGCTACCCCGTGGACTGTAGCCCACCAGGCTCCTCTGTCCATGGGATTTTCCACGCAAGAACACTGGAGTGGGTTGCCATTTCCTCCTCCAGAGGATCTTCCCGACCCAGGGATCAAGTCTGTATCTCTTGTGCCTCCTTAATTGGCAGGTGACTTCTTTACCACTGCACCATCTGGGAAGCCACATCATTTAAAATTTTCTAGTAATCATATTAAAAAGATAAAAATAGGTGAAATTAACTTTAATAATACATTTTATGTAATCTAACATATCCAAATATTATTTTAACATATAATCAGGATTTTAAAACTATTAATGAATTAGTCTATATTCTTTTTTCATTCAGTCTTCAAAATCCAATATGCATTTAATGCATACAGCACACCTCAGTTCATATGCTAAATTTTCAACTGTTGAAGTAAACTATAGCCCTACCAAAATAATACATTTTGAATAAGAGAAAAAATATTTTACACATCTTCAATTTTAAAATTACAGTTTAAATTTAGTATAATAAATTGAGTATAAGCTTAGTTCCTCAGTCACGCTGGTCACAATTCAGGTGTTCACTAGGATTTTCTCTTTCACTTGATACATGAGAGAAATTCAGGCTCTTTGCTTTTAAGAGGCTGTGGTTGTGAGATGGCTATATTTATCTCCAGAAGAACTGAAGGTGAACATAGACTTATTCTATATATCCTAGGATGTTTCAACAAAGAGGATAGCTTAAATATTGAAAGAGATGGTTTTTAGAGCAAAATAGAGGAATTCAGCTTTCTCTGACAGGCAGAAAGCCAGATCTCCTCAACTTGGTCCAGGCAAGCAGAAGCAACTAGGCTCCAGACAAAAGTAATGGATCACAGATCCGTGGGTAGACTAGGGATGGTGAGAATAGTTGAGGGTGCATCCTGTGTTGCAGAAGTAGTTCATGGAGGGCAGAACCCCAGAGGAAGCATGGGCAGAGATGGGTGAGGGAAAGCAAAGGATGCAAGTGGTGACATCCATTCTTTCCCAGGGGAAACGCTCTTGAGCTACTCTTGGGTTCCTAGGTCTTTCGCTTTGCACTGTATCTTTTCCAAAGCATTTTCTTTCTTGTGTTTACCACCAGCATTTGGAGAGCTGCACAGAAAGTATCAAGTCCCCAGACTGAAACTCTAGGGACTTGAAAGCAAACTCGGGATTCTCACATCTGGTCTTTGTTGTCCCCTTCCAACCTCTAAAAACACAGCTGAAAATCCTACACTACCTTTGGGAAACAATCTGAAAAAAATCTGCTTTTTGTCATGAAATTTTTTGAAGATTTTTTAAAAAGTATTGGAGTATAGTTGATTTACAATGTTTTGTTAGTTTCAGGCGTATAGCAAATTGATTCATTTATATTTGAGATTCTTTTCCTATATAGGTTATTATAAAATATCTTGAGTATACTTCCCTGTGCTATATAGTAGGTCTATGTTGATTATCTGTTATATAAATAATAGTGTGTATGTGCTAATCCCAACCTCCTAATTTATCCCTCCCCCGCAACACACCCCTTATCCTTTTGGTAACTATAGGTTTGTTATCTAAGTCTGTGACATATTTTGTAAATAAGTTTGTGTGCATCATTTTTTCAGATTCCACATGTTAGTGATATCATATGAAATTTGTCTCTCTGTTCGGCTTAATTCACTTAGTATGGTAATCTTTAAGTTCATCCATGATTCTACAAATAGTATTATTTCATTCTTTTTTATGGCTGAGTAATGTTGTGTATACGTACCACACCTTCTTTATCCATTTCTCTGTTGATGGAAATTTAGGTTACTTCTATGTCCTGGCTATTATAAATAGTGCTTCTATGAACACCGGATGTGTGTATCATTTCAAATTATGGTTTACTCTGGGTGTATGCTCAGGAGTGGGGTTGCAAGATCATATGGCAGTTCTAGTTTTAGTTTTTGAAGTAAAAAGACTTGAAAAATTTTGTATCCTACAACGTTACCAAATTCATTGATGAGTTCTAGTAGTTTTTGGTCGTGTCTCTAGGATTTCTTATGTGTAGGATCAGACCATTTGCAACAGTGGACAGTTTAACTTCTTTTCTAATTTGATTTCCCTTTATTTCTCTCTCTTCTCTAATCGCTATGGAGGACTTCTGAAACTATGTTGAATAGAACTGTGAGAGTGAACATCTTTGTCTTGTTCCTGCTCTTAGAGGAAATGCTCTCAGGTTTTCACCTTTGAGAATGATGCTGCTGCTGCTAAGTCGCTTCAGTCACGTCCGACTCTGTGTGACCCCATAGATGGCAGCCCACCAGGCTCCCCCGTCCCTGGGATTCTCCAGGCAAGCACACTGGAGTGGGTTGCCATTTCCTTCTCCAATGCAGGAAAGTGAGAAGTGAAAGTGAAGTTGCTCAGTCGTGTCCAACTCTTAGCGACCCTGTGGACTGCAGCCCACCAGGCTCCTAGCTATACGTTTGTCATATTTGGCCTTTATTATGTTGAGGTAGGTTTCCTCTGTGCCTGCTTTCTGGAGAGTTTTTTTTTTTTTTTTTTAAATGGGTGTTGAATTTTGTCGAAAGTTTTTTTCTGAATATATTGAGATGATCATGTTTTTATTCCTTTAAATATTATTTTTAAATAATATTTATACTCACTTGCTCACACTAGTGAGTATTCCCTGGTGTGCCTGCCCCCAGTGTCCTGGCCCCCACAGGTGAGTCATAGCCACTCCCCCACCCACCCAGGAGACACTCCAAGACCATCAGGTAGCTCTGTCCCGCACTCCTCTGAAGTCGCTGCTTTTGCCCAGGTCCTGCTGTGCACGGGACGTTGTGTGTACCCTCCAGGAGTGGAGTTTCTGTTTCCCCCATTCCTGTGGAGCTCCTGCAATCAAGCCCCCTGGCTGAGTGTTCTGAGGGACTCCTCCTCTTGATCACAGACCCCCACACTGGGGAGCCTGGCATGAGGTTCAGAACTCTCACCCGTGTGGGAGAACTTATAAGAAATAATTATTTTTTCCCTTTGTGAATCATCCACCTGGTGGGTGCAGGATTTGATGCTATCGTGAATGTGCCCCTCCTTCCATCTCATTGTGACTTCCTTGTATTTGGGTGTAGAATATCTTTGTTGGTGGGTTCTGGCCTTTTTTTGTCGATAGTCATTCAGCAGTTAGTTGTGATATTGGTGTTTTTGTGAGAGGAGGTGAGCTCAAGTCCTTCTACTCCACCATCTGTCTCCAACTTCTGAAAGATCTTTTGATCTCCACATTTCAACTTTCAGGCCTTAGCCTGCTAGGCAAGGATGAAAGTGAAAGTGAAGTCACTCAGTCGTGTCCGACTCTGTGTGACCCCGTGGACTGTAGTGCACCACGCTCCTCCATCCATGGGATTCCCCAGGCAAGAATACTGGAGTGGGGTGCCATTTCCTTCTCCAGGGGATCTTCCCCACCCAGGGATTGAACCCAGGTCTCCTGCATTGCAGGCAGACGCTTTAACCTCTGAGCTACCAGGGAAGTGCTAGGCAAGGATACTTGGGCTATTGATAAGTGGAACCACAGAAACGGCCTGAAATTGATGGAAGATGGTGACAACCATGATTGATGTGCTGTGCCCTGTCGTGTGATACATTTAAATAAGACACAGTTGGTCCACGCTTTCAAAAGTGTCTGCAAAGCTGTGCTCCATTCTTATGGATGTCTAATACTCAAATTGGAATTTTCTCCTCCACCCGTTTCCTTTTAGTTATATTGGTAGGAAGAGGATGCAAGTAAAGGAACCAGAGAAAGCCGTGCCCAATGTGGCAAATCTGGTTGAAGCTGACTATTCCTACTGGACGCTCGGCTACGTCATCTCTCTGGAAGGAGCACAGAAGCTGGTTGGAGCAGATCCTTTTGGGAAGATGCTACCAGTGGATGAGTTTCTGCCAATCATGTACAACAAGCATCCTGTGTGAGTTGCCCTGAACTGCCTGCCTGTCCCTTGAGCATAATTCATTCATGGGGTAATGCTTTGTATTTTTAAAAGGGGTACTCCTTTCCTAAATGATCTTTCCATAATCATGACAAGAGAGGCCAACTTGAGTGATTACCCCCTTTTACAAGGAGGAGCTATAAGGCAGAAATGGTGAGTCTTGCATAGGAATCCTCCTTAATACCCAGTGAGTAGCTTAACTGCACATAATATGCTCGATCCTCTCATCTTTGATTTTCTTACTTCCATAAACCCATACACCTCAAGGTGAAGGTCATCTTCCTAAGCACCTCAAATTTTTCAGTTCGTTTCTTAGACCACTGTGTATACTGTTGGCCAGGCAGTGACTCACAAGCTAGTCAGGAACCCAGACTCAAGAACAGCCATTGTGATATATTGTGATACCTACGATCACAGAGATGTGTTAGAGGCTCAGGGAGAGTGGAGATGGCCTCTGAGCTGGGTGTCCACAGAAGACAGTGTGATGCTCAGAATTCCTGTAGCCCGGGAGTTCAGTTTGACCTAGTGCTTGTATCAAGAACATGGTAAATGATGGGTCTATGTGTCAGTCTCCCCAGTAACCTGTGAGCGTCTGAGGCAGGGACCATCTTTTATCTCTGTGTCCTTAGAGTCTAGTCCAAATTCTACCCATGCTAGCTGCTTGATCGATGCTTCCTAAATTCATCAGTGGAGCAGGAGACCAGGTTCTACCTTGGCTCCTTCTCTCGTTGCTGGGTGGTCTCCTCCCTAGATGGTCCTCTTTGCAGCAGTTCAATGTTCTTGTCCTGCATCTTGCCCATTTTGTCTCCTGTCCTCAGTAAAAATGGACAACGTGTAAGAGACTGATTTTTATCTCTGCTACCTGACAGAAACCATCATCCTCTTAACAGAAAGGAAATTGAAACCTAGTTGCTGAGCAGATGTCACCACATGTAATCGGCAGAGGAGCCCTGGGAGGGAGGGCTCCTTGTCCCTTCATTTACACTCACAGGTTGCTGGACTGCAAAGCTGATCTGGTGTGCCTCCAAGCCTACACCACATCACTCACACCTTCACTCCAGCTCCCAGCCATCTCATTCACTGCTCCAGGATCAAAGCATTTTCTACAGTGATCAGTTTATTTATTATTGTGGTCCAACAGAGCTTAAACGTTAATTTTTAGAATAAGACCCGAAATTCATTTTTAAGCTACTCTATCTAAATTTGGATCTTCCCTTATAGCTTAGTTGGTAAAGAATCTGCCTGCAATGCAGGAGACCCGGGTTCGATTCCTGGGTCAGGAAGATCCCCTGGAGAAGGAAATGGCAACCCATCCCAGTATTCTTGTCTGGGAAATCCCATGGACAGAGGAGCCTGGCAGGCTTTAGTCCATGGGGTCACAAGTGTTGGACATGACTTAGTGAATCTCCTCCCTAGATGGTCCTCTTTGCAGCAGTTCAATGTTCTTGTCCTGCATCTTGCCCATTTTGTCTCCTGTCCTCAGTAAAAATGGACAACGTGTAAGAGACTGATTTTTATCTCTGCTACCTGACAGAAACCATCATCCTCTTAACAGAAAGGAAATTGAAACCTAGTTGCTGAGCAGATGTCACCACATGTAATCGGCAGAGGAGCCCTGGGAGGGAGGGCTCCTTGTCCCTTCATTTACACTCACAGGTTGCTGGACTGCAAAGCTGATCTGGTGTGCCTCCAAGCCTACACCACATCACTCACACCTTCACTCCAGCTCCCAGCCATCTCATTCACTGCTCCAGGATCAAAGCATTTTCTACAGTGATCAGTTTATTTATTATTGTGGTCCAACAGAGCTTAAACGTTAATTTTTAGAATAAGACCCGAAATTCATTTTTAAGCTACTCTATCTAAATTTGGATCTTCCCTTCTAGCTTAGTTGGTAAAGAATCTGCCTGCAATGCAGGAGACCCGGGTTCGATTCCTGGGTCAGGAAGATCCCCTGGAGAAGGAAATGGCAACCCATCCCAGTATTCTTGTCTGGGAAATCCCATGGACAGAGGAGCCTGGCAGGCTTTAGTCCATGGGGTCACAAGTGTTGGACATGACTTAGTGACTAAACCACCATCTAAATTTAACAGAAATACCCTGACCTTTTCCTTTGTGTATTTGTTTAAATCATCTGAAAGCCTTTAAAGAAAAAAGCTGTTGTGTTTGTAGGCTAAAGTTTTCCACAAAGACACAATTTAAAAAATAATCAAATCCATGAGAATTTAGGAGGTAACAAGCAAGACCCTTTTCCCCTGTTCCATAAGTGTCCTGCCCCCTCACCCACTTGTCCACCTCTTGTTTTCAGGGCTGAGTACATGGAGCATTACGAATCCAGGGACTTGAAAGCCTTCTCTGCAGAACCCTTGCTCATCTACCCAACGCACTACACAGGCCAGCCAGGGTATCTGAGTGACACGGAAACCTCGACCATCTGGGACAATGAGACAGTGGCCACTGACTGGGACAGGACACATGCCTGGAAGTCCCGGAAGCAAAGCCGCATCCATCGCAATGCAAAGAACACAGAGGCCCTGCCACCACCAGCCTCCCTGGACACTGCACCTTCAAGAGATGAGCTATGAAGGCTCCATGGGGGGGTTACTACACTTCGGTTTTCCTAATGGGCCAATCATCTGTTTGCTCCAGTTTCTCTTAATGGTTACGGTGATCTAACCAAAGTGGTCTAATGTGATTGATCAAAATTGATATATTTTTTGACAGGGGAAGAGACTAGGGAAACTAAACCCAAATCTCCTAGGACGGCTAGAAGATAGGCTTTCTGGCCACCATTAGGATGAGCTTCACCCCAGACACCTGTCCTTCAGTTCATTGCCATTGTGATGCTGGTCCCCACATTAAGGTTGAACGGCGTAGCTCAGAGCTCAGAGATGCTCACTCAAGGGGAAGGCGATTGCCAACCCTGTCACATCAATAAATGGGTAGGCCCAGCAGCCTACCCAACTGGACCATATCTAGTGGTCTGGTGGGCCGGTTTTATGTCATAGATGTGACCTTGAAAATTTGAGTATGTTCCAAGTTTGGTGGTGGGGGGTGGGAGGACAGGAATCAAATAATTTACAAATCAAATTAATCGGGCTTTTTCTTTAAAGGTATTTGTCATGAGCCTTATTGCAAAGTGAGCTTTGCATCTTAGTCTCCGTTATCCAACAGGGATGGGTATTTGGGTCTGTCTGAGACTTGGCCTTTGACTATCATGACAACTGAAGCGCTCATAAAGAGCTGTCCAGTTTGCCATGTGGATATATTGAATATAGTTTCATAGATATTTGAGGGTGTGTGTAGCTATTTGAAGAAAACACTCAAGCTTTGGCTTTCTTTATTATGGTCACTTGAGTTGGGATGCTCTATTTATGAAGATAAATTTAATATATAAGGGGCCAGGGCTGGTCTGTAATTGCTGTCCCAGGAGTTCATGTGCTGCCCCAGCAGGTCAGACTCTCCCATCCACCCTGAGCCTGGGAATGAACTGCAGGTATGAGTTTCATGAGTCTGTTAAGAGACAGAGTACATGTTCAGGCCAGCAACTGTCCTTGCCTGGGATTTTCATTCTATTTTGAATTATTTATTTTTACAAAATGTTGGGGGTTGGGGGAGAGTCTGCAGGATAAGGCAGAGAAACAGATGCATCCGGCTTTCATCACTCCTGGGAGGTGGTCAGTGTAGACTTGTTGGTTCCAGAACCTGGTTTTTCTGCATTTCCCAGGCCTGTTGAATGGGAGAGTCTAACTTTCTGGAAACAAATGATTCTCACTTCAGGTGAGAGACCTTGGCCAGAAACAGTAGACTGATCAACTGACGTAGGCCAACACCCAGGGAAGCTCTTAGGGTCACAGTCGTGGGCAGACCACCTCTCTGCTTTCTCCATAAATGGACTGCATGTAAGATGCAGAGTTGGAGTGCATCCTCTCTTCCGGCGCTGCCGTCTGTGATATCTCATGATGGTTTGCTTTAGGTATCTGTTCTCATGCCCACAAGCAGTAAAGCTCAGTCTCCAGAAATCCCCGCCCCAAGCATCCTGTCCACACCGGCTCCTCTCCCTGTGTCCTGGGTGTTGGACTCTGAGCTTCATGCTTGGGAACAGAGCCCCAGGGCGGCCTTGCTGAGTGTACCCATGAGGGTACTGCTGACTGCTCCCCACGAAGGCCCCCGGCTGCAGGACAACCAGGCAGCTCCCCCGACAGAACGCCAGCCTTGGCCTTCCCTCTTGACATACGGTTGGTTCTTCTGCATTGACGAGTGAGCCTGGAGACGGAAGAGGGGGATCTCAGCCGACTCTGATTTTTACTGCTTAGACATGGCAGTCAGAACTTGATTCTTTGTCTAGAAAAACAGAGCATCTGGGGAGCTAATGAAAAACCCTTAGGTGATTCCTAAGGTTTCCTTGGGTATTTTGTGTTTCGCTTGAATATTTGAGTGCGTGCAAGTGTGCATGAATTTTGTGTGTTTTGGGTTTTTTTTTAAATATAAAGAGGGTGGGAGGTGGCTGAGGTATTAGGAGTGGAAATGGAGGCAGATTGAATTAATTTCTGTGTGGTTTTGTTTAATAGAGAACATTGGTGTATTTTCTTTTTCCCTGTCAGCTGGCCTGGTGGGATTATGAATTTTCATTCTTAAAAGACATTGTTGATAAATTCTAAAATTTTAGCTTAGGACTGGTCTACTGTGAATAAAGTTCTGGCTTTGTCAGCCCAGCCTTTGTTTCTCTTCACTCAGGTCTAGAATCCCAAGCAACGTTCTTTTGTTGTGAACATTGTGAACTGCAGATCCAGCATTTCTTTAAAAAAAAAAAAAAAAATCACCAGTTCAGCAGTCCAGGGATTCCTTGACCTCATTACTCTTCCTCCCTCCCGTCTAGCCTTAAGTCGACTTTTGACCTTGGCAGTGTCAGAGGACTTTGCCTCCAGCCATGGCACCTGCTGTCTGCCTCTGGAAGTTAAACCCTCTCTGGATTTTGTGATGCAAGGTGGAATCTTCTGGATGGACAGCTTTGACTTCAGCGGTGCTGGTGCTGCTGAGCATGGACTGAGTGTCCATCATCCGCAGAGGACACACTGCCCAGGCCTTGCTTTGTTCGCCGGGGCCTGCTGCAGGAACTCTGGGAAGCAACAGCTGGCATCCCAGCCTCCTCTACTGTCTGTCATGCTCTGTTGTTTCAGGGTGGGGAAGTGATAAATGACTTGCCTTCTAGAGCTTGCTGTGAAACAAATTAAAAAATAATGTGCAACCCTGTGACTGTTCATTGGTTCCTCGAGTGCTGGTCAACAGCCCCCACTGCTGGAATTTCCAGGTTTGCACTGGCCCAAGGATGTCAGAGGCCAGAGATAATCATCACTTTGTTGTGGCAAAGAAGAGAGAGTAGTCACCAGCCTTCCTGGCCAGTTGGGGGATGTCTTAGACTGCTGAAGAGGTGGGTAAGCCAGAGAGCATTCAAAGGTACCGAGAAACAGGAGTCCCCAATGGGAGGATGATGAGGGAGAATTCATCTCGCATTTCTGTGCTGTTGATCAGCCTGTTCATCAGAAGATACTGAGATGCCTGTCCCAGGCCAAAGAGCTTTATCTTGGGGCAAAAATGGGAGAACCCATGTTGGCCTCAGTGACCCCTTTGAATTTCAGGTCAAGCTCCCCTCTCCCCCAACCCCCGGACCTCAGAATCCAGGTGTGAGCACGACCTCTTTTCAGGCCCTGTGCTGGGCACTGAGATGCTCGGAGATCTAGGAAAGGTGCCTACTGCTGCTGTGGGATCCATGGTCCAGGAGAGCTGCCGTGTGTAGCTGGATGGTTGTCTTTCAGAGGCTGAAACAAAGGTGGCTGTAGAACCCACGGAACCTGGTTGTGCTGAGGTGGGGGCCCATCAAGGGGGCCCATCGAGGGACCAGCTTTGCTGGGAATGTGACTGTTGTGTTGGGTTTGGGAGCATGAATGAGAGTTTAGGAGAGGGAGGAGAGTTGGGTGCAGAGGGTTCGGATGTTTCAGGCACCGTGATGGTGTGGGGCTATGAAAGGGCCTCCTGGGGAGTGATGGGGAGCAGGGCAGGATGGAAGAGTCAGCTATGTGTTGGAGTTGTTGACAGGTAACAGTCTTGAGACCCACTGATGATGGCAAGGCATGGCAGTTACCCCTCCACGCTGGGCTGTCCTCATGAACGCAGAGGCCGTTGTTTCTGGGGGAATTCTACTTGGTTTTTCTCCTGACAGACAATGCCAAGCCTTCCAGTCAAAGGTTGGTGTCTGAAACAAAATTTCCATTCAGCTACATGCTTGGGAATCTTTTCACTTCTAGTTGGAACAAATCCATCTAATGAGTAGCTGTAAAATAAAGATGAGTCTTTCCAAGAGGCTTCTACATTGTGCTTTTGAGACATTCTTTCCAAGTAAGTGATCTCTAGGACTGACAAGTTAAGTCACCAAAGATTTAACTAGTGACAAAGTGAGAGTGAAAGCGAGGCTGGTCATTTGATTAGACAGCATGTGATACAGAAAGCACAGCGCAGGCAGCCTTGGAAATACCCGTTTCACCCGAGTTTTATGTTTGGTGGTGGTGGTTGTTATTTCAGAGAGAACCTCTCCCCCCCCTCCCCACCCCCGCCGGAGATGTTCTGATTAAATGTGTCCGAGGGCAGGGAGACGTGAGGAGTGAGCAGAGGAAGGACTCCTCTGTGAGCAGGCTGATGGTGGCCCTGAGTCAAGGAGGTGCTGCTGAAACAAGGCTGGAGTCTGGTCAGTGGTGACCAATATATTGCTTTTGGCTTTGTTTTTGCTTGCTTGGAAAAGAGAAAGAATGATGGTGGGTTTTAGTACAATGTGTTAACAACAGATTACCTAGAAATTGTGCCTTCTCTTTAATTTTTAAGAGTTTTTTTTATTGAAATGTAGTTGATTTACAATGCTGTGTTAGTTTCAAGTGTACAGCAAAGTGATTCAGTTATACATATGTGTGGGTTTTTTTCTTTCTCTTTCATTCTTTTCATTATAAGATATTGGATATAGTTCCCTATTCTACACAGTAGGTCCCTTTTCTGGTTATCTATTTTATATAGTGTGTATATACTAATCCCAAACTCCTAATTTATCCCTTCCATCTACCAAGATTTGGCATTTTCTAAATGAATGGCCTCATTTTTAGCCACTTCTTTCTGAGAGGTAGGCAGGGCAATGTAGCTATTAATTGTTCCCCATGCATAGGGCTTATTTAAATAGCAAGTTAAAAGCATCCCTTGGCATACACACTGTATATTTTCCTCTAGCTTTCAAGAACGCCCCACAGTTTTACAAAATGAACTTTGCCAGAATAGGTGATGTGAAGATCTGTAGATGAAAGGGAAGTTCCACGATGTTCTGGGATAAAGGTTTCAAGTTGTAGTCAAGAGAACACTTGATTGCTCAGTACTGCTAGTGAATGTCTGACGTTGACGGGGCAGAGTGTCTTTTATGATATTTTGCTTAAGGAATCACTGTCCCCTGAAGACACTTCTTCCCTATGACCTCTGGTTCCCCACGTAGCATGGTATCTTTTCCAATAGTTTCCTTTCCCATGTCAGGGAGGCTTTTAGCTATTATCTCTTCAAATATCTTCCCGGGCCCTTTCTCTCTTCTTCTTCTGGAGCCCATATAACGTGAATGTTGGTGTGCTCGGTGTTGTCCCAGAGGCCTCTTAGACTGTCCTTTCTTTTCATTCTTTTTCCTGTGTTCCATGGCGGTGATTTCCACCACTCTGTCTTCTTGCCTTTATCCATTCTTCTACTTCATTTATTCTGCTATCGATTGCTTCTAGTGTATTTTTCATTTCAGTTATTGTATCTTCAACTCTCGTTATTCTTTATTTTTTCTAATTCTTTGTTAAAAACTTAAAACTTTTTTTTTTGCAGTTAAGAGTTGAATGTCTTTATTGAATGAAAAAGAGAAGTAAATCATATCATTTCAAAACAGAAAGCCTTCGATGATATCCTTTTCACAATTCTCTTATACCTTGACTTCTATTGAGCTGCTTCTTCCAAAATTTGCTTCTGTTTGTTTCTCTTTATCTTCTTAATGTATTTGTTTTCCATAGCCTTTATTTTTTTTTTTTAATTTTATTTTTTTACTTTACAATACTGTCTTGGTTTTGCCATACATTGACATGAATCCACCACAGGTATACATGAGTTCCCAACCCTGAACACCCCTCCCACCACCCTGCCCATATCATCTCTCTGAGTCATCCCAGTGCACCAGCCCCAAGCATCCTGTATCCTGCATCGAACCTAGACTGGCGATTCGTTTCTTACATGATAGTGTACATGTTTCAATGCCATTCTCCCAAATCATCCCACCCTCTCCCTCTCCCACAGAGTCCAAAAGTCTGTTCTTTACATCTGTGTCTCTTTTGCTGTCTTGCATACAGGGTTATCATTACCATCTTTCTAAATTCCATATATATGTGTTAGTATACTGTATTGGTGTTTTTCTTTCTGGCTTACTTCACTCTGTATAATCGGCTCCAGTTTCATCCACCTCATTAAAACTGATTCAAATGTATTCTTTTTAATGGCTGAGTAATACTCCATTGTGTATATGTACCACAGCTTTCTTATCCATTAGTCTGCTGATGGACATCTTGGTTGCTTCCGTGTCCTGGCTGTTATAAAGTCTACAAGCAATAAATGCTGGAGAGGGTGTGGAGAAAAGGGAACCCTCTTACACTGTTGGTGGGAATGCAAACTAGTACAGCCACTATGGAGAACAGTGTGGAGATTCCTTAAAAAACTACAAATAGAACTGCCTTATGACCCAGCAATCCCACTGCTGGGCATACACACCAAGGAAACCAGAATTGAGAGACACGTGTACCCCAGTGTTCATCGCAGTGCTGTTTATAACAGCCAGGACATGTTAAAAACTTAAAACTTCTTGCTCCGTGTGTCCATTCTTTTCCTGAGTTCTTGGATCATCTTTTCAATCATTGCTCTTAACTCATTCTCAGGGAGGTTGCAGTCCATAGGGTCGCAAAGTGTGGACACAACTGAGTGACTGAACTGAACAACATCCCTCAGTTCTTCTTCTGGGGCTTAATCTTGTTCCTCTGTCTGGAACAGATTCCTCTTTTGTCTCATTTTGGCTACACTTCTATTTGTATTTTTATGTATGTGGATGGTTAGTCACGCTTCTCAACCTTGGGGAAGGGGCCCTCTGTATGGGACATCCAACTAAGGTCCGCCTAGTCAAGGCTATGGTTTTTCCTGTGGTCATGTATGGATGTGAAAGTTGGACTGTGAAGAAAGCTGAGCGTCGAAGAATCAATGCTTTTGAACTGTGATGTTGGAGAAGACTCTTGAGAGTCCCTTGGACTGCAAGGAGATCCAACCAGTCCATTCTGAAGGAGATCAACCCTGGGATTTCTTTGGAAGGAATGATGCTAAAGCTGAAACTCTAGTACTTTGGCCACCTCATGCGAAGAGTTGACTCATTGGAAAAGACCCTGATGCTGGGAGGGATTGGGGGCAGGAGGAGAAGGGGACAACCGAGGATGAGATGGCTGGATGGCATCATGGACTCGATGGACGTGAGTCTGAGTGAACTCCGGGAGATGGTGATGAACAGGGAGGCCTGGCATGCTGCGATTCATGGGGTCGCAAAGAGTCGGACACGACTGAGCGACTGAACTGAACTGAACTGATGTGTCCCAGCAGTACACTCCCCTCTTGTCGCTCAAGAGCCAGGGGCCTGCGGTTCTCAGGATAGGTTCTGACGTGTTTTTTAGACTCAGTTTCACATGCTGTAGGACTGTATTTTTCTCGCTTCTGGTGTCTGCCCCCTTGTGCGTAAGGCTGGGCTAGAGGCTTGTGCAGGCTTCCTGGCAGGAGGAGAAAATGGTACCTTGTCTCATCATGTGCCTGGAATGAGGAAATGGCTTGAATTGCAGCAACAATAGGTGTGCTTTCAGGAATATTTGACAGTATTACTAAATACTGAATGAGATTCCAAGGCAAGTGGTGGAATGGCTCCATTAAAATTTGTTGTTGGGCTGGAAACTGGCTTTCCTTTCTGGTCTGTGAATTTGCCTAGAATGGCCTGTCTTATACCCACAGGTGTGTTGACATGGAGATGATCTTAGTTTAAGATCATTCTGCTACACTAGGCAGGCAGCTCACAGCCCAAAGCCACCTTCTTGCATGTCTTCAAAAAGGATGGAAAGAATGAAGAATCACCTCTAAGAACTGGTTTTCTATTTTTAATTCACTGCACTTATTTTTCTGCCCCTCCCTGGCATTTCTTCAGCTTGGTTTCTCTGCAATGGGCACTTTGACCAAATCTCCATGGCTGAACACCAGCTTTGTGGCCCTACTGGTCCAGACGAAGCTCCTTCGGGTTCTTCTCCTTCTAGGGGAATGAGTCTGGGCTCTTGCTCATGGGAGAACGTGGACAGCCCTCTCTCCTCATTCTTCGGAGAGCTTAGAAAATAACTCATAACAAAGTGTCCTCTCCCAAAGGGAACCGACAGTTTGGGGAAGCCCTTCACGTAGGAGTTGAGACGTGTGTGTTGATGGTGTGGTCTGAAGGGTTTTAACTACTTTGTAAAATGCCAGCATGGATCGTGAAGACTTGAAGGGGATATTACTGTTCAGAACGGACATTAGGAGGAAACCATGCCCACAGCATGAGCAGGCAGGGGACAGAAGAGGAATGCAGGCCTTAGGGTATTAGAGAGGAAAGAGGCAGGGCACAGCACAGGGGTTCGAGTCCAGGAGAAAGGCAAGGCCCAGGGGGATAAGAAAACAGACTCACGCCCATTGTTGGCGGAGAAGTAAGGCCAGCGCACAGGCCAGGAAGGTGGGGGGCCGTGGTAAGGGCAGGGAACCAGAGGAGCAAAATAGTAAAGAGGCTTGGAATGGAAGTGGTGACCCTGGCCCTTAAAATGACTAATCCTTGCGATCCAGCCACAATGCAGAGGCGAGGTGGCAGTGAGCTGCAAAGGAATAGGTGGGATGCCTGGGACCCCTGATGCCTATGGAACAGCAACAACTCACTGTCCTGCATGTGAGTCATCCCTGGTCAAAGGGAGGGTCAGAGTAGACAGCCCTATCCTGCAGGGAAAGATCCAGGTCCAGGTGGAGACAGGAGGGAGGAGAAAGGAATGGGGGGCAGGGCTCAGCTTCCGGTGAGAGAATGGTCCCTCCCTGATCGCAAAGGGAAGCCAAGAATGGGGTGAGGAAGTCACTGTAGGCTCCGGGAGGGGAATGCTTCAGCTCCGGGCTGCTTCCCCGGGGCCAGCGGCTCCTTTTCTAGCCTGTCCAGCAAGGGTCCCTGTGCCGCTGCAGCTCCACCAGGAGGCACTGCGGGCAAGGCTGGGCCCACACTCCCCTCTCCCCAGCCTCTTTGGAGCAGGACTGTGGAACAGGCTGCAGAAGCCCCCTGGCTGCCCTCCAACTCCATGAGTCAGTTTTTCCCCAAAAGCAGCCGCAGGCTCGATTTTCCCAGGGTGCCGCTCAGGCATCTGCGGGCCCACCTCTGAGTGTCACGTGTGCCCCACGTGGCTGCTTACTGCTTACTGGGCAAGGTGGCTTCCCAGGAATACCAGCAGTGAACTCTGGCGGTCAGCGCCAGAGAGAAGTGCTTTATGTGCACTGTGTAATTTAATAGTACGTGAACCTCAAGAGGTAGAAACTATCTTCCATCCCCACTTTGTAGATGAGGCAATAGCTAACAGACTTGCTAAAGATTATTAAGTGGCCTGGGAGAGCCAAGCAGTGAGAGCCCACCCACACCAAACTGCATGCATGCAAAGCTTCTGAGGGAGAGAGTCTGCCTCATTTGTTTTCTCATTAATATCTAATGTTTCAATCTCTTGCTTGCTTTCTTGCTCTCTCTCTCCCCAACTCTTTCTCTCACACACACAGAAGCTTGCAACGCCAGTGTTTACTTCCCACCTAGTAAATCTCAATACTGAATTTTTTTCAGCTGATCAGGCCAATTCTCTGAGGCTTGGATGTCAGATGTTGTATAAATGAAGATCAGAAATAGACATCTGGGGGCAAGGCAGCAGTCTCATTTAGAATGCTTCCCCTCTTTTGAACCGATACCTTGGTATTATTTTTAATAGCTGGAGCAATCGAGAAACAATTTCAATCATTCTTTTTTCTTTCTTCAACTTGACGGATACCACTGTGAGAGATTGTGACTGCAGTGCAAAATGTTGCTCTGAACAATATTTTGTTGTTGGGAGGAAACAATGGTAGGATTCAACGTGATTTCTTCTGAGAAGCCTGTGTTAGAGTACTCGGTCCCGATCACTGGTGTTCACTCCTTTAACGCCTCATTCAGTTGGTGATTTTCACCCCCTCTGTGGGCACATCGTGGATCCCAGGTGGGAGCTAACTTGCAATGTAATCTTACAGCCCTGTTTCCCCTTCTGTGAGATGGAATGATGCTCAGGATAAAAGCTGACCAGCTGCAGGTCTCTCCTTGGAGACTTCAAAGAACCAACCAGATGCCCATCTGATCAAGGCAGCTTGTGGAACTTCACATGGTTGGAAGGCTGGGTATGGAGCCAGCAGACCCCAGGCATTCTCTCCAGCTCCAGGAGGCTCTGGGGACTATGTCAGGATAGCCCTGCCCCATGTGACACCCACATAGTGGAGTTTGGTCATTAAGAGCCCTGCCCCTAACCTCTGGCTTGTGACTTAACTGCTCTGAGCCTCAGCCTCGGGGATCTGTAATATGAGGGTGTTGACTGTATGATTTGTACGATGCCTTCCAAGTCTTAAGAAAATGTTAAATACCCAGACTGTTAAATAAGTGAATTACTTCCACACAGTTTTCTAGGCAGAGAGATACTGAGAAACCATACCAAATGGTGGTTTTCTAATTCAGAGTCTAATTAAATTTGCCTGGCTTCTATTTGATTTCACAGTTTATATGTCAACATTTTAAATTTCCTAGATTTTTTTAAAAGAAGATTTGACATGCAACTACATCTGTAAAGGCGCTCCTAGTTTAGTCAGAGCAGGGACCACATTAGAACTTGAAAATTGGTGGTGACCGCGTTAAAAATGAGTCCTGTAAGGCTCATTCTAAACAAGATTAAGTTACTCTTGTATTAGTATTTTCTCTTCCTCTGAGCACCTCTCTTTCGTCAACCTTCTTGGCTCTGTGAAGCCCCCATCTCAAGTCCTCACTGCCATCTCCTCCAAACACTTTTTGGTGACTGTGGATAATGAACAAAGCCGTGTACCCTAGTGAAAAGACGACACTCCTTTGGGCAGAGACGGAAATGCTCATCTACTCCAAGTGTCCTCCGTCTTTCTACCTCCCCTGCACTTAGACTGGGGCCACTGACTGGCCAATGGACTGTGAATGGAAGTGACACGGTCCCCTTGAACTAAGGCAGTCAGGAACGGTTGTGAGTTCTCTCCACCATCGCTGTGATTTTGAAGGAAAAAAATCTGAGACCGTGGCACTAAGTTGCAAGATGGAAGCTGCCTGGATCCTTGAGCCACTAAGGAGAGTTGCCCGATTTGCAATACCTATGACATGTTGAAAACTAAACTACCCTAAGTTACTGAGATTTCATACTTTGTTACTTTAGACTAGCCTAGCCTAGCCATCCCTTCTAGAAGTTATTTCATTTTAACAGAGATCCTAGGGGAAATAGCCATCCACAACACAATGGAAAAACTTCTCAGAGTGGAAATGTGGATACAGGTGGTAATTGGGGCCATTGCAACAGCTCTACAGACAAAGAGGATTGGCATTGGGGAAACTTCTCCAGACCACTGAAATTAGGACATGGAGCAAGACTGCCTACTTCCTAATGATCTTGTGCTGCACAGCAAATTTGAAAAGACTCCAAAGATGGAAAATTTAAGACACTATTCCTTCAGGCAAAATGTCACCAAGCTGCTTCTGGAGGGAGACAAAACAAGGGAACCCATTTTCTCAGATAATCTTGATAATATAGTCACCTAGTGCCAGAAACAGAAAGCCCCCTTTTTCCTGCCCATATTATCAATGATTATAACTCATACTTGACTCTCTCCTATATCCCACAGGGACCCAGAAAAGTTGCTAATCTGGATCTCTTTAGGAATGCCTTTCTTAGGGAATGATACGATGGAATGCCAATGGGCATTTGTTGAATGAAGCTTGCCCAGATCCGACTGAATTTTGGGAAGACCTTCTTTCTTCCCTCCACAGAGGCCCTCTTGGCTTCTGGAGCACCAAGGATGGTTTCAAGAACTGTGCCGACAGCAGCAACTGGAGACTCAGGAAAGGCTGCTTAAAAGAAGGCAAAGTCCTACCTTGGGTCCTAAGTTTGATTTTATACAGTGTCCCCAGCCAAACTACCCCTAAGGATGCCCTCCAGCAAGCCGTGGCATCTGACGGCGATTTCCTCAGATGTCATTCTTGCCTCTGAATGCAAATGGTGCTTGACGATGGCAAGGACCCCTCCTAACTGGCCCCCTGGCTCTCCCTCTGATCCCTCAAGCAGGACCAGAGTGGGCTCCCAAAATGTTTACTGACACATCTGAAACCCAGATCCACCAGGTTAACACTCCAGATACAATCCCTTTGAGTCCAGCAGCATGTGCCAGTCAAGTCCCAAATCAGTTTATTAACTTAACCAAAAGGTAAACAGATGATAGAGAGGCAGAAAGATAAGCATGTCAGCAGCTAAAAGCATTACCCGGCAGTCCACCAGGAAACAAATTTAAGACATTTAAAGTGGCATTAAATAAATGAAGCTATGTTTTATCTACTTGTAACTTCCATTGTCTTTTATAAAAGGAATATATATATATATTACATTGCAGTATATAAATCTAGACTCTACATATACAGTATAAATACACAAGGCAAGCACACAGGCATAACTTTTTAAGTCTTGGTAGCTGCACTCTAAACCAGGCTGACAATTCTACATTTTTTTTTTGACCTTCAAGCCAAGAAATTCAGGCTGAGGATACATTTCCCTCAATCTCCATGATGTCTAGCACCCTGGCCATCCCTCCTCCAAGCACAGAAGCACAAATCAGACTGGCCTCGCAAATAGGAAAGAAAAAAAAAAAAAAAGCCTTTCAACTAGTTGAAACCAGTCAGTCTTTACAATGTACAGTCTGACCTAGAAAGGCCTACAGGAAATCTGAGGCCTTCCTGGCTCATTCTCATTCTTTGGTCCAAGGGCACAAATCTCTAGACTTTCCCTGGTGTTTCTTGAAGATTTCATATGACTATTTACAGAACATGAGTCACACATAAACTTTGGGAGCTGTCTTTACAGGACAGAGGGGTGGGGAGTGGGGGG
>SJYX01014480.1:181873-228109 GCA_006410675.1 Oreotragus oreotragus | reverse complement strand
TTGGGGAGTGGGGGTGGGGTGGTGAAGAAAAGAAAGAAAAAGCTCTACATTACGATCTGCCCTTCTTATTTGGGTCTGTTCTTTATTTTTGGAATAAAAACTGGTATTCTGAGGATTTTTTTTTCTTAAAAAGGACAACATTCTGAAAGTGCTTCTTACACATGTCAACATCCCACATATTATGGCTTTATAGCTCAAACCCCAGCACAGCTCAGACTCAGAAGGGAGAGGACCATGGTCTACTGAAGACAAAAGTGTCACCAACAGTGACACTGGGATCGAGGGTGAGAACCTGAAAGGAAAAGTTAATGAGTCCATCTGGAAGAATGTGTGTACCTCGCCAGAAATGGTCTGGAGAGTATGCAAAGCCCCATGTCTGTCCCCACGACTAGCCACAGGAAGGTTGCGAAAGTCAGTAGAAAGAGGACACTGCTCTCAGTTGGGAACATCTCCAGGGGGCTATTCACAGGGCGATGGCTGTTCGGAAATCTTTCACAGGTCTCAAAATGATCAGACATAGTCAACCGCAGTAGGAATTTCTACACCTGAGGAACAAATTGCACGTTACTATATAGAGGTACTACGATCCAGACGGCAAAAGACTGCAGACATGTAGTTTCACATGCAGAAGGCAATCAGAAAAAACCAATGAAGCAGTGGCATTCTCAGACGGATCAGAGTCCAGGTGAGTCATCCTCCTGCTGAGCTTTCTTTTCTGGCTGATAAGTTACCAAAGAACATGGCTACGTGTGCAGGAAATGCTTGCGATATGTTCTTTAGGGGGTGGGAGACACACGATGCCGTTACCAGAAATCAAAATGGGCTTCGTTGCCTCCAGAGGCGTCATGACGGCTGGTTCAGTGGCTCAGAGGGGCCTCCGAAGCTGCTCCTCGCCCTCCCTGGGGTAGCCGATGCATTGGGCTATGCAAGCAGAGGTCAAAGCCACTGGCTCATCCAAACCCTGTCTGACGTGGCCTTTCATTCAGCCTGTGGCAGTCCCCACCTCTGCAGTGGTTCTTTTCTGGTGGCACTTGATTGAGAAAGTAATCCTCTCCCTTTATAAAAATAGTTTGGATTTCTTATAATACTGGCACAAAGGACACTCTGTAATCCTCGGGTTGATTCCATCTACTTGGGAGGTGTGAGACAAGGTGCTCAGTTCCTTGTTTCCCTGTAAAAAGTGACCTCGACTTCCCAGGCCATTGTGCAAATTTGTTTTCCCGTAGTCCAGAATATCCCGTAAGTCCCTCATATTTATATATATACACACACACATACCACATATGTGTACATACCTATAGATTTATAAATGCGGATAATTTTGCATTTCAACCTCAGGTCAAAGAGAATCAGTGAACCTGTCATCCTTTCCGTGTCAAGCTCGTCTCCGATTACCCCACGATGCCCATCGTAGTGCCCGGCACACCAGAGTCGCTCAGCAAACCTCGGTCCACTTCACCAGTGGCCCTCTAACACTGAGTGGTAGCTGCGATCACGATGGCCTGTTCTCAGCCCCACCCGGCCTTTGGCGAGCGAGGGGCCCCGGATCGCTGCCTTCAGAGGGTGATTTTGCTGTGTCTGTTGCTCCAGCAGCCCCGTTTAGCTGTCCTGGGCAGCGTCAGGCTGGTCCGGCTACGCAGTTTTACTTGCTCTTCCACAGAGTTCTTTTTGCGTAGGATGAAGTCAAAGTTCACTTGGCTGTTCATGGCATAGAAGACGTTTGCTGAGTCTGGGATCACGAGTTCTAAAAAAAGAGAGAGAGAGGTGAGGGACGAGAAGGTGGTCAGCTTGTGCAGGTCAGCCCAGCGCTGCCCATGGCAGATGGAAATTTTGCCCAGACTCATGGCTGGAATCACAGCCATTTGTTCTTGGAATGCGAACGGAGCTGGAAATGACCACCACTCAGTCACACCAAACTGGTTCCAACCATTTCCCAATCCCAATTTAAAAAGCTTAAGTGTGAGTCCAATCTTGGAAATTCAAGCCGTGAACAAAACGCTCAAATGTGGGATGTTTTAGCTGGAAGGACGTGGAGTAGGAAACGGAAGCCTGGAGGAGTTAAGAGACATTTCTGAGTGCACAGCTAGTCAGTGGCAGGACTGGGAGCAGAGCCCGGGGTTTCCAGCCTTCCGTGGTTCACTTTCTACCCAATATGAAATTTTCCTCAGAGACTAAGTGAATCTGATGACACGGAGAAAAAGGCAGAAAATCTAAAGCACTTTCCAGAAATCTTTACTTGGAACATCAAAACATTTTTAAATTAATCCCAAACCAAGTCAGTATTTTATACCATTTGAGAGCTTGCGTCATTAAGGGCTTGCACTTTAAAGGGAAACCAGACAAGATAGGCTATATCTGTTAAAACTTAAACAACTGTCTATTTCAATGAGTCCCAACTAGATAACTGTAATTTCTGAACAAGGACCGTTCCAGGTATAATATGAAGTTATCGAGCAAAGTGATTTAAATTCATTTTTAATTTTAAAAGAAGGTATACACTCTTTAGCACTTAGGGGTAAGGGATATCTTTAAAAATCAAGAGGGAATTAAAGAGGTAAAATGTGTGAAACTAGCTTTGTAGCAGTGGAGTAAGGGAGGCAGCTAGGCGAGGTATGTGACTGCAGAACTAGAGTAAGTCAAACTAACATTAACTCAAACACTGAGATTCTACTGCCAAGACTGATGCAATCAGGTTCTGAGCGACTCTGCTACACTTTGCACAAGTGTCCCCAGTCTCTTGCCCACATTATCCCTGAGGTCAGTAACAAATTACCTCACAGCTATATATATCTGTACTGTATCTCGAATAGTGTCCACTTTCGGGTACTTTATTTCCTGTCACCATCTCCCCATGATGCATGAGGGGCCAGTAGGGTACTGTCTCTGTCTAACTAATTACAAACCAAGGCCCAGAGAGGTCAAGCCACCCACCTGCCACCACCCAGTGGTCAATGAAGCTGGGCCCCAGCTGTGCTTCGGAACTCCTGGATCTTCAGACCCACCGGGTCTCACCTTGCATTGGGTTGGGGGTAATGTGGGTGGTAAAACCCAAGAGACCACTTTGTAGGCTTAGGTTTTTAACAGTAACTACACTAAAAGATATAACTGAGAAAGGTTTGCCCCACAACCTCGGGCTCAGCTGGATAAATGAGAAAACTTCCAAGAGACAGTGAGAAAACAGTTTTCTCTGAGGCTGTGGCTTTTCATTGCTTGGAAAAGGTTATTATTCTAATTTGGCCCACTCTTGTCTGGGCCCGAGATGACGGCCCCGGGTGATTTTTTGGGTAAATGGGGTACAAGTAGCTGCTACCTTTGCAAATCCCCATCTTGTACAGTTTCTTTCTTTTCCTATTTTATAGGGGGAATGCTTGTTGGGGAACAGTCCCACGAGACACCTGCGTTGGTCCATGTGTTGGGTCAGTCAACAAACAGGGTTGGCCTTAGTCAACAGTACTGGCTGTTCCTTTTGCACTTGGAAAGCAGACTTATTCTGCTCGAATCACTTTCTTGGATGCGCCGTGGCACAGAGAAGTCACCTACCAGTTTGCCTCCTCCTCTCAACAAAGAAAGAAAGAAAGTGAAGTTGCTCAGTCGTATCCGACTCTTTGTGACCCCATGGACTGTAGCCTACCAGGCTCCCCTGTCCATGGGATTCTCCAGGCAAGAGTACTGGAGTGGGTTGCCAATGCCTTCTCCAGGGGATCTTCCCGACCCAGGGATCGAACCCAGGTCTCCACATTGCAGGCAGACGCTTTACTGTCTGAGCCACTAGGGAAGCCCTCTCAACAAAGGCAACCCCAATTCAGATTAACAAACTGATACATTCAGGGGGATTATCTGCCCAGAGTTTCCATGCAGGAGATTTCTTTAATTAACGGATTCCTCAGCAAACTGCTGCATTTCATATTCACTGTTCTTTGCTTCAATAAGCGTGAGGTCAAGAACCTTCCACACTCCTGGCATCAGAAGCTTTTGTTACTTGAAGATCAAGTGAGTAAAGAGCAACTGAAGGCTGAATTTTCATAAATGGTTAACTGAAACAATGAGAAGTCATTGCAGGAACTGCTACATTTCAGGTTCACATACAACCTGGACATGCATTACTGGGTAACAGAGGTAGACGGCCACTGGGAAAGACCAGACAGGCTCCACCTACGCCCACCCCACACAGGGAGGGATTTCTTCCTACAAGAATGCTTGACAAGAAATTTACAGAGAACGCACGGGAGGCATGCTCAGCCAAACTGCAGAAAAAAACAAGGTTTGTAGGGGGTGGGGGCCGGCCTGAGTGAATTAATAACAAGTGAGGTGATGGCATGGTTCCCCACACAACTCCACTCTTGGGCAATTCAAAACCCCCACTTGGAAAAGAGGATATAGGTATACATATAGCTGATTCACTTTGTTGTAGAGCAGAAACTAATACAACATTGTAAAGCAACTCTACTCCAATGACAATTAACAAAAAATTAATTATATAAGTAAATAAAAATACTCACCCCACCCCCAAGTTGGTTCCATTTAAAATAGACACTGTATCCACATAGGGTCTTCTCACATGGGGGATACCTGGTTCGAAGCGGAACACATGCCTACCTTTGTCCTCTGAGATGACCTGCACTAGCTCGTACTCCTCAGCCGGGTCCGAGTCCAGATTGTGCTTCAACATTGCCCTCTGGATCACAGCGGGAGTTTTATCCTGGCTCGTCAACTGGAAATCCAAATGAAAGAGTTTGTAAAGCATTTAACTTTGTGTTTCCTGGAAGGGTTTTCCTGACCTTCTTCTTGCTGTCTTGTGCCTTCCCAGGAGAAATGGCCCAGCGAAATGAGCGAGGACCAGGAGCCAGCCCTCCTGGATTCCAGTCCCAGCTCTACCCTCAGAGGACAAGCCACCAACTCTTCCCATCAGCTCCCCTCTCGCAGAGCCACAGTGTCTGCCCCCATTCAAGCAGGAGAGGCAGCCCGGGGTGCCTTGCCACTTCCAGTGGAGGCTCCAATGGAAGACTGTGTATGAGAGACTTGTGGGGAATGCACAGCGTTTTCAGTCCTGGGCCAAGGTTACCCTCACCTGCTGAACACCGGTGACGACCTGTGGGTTAGAAATGGCCACGGTTCCACACTGACCATTGCAAAAAGCAGAAGTGACTCCACAACCCAGGAGGCCCACCTCTAGATATTTACCAAGAGGAATGAAAGAGTGTGTCCACAAAAGGACTTCTGTACAAACTTTCACAGCAGATTTAGTCATAATAGCCCCAAACTGAAAACATCCTGAATCTCCACCAACAGGAGAACAGGGGAGCATAAAGACAGTGCTGTGTGTTCACGACAGAGCATGGCGTAACAGCTAAAGGGAACTGAAGCACACAACAATGTGACGAATCCCACACCCGTCATGGACAGCCAGGGGAAGGAGACACAGCAGAGAACATGCTGCAGGAGGCTGTTCTCACCAAACAGGCCAAGTTAACCTGTGGGGTTAGAAAGCTAACTTTAGCTAAACTCATATTCAACTAAGCTTAAAGCAGGATTGGAGGGGAATTCAGGAATGAAGAAGGGATGAGTAGGTGAAATATGTTATTTATCTAGACTTGCAGCGGTGGTTACATATACATATATATAACCATATATATACATTATATAGTGGTTACATAAATACATATATATGACAGCTACATATATATAGATAGATATATGGTGGTCACATACATATATATATTAACATATGCATACACACACATATGGTAGTTAAATATATATATATGTTATACTTATAAAAATCCAAAGAGTAGAACACTTTAGATCTATGTAATTGTATGTAAACTTTGGTTCAATTAAAAATTAGCTTCTGAGTGTTTACAAACACTAAATCTAACATTTTTCAAAGTACAAGTAAAAGCTCTCAGCCCAAGTCTCCCCTTCATCTCTGCCCATAAGTCAGCTGTTTCCAGGGTGCTCAGAGAAACAGGAGGAGGGAGAGCTGACTTTCGTATTATCCTTTGGCTGATTTCTTTACATTTGAAAGAAAGCAAGAGAAAACACAGATTTTTCTTACTTAGAAATAAAAGCTTCTCTCTCCAGGAGGCACGAGGAGAGAGCGCCAAAAAGAGAAGAAGTCTGATTTCCTCCAAAAAACTGTCACTGTGAGCCCGAGGATGTTGGGCCCATGGGCCCCTCTCTGGTCTGGAGAAGCAGCTGTATTTGTGATACAATAAATAACAGGCATTACAATGGGGTCCCTGTAAGTGACAAAGACCCTGCTCAAGTGTGTATCACCAAAACATCTGGCACATCCTTATTAAAGAACCTGCCTGCAATGCAGGAGCCCCTGGTTCAATCCCTGAGCTGGGAGGAAGCCCTGGAGAAGGGAATGGTGACCCGCTCCAGTATTCTTGCCTAGAGAATTCCATGGACAGAGGTCACAAAGCATCAGACATGACTGAGCAACTAACACTTTTACTTTTCACTTTCATGGTTAATGTTAGGTTCAGCTTTAAACTTTAAACCTACTTAAGGAGAAAGCCAGGCTACCCTTATTTTCTTTATCTTAAACCTCCTCAGGTGTGTCCATATGGATGGGATGGCCAAAGGCTTTCCTTGAGGGTCTGTTACTTTGTACCATAAAAGCTACAGGAAAACTGATCATCACGGATAGCACTGAGTTCAGCCACAAGGCCTTACACTGACATACTAAACTAGCACTATCCTGTAGACACACACTATACGAGCCTCGTTTGTCATTTTAAATATCTAGTGGCTACATTTGAATTTTTTTCAAAAGAGGAATTAATTTTTTTATTTAATCCAACACACCCAAAATATTATATCACCATATAATCAATACAAAATTGCTAATAAGATATTTTACATCTTCATTCTTTTTTTTTTGGTACCAAGTCTTCAAAATCTGGGTGCATTTTACACTCATAGCATATCTCAATTTGGACTCTGCCCATTTCAAACCTTCACCCCCCCAAACATGGCTGGTGGTTACAACAGTGAACGGTGCCTGGATGTCTCCTTCACACACGTTATATAGGAATTCAAAACATTCCCGGTGCCCTTCCCTGAGGTTAGTTTTCTAATGCCCCAAGCCGGGCCTGCTTTCGAAAGATCAGACCCCTTGCAGGATGCAGTATATCTGATCTCTCTGGCTCAACAGGGTGTTTTAGAGACTCATCCACGTTGACTGTGTCCGTGTGTTCAGTGCTCAGCTCCTTTTAGTGCAGAGACGCTGTGGTTACGCAGCTGGCACTTATTTCCCTGGATGGCATGTGAGAGAAGCCATGTGAATAAACCACCCTGAAAATACAACAGTAACTCCAATGCCCTTGGCTGCCTGGCGGCGCCCCTTCCGCCCCGACACTCCTTCCTTTATCAGCCCCTCTGTCAACACCATGCGCAGTCCGTCTCAGCCTCCCCTCCTCCCCTGCAAGACCACGGCCAGCCCGTGGGGCTGGACGACCCCTAGTGTTGGACCCCAGCACCGGCCTTGCACCAACCTGTGTTTCTGACTATCTACCAGGAAGGCCACGCCATTGGATGTCCTGCAGTGACCTCCAATGTAAGTGCACCCAAACCTCCCCCTCCAGCAGTTACACTGCACTTGACGGGACCACCACCACCCAGCTACCTTAATCTTCCTCGCCCCACTGCCCCACAAAAGGAACCAAAAAGTTGATCCTACAATTCTAACTTACAAAAGCTTTCAAAAATCTGTATCATCTCCAGCCACATGACTGTCTCTCAAACCCTTATCACTTCTACGTGGAATATGATAGCAGCTTCTCATTTGCTCCCTCATCTCTAATCTGCCCACCTGTGTTCCAGCATGCGGTCTCCACAATGCCAGTTACTTCTCTAAAGAGCAAACCTGACTGCTACATAAAAGCCTTTGGTAAGACTCGCCTGCCTGCAGGATTAACACAAATGCCTTCGTGTGATCCGTAGGCCCTGGGAAAATCTGATCAGATCTCTATTAGAATATTTAATATGTTTTGAAAAATGCTTTACAATCTCCTTTTTGATTATAAATTCCTCAAAGACAGAAATGTATCATTCGTCTCCCTACTCCCAAAGCCTGGTCCAGTGACTAGCACACAACTAATGGTCATGAAACATTTTGTTGATTCAGTGAATGCTTTAGTAAAGCTTTTATTTAGATGTTCAAAGACAGTGAGTGCCTCCAGATCATTTATGTCATATTCAGAGCTGAGCTCCTAAGTAGTCAGTGTGCCCTCAAAGAAGGCAGCTGATGAAGCTGGGGAGAGACACAGGAGTCGCTGTGTGATTTTACTACAGGGAGTCTGCTTTTCTTTCATTTGAATGATAGTACTGTATCAGTTTCATGTGTAGAGAGGGTCTGCTTTTCAATACATTATGTCCTTTAAGATAAGGAGTCTGCTCTTGTAATAAACACACCAGACCTTACATACCCAAGGTTACTACCAGGAGAGGCATGGTTCGTAACTCAAAAAGACTGCCACTATTTAAAACACATTTTAGGGACTATGCTCAGAAACACAGCATTTTTACAAGAGGCTCAAAAAGGCCAGTCTCACTTATTTGTAAGTATAGTTCCTTGTGGACACAAACTACACATCCAGCTTGATCATCCACTTATACTGTATGTGACTCCAAGTGACTAGAGGAGAAAACTGCTACCACCAAGGATGCTGCTAAGGATGCATGGCATTTCAATTAGACATATGGACACGTACGTCCCTGGGAAGACGTCCAAGGAGGTGTGCAGCAGTTGCGTCCTCCCTGGGACACATTTATGTAGTCACCCCAATTGAGAGTTTTGAAGAAGGTGACAACGACTTGGATTAATAAGGCTTAGCAACTTTTAAGACATAAAAAATTGTAGCTTATATACACTGCGGATACGCACATTTTTATATAAATATGTTATTGGTCTACATAAGCCAAGCTGTGGAAGCAACCTGTCCATCGACAGAGGAATGGATAAGGAAGATGTGGTCCATATATACAGAATATTGCTCAGCCATTAAAAAGAATGAAACAATGCCATTTGTAGCAACATCAATGGGCCTAGAGATTGTCATGCTGAGTGAAGCAAGTCAAACAGAGAAAGAGAAATACCATGATATCCCTCATAGGCAGAGTCTAAAAAGAAGTGATACAAATGGTCTTATTTACAAAACAGAAACAGACTCACAGACTTAGAGAAGGAATTTATGGTCACCAGTGGGGAAGGGTAGGGGGAGGGACAGTTAGGGAGTTCACACTGCTATATGTCAAATGGATAACCAACAAGGACCTACTGTACAGCACATGGACTCCGCTCAATATCCTGTAACAACCTAAATGGGAAAGGAGTTTGAAAAAGAATAGATACATGTGTATGCGTAACTGAATCGCTTTGCTGTGCACTATTACAACACTGTAAACTGGCTATATACTTCGATATAAAATACAGAGTTTAAAAAACATGCTATTAGCCTATATCCAGGGAGACTCTGGCATCGATTCATGTGGCACGTATTTGTTTGGCAAGAACGCGCGTGCGTATGCTGACAGGGCAGGTGAGCACTCAGTGCTGGTGGTCTGTGAGCCTTACCATGATGCTCTTGTACATGTTGCCATTGTTGTCCTCTACGCTGATGCGGATTATGCAGGTGTCTTCGTTCTGCTGGTTGTAAACGGGGGGCAGCACTGTCGAGGTAATGGATGTCACGGAGACAGAGCGCTTGTGGANCTGGTGGTCTGCGAGCCTTACCATGATGCTCTTGTACATGTTGCCATTGTTGTCCTCTACGCTGATGCGGATTATGCAGGTGTCTTCGTTCTGCTGGTTGTAAACGGGGGGCAGCACTGTCGAGGTAATGGATGTCACGGAGACAGAGCGCTTGTGGATTTTCGGGTTGTTGTTGCAGGACGGAGGGGAGGAGAGGGGGTTCATCAAGGACGACATCCCTGAGGAAGCTGTGTCCATGGAGTGGATGGAGGAACAGGAGGAGGAGGACTCGGAGAGCTGGAAGAGTAAGCACACCCCAGAAGGAAACTGAACTGTTAGAACCTTGGCCAACAGTGCGCTAAGTTGCAAAGCAGAGGTCAATGTCAAGACTAATAAACTTCAGCTATTTGCTCTGCAACAGCCCACAGCACACATGTGTCTCATCTCTGATGGAAGCACTCCCATGGCAGAGGCCTGTCAGGGATTGAGAACCCAGGGCAGAATCGCTCTGCATCCTGGGAGGCAAGACGGTCTCTCATTTCCTGAGGAGCATGTAGCTGCTGTGAAGGAGGTTAACCAGCAGATGGCAGCAGACACCAGAAACTAGAGGCAACAGGGACTCCCCAGAGCAGCAGGAAAGCCCGATCCTCCTGCCTTGAGCAAGAAGAATGTTTGACCTGCCCACAAAGATCGTTCCTACTGTGATTCTACTTCACCACTGGCTTTCAGAGCAGGAGAGAAATGGCTTGTATTTTCAGACGTTTCTAAGATAAGGACCACAGATTATCCAGCTCTGCATGGAACATTAGCCCTGGAAAGGGCCCTGGAGACAGCCTGGCCCCACTCTCTTTCTGCTGCTGAGGAACCTGAGGCCACAGGTGTTGACAGCGCCATCAGGACGTGGCTCAAGTCTCCCGGCTCCCACAGCCAGGCTCACCCAGCAAGGGCGGAACCAAGGCCCCCGGCTACAGTACACGATAAGGTGAAAGAACACAGTAGGCCAGGCTCAGGGATGCTCAGCACCGGGAGGTCTGTGATGCCCTTCTGGGTGTCTTATCTCAAGAACAAAATTCAGAGCATTCTAAATATGAGAGAAATTTTCTCAGAGAAACAGAGTGACTTGCCCAAGGGAACACAGCCTACCCTTAACCACATTTGTTTCTAGAACCAACTGTACACATTTTCATGTTGCATATTAAGAATTATTAAGGAAGGATATACTGGAGTTAATGTGTTTTTCTGATTCATAACAGAGTTCTTATATGTGCAACACCAATTATCAAAGAAAGAGGAGGTCCCTAACTCATTAGGTGGTATTCCCCCTCCAAATAAAAAAAATCACTAATTGAATCATTTAAAATATCAATTCTTATTATAGAAAATTACAAATAATTTCTCAGTGAGCTAAACTAAATTATACCACATTAATCCAATAAGATAATCTGGAGGTCATTTAAAAAATAGAAAACTTACTCATTTCTTTTATACCCACCTACCCTCCCATGGAAACAAAGTACAGAAAGTTAGTTTTCTGATTATCTGGCCTCCAAGTAAACTGAAGTCGACTCTGTTTTATTTCCTATGAACTTTTTCCTATTGCATAACCGTATATTAGATTCAACTGTGTCATTAGTTTAATTACTGCCAGTCAGCTGACGTGACAACTCTGGTATGCAGAAGTCTAACTGAAGCTCTATCGTTATATGGCTTCTTGCTTTCTTTCCCATAGCTTCCCAAGTGGATTACCTTAGTGGCTCAATTCGAGGACTAACTGGTGATGAATAATTTAACAGCCTGACTTTGCTTGCAGGTACACCACACAGGAGCGAAGAGATTTAACAGCCTGACTTTGCTTGCAGATACACCGCACAGGAGCGAAGAGACTTAACAGCCTGACTTTGCTTGCAGGTACACCGCACAGGAGCGAAGAGGTTTAACAGCCTGACTTTGCTTGCAGGTACACCGCACAGGAGCGAAGAGGGTCCATTTTCCAATTACTGGTTCAGTTTTTCCCCCTTCCCTTTCCTCCACATAATTTTTTTTTCCTTTGTTAGATTTTTTTCATGATTTTAAATATATTTATATTCAAGATACAGCCTTGAAGATGCCTGGGTTACAGCACCATGAAACAGACCACCTCATGAGCCCAAATTCTTCCTGGGAATCTAAGTAATGTAGAGCAAATGTGAAGCAAATGTTTAGAAATCATCATCAGGGGAACCAAGACAAAAGAATGCAAATTACACTTTACTCAAAAGAGTGACCTCACAGTATAGCCAAAGGGAAAGGCAGGGTGTGGAGGGCTGCTGGACCTCAGGGTAGGGAGGAGCCATGGAGGTCTCCCGGGCCAGCCAAGCCCTGAGCAGAACTGAGGCCTTTTCGGGTTAACATCCTGGGCTTGTGCAGCCCAGCAATTACTTGGCATCCAGTTCAATTACTCATTTTTAAACCTAGAGAAATCTGTGACTCTGAGAAAGGTTCAGCCAAAGAATTAAAATTCATGACTTGTGCAAGATATTATAAAGAGCCAGCGTGTAAGGGAGGAGACAAAAAGAACATGGCAAAGGGGGTGCACAGGACACACGCTGGGCTTCTGCACAGTTTCAAAGGGATGACCAGGACCTGTGGGTACATCTACGGCACCAACAGATGCAAACGTGATTCCATGTCCCTCCTGCACAGGGAGAAACCCCACAGCAATGTGGGCGACAGCTGTCACTGCTGCACAACGTCCATCATCGAAGTCCATCGGAAACGGGGCCCACAAACCCCAAGAACCTGTCACACGGTGAGTGATGACACTTCACCCCAGATTTCCGACAGATACAGTGCTGAATGTCAAGTCGTGAAGGATGACTCCAGCCCTGGTTAGGGAGACATGCCTGAGAGAACAGCCAGTCCGTGGGTGTTTGCAGAGCTTTCCTTCAATATTTGGAGCATTAAAGATGTGTCTCCAGATTTCAGAACAGGAAGGTGAGAAATCCCACTGGGGCAGCATCTGAGTCATCTCAGGCCTAATGAGCCCTTCCTGGATTGACTACTTTAGTGACAAGGTCATCTGAGGGTTTCCAGTTTGCTGCTGGTGCTTGTAACACAATGTGAAGCAGCACACACGCCCCCTTACAGAACGGCAAATCTAACCAAAATGAAGAGACTGCGACTAACACTCTCCCTCACTGGCCTCAGCATAAGCTAAGGGGCCAGCAGTCACTTACACGGCAAGTCTAGCCAGTCGTGTCAAAGTTGACATCTCTCATCCAAGCTCCTTGATCAAGAGACTGAAGCAGGTGTGTAGGAGACGCGCGTGGACTTTTTGTTTTCTTTTCACTTATTTCTATAGCCAGGAACATGAAGACTCTCCCTGAGATCCTCTATCACCTCTCATCACTCTCCCTTTCAGGGGACACGGCAGACTGTATCCTTGTTACCCGTTCCTCACCGTCCCCTGCTCCCATGCCCTGTGACTCCACACTTCCTCCCACTGGAAGTGGAGTATAGTTCCCTACCTCATTTCTTTATGTGGGATTGGGCCACACAACTTTGCTTTGGAAAATAAATATTGGTAGGTAGAGCCCACGTGGAGGCTTGTTAGGCATGTGCAATGCCCTGTTGCTCATCCAATTTTGCACGCTAAGAGCAGGCCCTGGGTGACTCCAAAAACCACAAGAGGCAGGCCGAGAAGATCTGGGCCCAGTGATGACCAAGCCCAAGCCAAACCAACCAACCTACAAACGCAGGGCAGAGGACAATGGCCGCTGCTCGAGGGCACCGAGTCTGGAGCGGTTTTCTCTGCAGCACTACTATGGGACAAGCCTGGCTGAGACGAGGTACGACACCAAGACACTGACACATCGCTGGCTCTTGACTTTTCGCTCCTTCAGAGACAATTCTCCATCTCCCAAATAAAGGGCAGCTCACGTTACAAGTCACAGTCCTTCAGCTGCCTCTGGAGGTGCGTGTGGAACGATGTTTCACAGGCTCGATGAAGGGACCAACAGCCTTATCACTTCTTCTGGACACTTTTTATAATAAAGAATGAGTCCCTGGACTGAACTCTGCTTATAACGCCTAGTTCAAAACATGACTTGCAAAATCCTCTGGCGAGATCAACCAGAAAACAGACATTCCTCATGTGGCAAACGCTAGGTCAGGTGCCTGCATCAGGAATTACAGGCAAGGGTTAGGATATACCTTTTTTTGAGGCTCATCGGGGGTGTCCATGGGAGTGATGGAGCCTTCCTCCACTTCTGAGTGGTTGGACTCGCAGGATGACACGCTGACAGAGTCCATGCTCTCACCAGAGCTCCCGCTGGTGGTGGATTTGGGCTGCTCTTTGGTGGGAGTGCTACTGGTGATAATGTCCGACCCCAGAAACAGTCTGCAGAAAACATAATGCCAGGCGTTCAGGCTTGTAAAAATCTGGAATCTGCGATTAAGCCAGTATTTTTGTGTTAATAAGTCCCTGATGTCTTCTCAGTTTTGTGTCCCCTGTCATTATTATCTTAGGAAAAGATTTGCTGCCCAGTTTCTAATAGATTGCAGTAAACATCTTGTCCCAATGGGTTATTTCTAACCTCAAAGGACACACATTGCTTAGCTGGAGGAAGGACCTTATTAATCTGAGGTCTTCCTGGGTCAATTGTTCTCCATTTTTCGAGAGTTCCTGGACCACTTTGGCAGGATCAAAGTACTGTGGCCATACTCCTATCACTTCCCACCATAAAATGAACTCCAAGAGGCTAAAAAAGAAGGCTGGCCCTGTGCTGGACAAGAAACCAAGCAGGAGGATTTCTTCTCCAACAATCCCGTGAACTAAAATAACCTAAACCTCTTCATCACTAAACAACCAGATGAGAAGCATAACAAATTCTTTTCAATGTTGGGCTTACAAGACAGTAAGGAAAATCCCTGCAGGCTAGAAACGAAAAGGGAACTGAAAACCAGAACATGCAAGCTAACTCTGCAGCTGCTCTGGATGGGGAGTGGGAGGTGCCAACCTTGGCAAACTCAGCACATGGGTTCTAACACATACACAAGGTCCAAAGATGAGGGCTTCTGTTTATGTGAGGTAGAGAGTTAGTACTGACATCCTTTATACAGAGCCAGGATCCTCAATGGGCTATCTATACCCTTAGTAAAAAGATGGGCTTAAAAAAAAAAAAAAAAAAAAAAAACTTCCTACTGACATAGGAAGACAGCAGGAAAATTTATCTGTTGGCCTGAGCTTAGGCAGAAGAAAAATCTCTCCCCTAAATCATACGTGATTTTAGCCAGCATTTCATTCAGATTTGCTACTTANAAAAAAAAAAAAAAAAACTTCCTACTGACATAGGAAGACAGCAGGAAAATTTATCTGTTGGCCTGAGCTTAGGCAGAAGAAAAATCTCTCCCCTAAATCATACGTGATTTTAGCCAGCATTTCATTCAGATTTGCTACTTAGCTCATCTAAGAACTAGGAACTCTCCGGCCAGTGATCCTTCTGAAGAAACTAGCATTAAAAAAAAAAAAAAGAAAAAAAAAAACCTTTCTGAAGGAATATATCTTCAACTTAGGTTGCAGAGAATTCCCTGATAAAGATGAACTCACAATATACACACAAGAAAATAACCTATCCAAAGAGAGAAGCATAACAAACAGAAAGTCTAGATGATCTTTTTTCTTTTGGGCCTCGAGGCATGTGGGATCCTAGCTCCTTGACCAGGGATCACACCCACACCCCATGCAGTGGAAGGTGATATCTTAACCAATGGACCACTAGGGGAGTCCCAAAACAGCAGGTCTAGACTCCTGAGAACTTCAGATCATAAAAACCGTCAGAAACAAACGAAGAATTTATCCATCCATTCATTCAACAATTGGAGTGTCTACCAGGAGTCAAGCTATAAAACAAATACGTTGAAAAACATTACAAACATATGAGAAGAAACGCAACAGTGGTCAAGAGCAAGGCACTCTGACAAAAAGCTAGTGATTTAAATCCAAAAGCAGTGGAAGGATTAAACAAACACTGAACAGAAAACTGTCAACTAGATGGCAGGTCTGAAGAAAATCCTCAGAGATCAGCATCAAGATATAAAGGCATGAATAACAAAAGAGGCTAAAAGACACAGAGAATGGAAGAAATGCCTGCAATGTCTGTAAGGAGAGTCCCAGAGGAAGACAAATGACAGAATGGAAAAGACACCGTATCTGAAGAGATTCCGGAACTAAAGGACCACACGAATCCTCGGATCCAGGAAAAACACCCTGAATAGGATAAATAAGACGAAATCCTCACTTAACCTGCACAGCAGCGTGTTGAAGAGAAAAGAAATTCTTAAAAGCAACAGGGCAGGGGGCATGATACACAAAAACAAAAATTAAACACACACCAGGCATCTCAAAAGCAACAACAGAGGTCAGAAGATACGGAACAACAGCTTTGAAGTGCTGCCTGAAAATAACCGTCGTCCTTGAAATTCTACACCGTATAACTCCAAGAGTGAGGGGAAAACAAAGACTTTTTCAGACAATGACTGTTTACCGTTAATCAACAACAGGAAGGGAGGCGTAAGATGCAAGAAGGAATGGCATGTAAAGAAACTAGCAAATGGGTCCAAACCCAAATAAGCACTGACTATTATCAGGAAGGTCTCCTGGAGAAGAGAATGGCTACCCACTCCAGTATTCTTGCCTGGGAAATCCCATGGACAGAGGAGCCTGTTGGGCTACAGTCCATGCGGTCACAAAGAGTTGGACACTACTCAGCGACTAACATAGTCCATGGAAAATAACAAGAGTAGAAAGAATGAGGATAGGCTTGATTTTTTTATTAAATAATTTAAGGAATTAGAAGCTTAAATTCCAAGACCTAAAAAGCGTATCTTTGCTCTGTCTCAACTCCATCCCACCACCCCTTGACCCATTTTTCATGTCGCTTCCTTTCTTGGACCTCCAAACACTACTGAGGCTTTGTGGGAGGAAGAGCCAAACTCCTGGCCAGCGCAGATTGTCTCAGTGAAAGGATCAGACACGGATGTACATCTTCAGAAGGGAAGAACAACTCTGTTAATCAAATGATAATCCCTGCCTCCTTGAACTAGTCTCTCTAGCCATCACTATATAGTTCTAATGTCTATCAGAGTTTAATGTCTATGAGATCAACTTCAAGACAGAGACTAGGTTCTCTTAAGACTCTTCCATAAAATTTGCCACATTCAAAGCACAGGGTCTAATTATACTGACGTCTCTCTTCCTTCCCTTCCTCCCTCCTCGCTCTTTCCTCCTTTTCTTCCTTCCTTCCCACATCTTCTTCCCTCCTCCACTTCTTACTTCTTATTTCCTATGTCCTTCTCCTCTTCCTCCAGAAGGTATTTCTCCACTAGACAGATAGTTAAAGGGTCATAACCCTGGCTCTAGAGCCAAATCTTGGATTTGGGCCCAGATCCGACAATAACCAGCATACTCTTCACCTTGTCTGTGCCTTATTTTCCCAGTTTATAAAACTGGGTATCAGGACTTCCCTGGCAGTCCAGTGCTTAAGATGCCATGCTTCCAATGCAGTGGGTGCAGGTTCGATCCCTGGTTAGGGAACTAAAATTCTACATGCCTCGTGGCGCGGCCGAAAGAAAAATTGGCCTGATAGTAGAACCTAGTAGGTTATTTTATGTGTCAGATGAGAAATACATGTATTGTTCTCATAATAGTGTTAGCACATGACTCAATCTGTTCATTCAATAAATATGTATTGTTCACCTACTATGTATGGGACACCAATTTCCGGGGTTAACAATGAACCAAAGACAGACATAAATGTCTGCCGTCATACAGTTTGCCTTCCATTCAATAAACAGATACATCCAAATACGGCATGTCAACTGGAGGTAAATGCAGTGGAGAAATTCAAAGAGGGTGAAGGTGAGAGAGGGTACCAAGGGTAGGTAACGTGGACAGGTATCAGTTTTATATAAGGTGGTCAGGGAAGGCTCATTTCAACAAAGATTTGGAGTAAGTGAGGGACTGAGCCTTTGGCTATCTGGGGAACAGTGTTCTGGGCGGAAGAAACAGCAAATGAAAATGGGTGTGCTTAGTGAGCTCAGGGCGGCCTGGGCGGGTGGGGCTGCAGTGCACAGAGAGGGGAAAGGTGAGGACAGGCAGGGGCGAGACACGTGGACAGGGTTGGGATGACACTTCAGGTCCTGAAGGGGCTTGAGGGCCACTGTGAAGACTTTGGATTGTACTGAGAGGGAGACAGGTGTTGTTAAGTTAGCTACGCCTGGCCCTGAGCTGGACAGCCATGAACACGATGGATAAGGTTCCTGCTCTCAGGTGGCTTACATTCCACTGGAGGAGACAACGGGCATGGCTGGGAGTGATCAGGGCAGACGGCAACATTAGACAAGATGCTTTCTAAGGAGGTAATGCTTGTGCCACCATCTGAAGGAGCGAGTCCGGAGAGAACATGTTCCAGGCCATGGGGACATCGAGTGCAAACACCTGCTGAGTGTGCACAGAGCCTGCGGAGGTTAAAGGAGGGCTGGGGGACGGGTGGGGCTGGATCGTGGTGAACAAGGAGGATATAGCTTTATAGTAAGTTTTGAAATCAGGAAATGTGAGTCCTGTTAATTTTAGTATTTTTTTTAAATTATTTTGGATATTCTGGGTCTCTTCCAATTCTATATGAATTTTAAGATCAGCCTCTCAATATCTTCAGAAAAGTCACTTGGGAGTTTGATAGAGATTGTACAGCATCTGTATATCAATTGTTTTCCAATTTGTGAACAAGAGATGTCTTTTTTGTTTAGGTTTTATTTAATTTCTCTCGAAAACGTTTTGTAGTTTTAAGTGTACATGACTTGCACCTCTTTGGTTAATTTTATTCCTAGGCATTTTATTCTTTGTGATTCCATCATAAATGAAGTTGTTTCTTTAATCTCATTTTCAGATTGTTCATTAGCAGTGCTTAGAAATACAATGAATTTTTTTGATATTGACCTTGCATCTTTTAGTATTTATCACATCTAGTAGTTTTCTTGTGAATTTCTTAAAATTTTCTCTATAAAAGAGTTACAAATAGCTTTACTTTTTCCTTTCCACTCTGGATGCATTTTTTTCTTGCCCAATTGCTGCAGCTAGTGGCTTAGTACAATGTAGAATAAAAAGTGAACAACATTATCTTGTTCCTAATTGTCGGGAAATTTTCAGTCTTTTATACCATGTTAGGTCAATGTTTCATAGGTGACCTTAATCAAGTTGAAGAAGTTCCCTTCTATTACTGATATGTTGATTGACTTTCATCTTAAAAGAGTTTCAAATTTCCCATGTGTACTTGTGAAAAATGTGTTTTACTGTTGTTAGTTGAAGGGAAATTTAGATGCTTATTAGATCTTATTGATTTATAATTTGTACCTTGTTGATCTACCTAGATCTACTATTATTGAAAGTGAACTACTGCATTCTCTTATTTCTATAGCTGAATTGTCTATCTCTCACTTCTGTTATGTCAGTTTTTGTTTTATGTATTTTGAGGCTCTGTCATTAGGTGCATCTTATTTGAAACTTGTTTTATTTCCTTGATAGATTGAACTTATTACTATAAATTAGCCTTTAAAACTAGAATAACACTTTTGTCATAAATTTCTTTTTGTCTGATTCTAGTTTAACCACTCCATATCTGTCACTATTTGCATGGCATATACTTTTCCATCCTTTTACCTTTACCCTATTTGTGTCTTTGAATCTAAAATGAGTCTCTTTAAAGGGTGTCTTTGAAGCAAAAATGTATAGTTATATCATAATTTTTCCATCTCATCAAGCTCTATATTTTAAATATGTTTGGCCTTTTTACATGTGTTATATTTTTTGTCCCTCCTCTGTTTCTCATTACTGTCTCCTTTTGCATTAAATACATGCTTATACCAATTGATTCCCTTGCCAATACCTTTCCTCTATATTTTTTATTTAGTTTATTATTAGTTGCCCAAGACCCTGATGCTGGGAAAGATTGAGGGCAGGAGGAGAAGGGAACGACAGAGGATGAGATGATTGGATGGCGTCACCGACTTGATGGACATGAGTTGAGCAGGCTCTGGGAGTTGGTGATGGGCAGGGAAACTTGGTGTGCTGCAGTCCATGGGGTTGTAAAGAGTTGGACATGACTGAGCAACTGAACTGAACTGCGCTTGAGATTATAATTATCATCTTCACTTAAAACAATCATTTCAGATTATTACTAATTTAATTTCAATAGGATACAAAAAATTTATTCCACTATATCACCCTCTTCCTTTGTCCTTTGTTATACAAATTACATATTTATAGATTATAAAACTATCAGTATAGGTTTACAATTATTTTTTCTTGTTATTGCCTTTTATTTTAGAGTACAGAAAAGACAAAAACAATTATGCTGTTTTACAATGATCTCTTGTCTTCCCATGGCTTCAAGTTACTATATATTATTCATTTGTTTCAGTCTAATGATTATTTTTAATATATCTTGTAGGGCAAGTATATTAGTGATGAACTCTCTCTACTTTTATTTCTTTGGGAATATGCTAATATCTCTATTTTTGAAGTATAGTTTTATTTAATAGAGAAGGCAATGGCAACCCACTCCAGTACTCTTGCCTGGAAAATCCCATGGATGGAGGAGCCTGGTAGGCTGCAGTCCATGGGGTCACTAAGAGTTGGACACGACTGAGTGACTTCACTTTCACTTTTCACTTTCATGCATTGGAGAAGGAAATGGCAACCCACTCCAGTACTCTTGCCTGGAGAATGCCAGAGACGACGGAGCCTGGTTGGCTGCCATCTGTAGGGTCGCACAGACTCAGACACGAGTGAAGGGACTTAGCTGCAGCAGCGGCAGTTTTATTTAATATTTAATTTTTGGTTGACAAAGTATATCAAATGTGTCATCTTCCTGCTTTCTGTCCTTCATGATTTCTGATGAGATATCAGTTGTTAATGTTGAAGATCTCTTACTCATGATAAGTTGCTTTTCCTTTGCTGATTTCAAGATTCTCTTAACAGCTTGACTATGATGTTTCTGGGTTTGCATCTCTTTTAATTTACTGTGTTTGAAATTAATTTAGCTTCTTGAATGTTCAGAATAATGTTTTTCATCAAATTTGGGACATTTGGGGCCATTTTTTTCAAAAAATATTCTTTATGCCTTTATTCTCTCCTTTCCTCTGGGACTCTTACTACATGTTTCTTAGTATGCTTGATGGTATCCCAGTCTCTGAAGCTCTGTTAATTATTCTTTATTGATGATTTTTTTTTCTATTACTCATATTGAATAAGCTCTATTGAATTAATTCACTGGTTCTTTTGTCTGTTCACTCAAGTTTGCTGTTGGTCTCCATTAATGAATTTTTATTAAAAAAATTTTTTTAAGGTTAGGAATATATTTTTATTGAAGTATGCTTTTTTCTTTTTTTATTATATAAATTTATTTATTTTAATTGGAGGTTAATTACTTTATTGTATTTGTTTGATTTACAACATGTTCATTTCTTAAGAAAAGCAAAGTGATTCGTTTATACTTAAGTACATATTCTTTTCAATTATGGTTTATTATAGGATGCCCAATATAGTCCCTTATGCTATACAGTAGGAACTTGTTGTTTACCCTTTTTATATGTGGTAGTTTGTATCTGCTAATCCCAAATTCCTAATTTATCTCTCCCTCCCGTTTGATGACCATAAGATTTTTTTTCCTCTATGTCTGTGAGTCTGTTTCTATTTCATAAATGAGCTCATTTGTGTCATATTTTAGTTCCACATGTAAGTGATATCCTATGTATTTGTCTTTCTCTTTCCGACTTACTTCACGTTGTATGATAATCTCTAAGTCCATCCATGTTGCTGCAAATGGCTTTATTTAATTTCCTTTTTATGGCTGAGTTGTAGTCCATTGTGTATGTATACTGCTGCTGCTGCTGCTAAGTCGCTTCAGTCGTGTCCGACTCTGTGCGACCCCAGAGACAGCAGCCCACAAGGCTCCTCCGTCCCTGAGATTCTCCAGGCAAGAACATTGGAGTGGGTTGCCATTTCCTTCTCCAATGCAGGAAAGTGAAAAGTGAAAGTGAAGTCGCTCAGTCATGTCTGACTCGTAGCAACCCCATGGACTGCAGCCTACCAGGCTCCTCTGCCCATGGGGCTTTCCAGGCAAGAGTGCTGGAGTGGGTTGCCATTGTATCTTCCTTATCCATTCATCTGTCAATGGACCTTTATGTTGCTTGCATGTCTTGACTGTTGTAAATAGTGCTGCTAGGAACACTGGAGTACATGTATCTTTTCAAATAGTTTTCTCTGGATATATACCCCAGAGTAGGATTGCAGAGTCATATGATGACTCTATATTTGTTTTTTAAAAGGAACCTTCATACTGCTCTCTATAGTGGCTTCACCAATTTACATTCCCCCCAGTAGTGTGGGAGGGTTCCCTTTTCTCCACATCCTCTCCAGCATTTGCTATTTGTAGATTTTTTGATGATAGTGTGAGGTGGTGCCTCATTGTATTTTTGATTTGTATTTCTCTAATTAATTTTTAATTAATAACTTTTCAATTTCAATATTTCTTTCGTGTGTGTGTGTGTGTGTGTGTGTGTGTGTGTGTGTGTGTGTTTCACATTGCCTCTTTGTTCAGGTCTTCATTCAAAATTAGCTGTCCAAAATGATTTGGCATTTATGGAATAAACAGATTTAAGTTTATGCAGCAGCCTTCCTTTCCTCTGAGCTGGGTTTCTTTTTGTGGGCTTCTTTTCAGCTGCTGGTTTCTTGCTCCCAGCAGCCTTTCTTCCCACCACAGGCTTCTTCAGCTCCTTATCGCCAACAGCCTTCTTTTCTGTTTCCCACCACAGGCTTCTTGCCCTGAACCCCCTTCTCATCTGATTTGCCTTCTAGTGCTGCTGCTGCCTTATCCATGCGGGTTTTGTGGTTCTTGGCCTGTCGAAGAATGGTGTTCTGGCGCATGGTCTTTGTGTATGGGTTAAGTTTCAACATGATTCTCGGGTTTTTCAGTGGATTCTTCTTCAGGACTCTGCGATGAATCTGCTTGCATGGTGCTTGGAGTGCTCTTTGGATTTCTGGGCTTTTCAGGATTCTGCTGAGGTCTGTATTGAGCATCTTGTGCATGGGGAGGTTATAGTTACTCTTGAGGGAGGCTGCTTTACACCAAGTGCCATACAGCTCATCTAACTTTCAGAAAGAACTTTCAGTCCAAATTCAGAAATGTCCCACATGACCACTAGGAGCAAGTTTCAAAATGCTCAGCTTGCTTACATTAAGCAGAGTACTTCCAGGGATGTTTCTGAAGGCCTTGATGAAACCATTGTCCTCACGGATGACGCAGGGTCCCCTGCGCTGGATACGGCGCCGGTTTCTCACTTTCCCTTTGCCAGCTCTCATTCTCTAGAGGCGTGGACCTTTTTTATATCATTCCAGGCCTTATGTTTCTTCAGAAGCAAAACAGCCTCCTTGGTCTTATGGTAGCCTTCAACTATCTTCAACCACAAAGGAAGTTCAGGAGCTTCCTCTGTATGATGACCCTGAGACATGACCAGCACTGGTAAGGCTGAGGCAGCCAGTGCAGAGCAGATGGCATATCGCTTCTGCGTTGTATTCACTCTGCGGCGCCAACGTTGCCAGGTCTCAGTTGGTGCAAACATGCGGCCCCCACGACACATATTTCCAATACCACCCTGGCCAGAATGGTGAGCCCTGCCACCTCGAACCCTGGAATATGAGCCACAGCTCTGCCAGTACCCCAAGACTCAGCACTGGGTGATGATCTGCTAATTCACTGACAGCGTAGGGCTGTCTGTTGTTTTTGTGCAAGTTGGTGTGAACAAAGTTAACAGTATCTAGTCGAATGGGAGCCTTGAATGCAGCAGGCAAAGTGACATTTTTGCCAGATGACTCCCCCTTTCGGAGTACACTAATATCAGTGGACGAGCACATGGAAGGGAGAGGAGAAGGCCAGGCTCCTCTCAACCTGGTGGCTCCCACAGGAAAAGCCAATTCCAATATTTCTATTTGATCCTTTTTTAAAAATAATTTCTATCTCTTTAATAATAGTCTATTTGGTTACATATGATTCTCACACCTTATCCTTTAATGCATTAGACATGATTTTCTTTGATTCTTTGAATATATTTAATGTACCTGACTTAAAAGTCTTTATGTCCAATGTCTGGACTTTTCCAGAGATAATTTCCATTGACTGTTTTTTTCCCTTTATACATGGGCCACATTTCCCCATTTCTTTGCATGTTTTACACTTTTTTTGGAACTGAATATTTTAAGTTCTATAATGTGGCAACTCTGGAAAAGATTTCCTCTTCTTTCGGATCCTTTTTGGTCTTTTTTTTTTTTTTTTAATTGCTGCTGCTGTTTATATGCTTAGTGACTTTCCTGGTCTAATTCTGTAAACTTAATATGCTTTTTCATGTATGGTTACTGATATTTCTTTTTGGTTAGATCAATAGTCAGCTAATTATTAAATAGATTTTCTTAATACATGAAATTGACAAGTATCCCAGCCTTGACCCAGGGACTCTGTATGTGATAGGACATGCCTTTTAAGGATCTGGCAGGAAATTTATAACTCTGTTTTAGGTTTCATGATTTGCTTATACAAAACTTCAGAGTCAGTTAGAGGTGATAGATTAGACCTTCTATGGTCTTTTCTGGGCATGTGAGCTTCTGAACTTCCAGGAATATATCAGGGCTTTTCAAAGTACTCTTTGGAGATATCCATCTGCATTTTTCTCTATAATTTGTCAGTCTATTGTTAGTCACAATTGGTGCTACCAACACAGACAGCTGAACTGCTAAGGAATTACCACTGATTATTTTTTGACAAACATCCTTGAGATAGGTGTGTTAACACAGAGTAAGCTCTGAATTAGGTAAAATAAAAAGCAAACTCTGAGAGTGCAGCCTTTCAGGAGTTGTCAGAGTAAGTCAAATGGTGATACTTTCCTGGATATGTCCTTTTAGGAGTTCTCCGACTATACCAGAGGCCCCTCAGGTACTACTTCTCATAGCTACTGATGTTGCAGTGCTGTTGGTTTTCAAGACTATTATGGAGCTGAGGAGCTAGGTTTGAAACAGGGAAAGTAAAAGCACCATAAAGCTTGCTGTTCTTACTATAATTCTGTCATTTTCTTGAAATAACACTCATCATATTGTTAATTTCCAGAGTGTGGAAAAACTTACTTTTGATCACTTTTACGAGTGTCATTATTGCTTATTTAAGAACCGTATTTTTGGAGATCTTTATTCACCCATGCTAAAGGTACTACTTTATTTCACTTCAGTTTGGTTCAGTCAATCAGTTGTGCCTGACTCTTTGTTACCCCATGGAGTGCAGCACACCAGGCTACCCTGTCCATCACCAACTCCCGGAGTTTGCTCAAACTCATGTCCATCGAGTCAGTGATTCCTGACTCGACCATCTCATGCAACCATGTCATTCTCTGTCATCCCCTTATCCACCTGCCCTCAATCTTTCCCAGTATCAGGGTTTTTTCAAATGAGTCAGTTTTTCATATCAGGTGGCCAAAGTATTGGAGCTTCAGCTTTGAACACCCAGGACTGATCTGCTTTAGAATGGACTGGTTGGATCTCCTTGCAGTCCAAGGGACTCTCCAGAGTCTTCTCCAACACCACAGTTCAAAACCATCAATTCTTCAGTACTCAACCTTCTTTACACATTCTCACATCCATACATGACTACTGTAAAAACCATAGCTTTGACTATATGGACTTTTGTCAGCAAAGTAATGTCTTTGCTTTTTAACATGTTGTCTAGATTTGTCATAGCTTTTCTTCCAAGGAGCAAGGGTCTTTTAATTTTACAGTGGCAGTCATCAACTGCAGTGATTTTGGAGCCCATTAAAATAATATCTGTCACTATTTCCATTGTTTCCCCATCTATTTGCCATGAAGTGATGGGACCGGATGCCATGATCTTTGTTTTTTGAATGTTGAGTTTTAAGCCAGCTTTTTCACCCTCCTCTTTCACTTTCATCAGAGGCTCTTCAGTTCCTCTTCATTTTCTGCCAAAAGAGTGATGTTATCTGCATGTCTGAGGTTACTGATATATCTCCTGGGAATCTTGATTCCAGCTTGTGCTTCATCCAGACTGGCATTTCATGTGAGTACTCTGCATATAAGTCAAATAAGCAGGGTGGCAATATACAGCCTTGACATACTCTTTTCCCAATTTGGAATATATCTTTCACTGCAGTGCTCTGTTGCAAAATCAATTACTAGATGTTTAGGGTCAAGTATCTATTTGTTTTCTCGTGGTTGAAATATTCTTAAGTTTATACTTGAGTCCAGCTTTCATTATCTTTTGGATCTAAACTGGGTGATTGGTAAAACATGGGGCCTTTTGAAGAAATGTTTGGGAGAACAGAAGCTTGACAGCCTTATTTTCTTCAGCACTTTTTTGTCATCTATGAATTTGGTTGACATGTCTCAAAATGGGTTTTGCTGTGGTCCATTCTTCCTGAATAACTGGCTTGAGAACCAGAGCCAGTTATGGTCTCTCAGATGAAATAACTTTCTCAAATAAAGAAAATCCAGGTAGATCTGATTCTTTCCTTCTCTATCCAGGATAGTACAAACAAGAGTTAAGATATCAGGCCAATGATAAGGCTTCAGTTATTTCAGGGCTGACTTCACTGTCTCTGGTTTTTGCATCTAATTTGTATTATGTTAAGATTCTAAACTCTCTTTTAAATTTTTATTTCTACAACCATTTATTCAACAGTTACTGTTCAATAGTTATAGACATTTGGGCTGGTTACTCATGATATAAAAATATATTAAACATAACTCATGGTATAAAAGTATATTAAACATAACTTTTAATAAAGTAAATGTAATGACACTGAAGAACAAGAAGATGACAAACACATCAATACATATTTTCCTTATGAATTTGGTTGAATTTGGTTGACACTTCTCAAAATGGGTTTTGCTGTGGTCCATTCTTCCTGAATAACTGGCTTGAGAACCAGAGCCAGTTATGTCTCTAGGATGAAATAACTTTCTCAAATAAAGAAAATCCAGGTAGATCTGATTCTTTCCTTCTCTATCCAGGATAGTACAAACAAGAGTTAAGATATCAGGCCAATGATAAGGCTTCAGTTATTTCAGGGCTGACTTCACTGTCTCTGGTTTTTGCATCTAATTTGTATTATGTTAAGATTCTAAACTCTCTTTTAAATTTTTATTTCTACAACCATTTATTCAACAGTTACTGTTCAATAGTTATAGACATTTGGGCTGGTTACTCATGATATAAAAATATATTAAACATAACTCATGGTATAAAAGTATATTAAACATANCCAGCATTTCATTCAGATTTGCTACTTAGCTCATCTAAGAACTAGGAACTCTCCGGCCAGTGATCCTTCTGAAGAAACTAGCATTAAAAAAAAAAAAAAGAAAAAAAAAAACCTTTCTGAAGGAATATATCTTCAACTTAGGTTGCAGAGAATTCCCTGATAAAGATGAACTCACAATATACACACAAGAAAATAACCTATCCAAAGAGAGAAGCATAACAAACAGAAAGTCTAGATGATCTTTTTTCTTTTGGGCCTCGAGGCATGTGGGATCCTAGCTCCTTGACCAGGGATCACAGCCACACCCCATGCAGTGGAAGGTGATATCTTAACCAATGGACCACCAGGGGAGTCCCAAAACAGCAGGTCTAGACTCCTGAGAACTTCAGATCATAAAAACTGTCAGAAACAAACGAAGAATTTATCCATCCATTCATTCAACAATTGGAGTGTCTACCAGGAGTCAAGCTATAAAACAAATACGTTGAAAAACATTACAAACATATGAGAAGAAACGCAACAGTGGTCAAGAGCAAGGCACTCTGACAAAAAGCTAGTGATTTAAATCCAAAAGCAGTGGAAGGATTAAACAAACACTGAACAGAAAACTGTCAACTAGATGGCAGGTCTGAAGAAAATCCTCAGAGATCAGCATCAAGATATAAAGGCATGAATAACAAAAGAGGCTAAAAGACACAGAGAATGGAAGAAATGCCTGCAATGTCTGTAAGGAGAGTCCCAGAGGAAGACAAATGACAGAATGGGAAAGACACCGTATCTGAAGAGATTCCGGAACTAAAGGACCACACGAATCCTCGGATCCAGGAAAAACACCCTGAATAGGATAAATAAGACGAAATCCTCACTTAACCTGCACAGCAGCGTGTTGAAGAGAAAAGAAATTCTTAAAAGCAACAGGGCAGGGGGCATGATACACAAAAACAAAAATTAAACACACACCAGGCATCTCAAAAGCAACAACAGAGGTCAGAAGATACGGAACAACAGCTTTGAAGTGCTGCCTGAAAATAACCGTCGTCCTTGAAATTCTACACCGTATAACTCCAAGAGTGAGGGGAAAACAAAGACTTTTTCAGACAATGACTGTTTACCGTTAATCAACAACAGGAAGGGAGGCGTAAGATGCAAGAAGGAATGGCATGTAAAGAAACTAGCAAATGGGTCCAAACCCAAATAAGCACTGACTATTATCAGGAAGGTCTCCTGGAGAAGAGAATGGCTACCCACTCCAGTATTCTTGCCTGGGAAATCCCATGGACAGAGGAGCCTGTTGGGCTACAGTCCATGCGGTCACAAAGAGTTGGACACTACTCAGCGACTAACATAGTCCATGGAAAATAACAAGAGTAGAAAGAATGAGGATAGGCTTGATTTTTTTATTAAATAATTTAAGGAATTAGAAGCTTAAATTCCAAGACCTAAAAAGCGTATCTTTGCTCTGTCTCAACTCCATCCCACCACCCCTTGACCCATTTTTCATGTCGCTTCCTTTCTTGGACCTCCAAACACTACTGAGGCTTTGTGGGGGGAAGAGCCAAACTCCTGGCCAGCGCAGATTGTCTCAGTGAAAGGATCAGACACGGATGTACATCTTCAGAAGGGAAGAACAACTCTGTTAATCAAATGATAATCCCTGCCTCCTTGAACTAGTCTCTCTAGCCATCACTATATAGTTCTAATGTCTATCAGAGTTTAATGTCTATGAGATCAACTTCAAGACAGAGACTAGGTTCTCTTAAGACTCTTCCATAAAATTTGCCACATTCAAAGCACAGGGTCTAATTATACTGACGTCTCTCTTCCTTCCCTTCCTCCCTCCTCGCTCTTTCCTCCTTTTCTTCCTTCCTTCCCACATCTTCTTCCCTCCTCCACTTCTTACTTCTTATTTCCTATGTCCTTCTCCTCTTCCTCCAGAAGGTATTTCTCCACTAGACAGATAGTTAAAGGGTCATAACCCTGGCTCTAGAGCCAAATCTTGGATTTGGGCCCAGATCCGACAATAACCAGCATACTCTTCACCTTGTCTGTGCCTTATTTTCCCAGTTTATAAAACTGGGTATCAGGACTTCCCTGGCAGTCCAGTGCTTAAGATGCCATGCTTCCAATGCAGTGGGTGCAGGTTCGATCCCTGGTTAGGGAACTAAAATTCTACATGCCTCGTGGCGCGGCCGAAAGAAAAATCAGCCTGATAGTAGAACCTAGTAGGTTATTTTATGTGTCAGATGAGAAATACATGTATTGTTCTCATAATAGTGTTAGCACATGACTCAATCTGTTCATTCAATAAATATGTATTGTTCACCTACTATGTATGGGACACCAATTTCCGGGGTTAACAATGAACCAAAGACAGACATAAATGTCTGCCGTCATACAGTTTGCCTTCCATTCAATAAACAGATACATCCAAATACGGCATGTCAACTGGAGGTAAATGCAGTGGAGAAATTCAAAGAGGGTGAAGGTGAGAGAGGGTACCAAGGGTAGGTAACGTGGACAGGTATCAGTTTTATATAAGGTGGTCAGGGAAGGCTCATTTCAACAAAGATTTGGAGTAAGTGAGGGACTGAGCCTTTGGCTATCTGGGGAACAGTGTTCTGGGCGGAAGAAACAGCAAATGAAAATGGGTGTGCTTAGTGAGCTCAGGGCGGCCTGGGCGGGTGGGGCTGCAGTGCACAGAGAGGGGAAAGGTGAGGACAGGCAGGGGCGAGACACGTGGACAGGGTTGGGATGACACTTCAGGTCCTGAGGGGGCTTGAGGGCCACTGTGAAGACTTTGGATTGTACTGAGAGGGAGACAGGTGTTGTTAAGTTAGCTACGCCTGGCCCTGAGCTGGACAGCCATGAACACGATGGATAAGGTTCCTGCTCTCAGGTGGCTTACATTCCACTGGAGGAGACAACGGGCATGGCTGGGAGTGATCAGGGCAGACGGCAACATTAGACAAGATGCTTTCTAAGGAGGTAATGCTTGTGCCACCATCTGAAGGAGCGAGTCCGGAGAGAACATGTTCCAGGCCATGGGGACATCGAGTGCAAACACCTGCTGAGTGTGCACAGAGCCTGGGGAGGTTAAAGGAGGGCTGGGGGACGGGTGGGGCTGGATTGTGGTGAACAAGGAGGATTCCAGACAGAGAAAGGTGGCAAGAAGACTAGGGAAGATCACGCTGGGCCTAGTGAAACAGGATAAGGAATTCGGGTGCCACCTTAAAACAAGACCAGTAGACGTTTTACAGCAAGGAAGTGATACAATCTGGGGTACATTTAAACACACTACCCGACTACTGGGTAGAAAATAGAACTGTTGGAGCAAGGGTGGGGCCAGAAGTCAGTAAGGGTCTTGCTGGAGTGTGGTCCAGGCAGAGGATGATGGTGGTGGAGGCCAGAGAGAACAGTGGGGAAGAATGGGTCTAGGAAATGTACTGAAGTCGTGAGGACAGATTAATGATTTAACAAGTGAGTGAACGGGCGCAGGGGAACTTTGTTGGATATCCTCCCCCTCTCCCACTCTGATGGGACCCCCTTGGGCCCCAGGACCCCAGGGTGGTACTCACAGGCTGAGCCTCTTCACCATGCTCTTCCGAGGCTTGGGCGATGTGGCGCTGGCATCGGCAGCCGCTTCGATCTCACACGAGAGGGCGTAGCTGGGGAGAGAGGGGAGCCTGTGAGGATGGAGCCTGGGAAGTGTACAGATTTAAACCCACACGATTCACTGGCTTCCTTAGAGAGGAAGGCTCTGACTGTTCAAAGTCAAGATATGGACTATGCTGTTCTATGACAAAGGTCAGAGGGTACTGACTTAACAACCAGATTGTACAAATTGACATATATGCCTCCTCCCATCAAACCCCCACTGGATATAGGTTGAGACTGTTTAGTTCTGCATGACTCAAAACACGGATTTGCTGGTTCTGGCTGTATCCAAAGCTGACTCCTTTTGTTATCCTGATTGTTTTCAGCCTGTGGTTGGGCCAAGGAAAGAATCATGTCTTCTCCCATTACCAGCGACTTCCCATTACTTTGTGTGTCTGTGTGTGTGTGCCCACATGTGTGTGTGTATACTCAACTTACTGTTTATCTATAGGAAATGAAAGAGACATTTGTAAATGATCTAATCTTCAATAAACAGACACAGGTAGTCATTTTATTGATTAAAATACATAAATATCATTTCTAATTGCCAAAACATCCCAAATTAAAAATACTCCAGATTCAGACATCTGTATGCCAGGCAGATATAACTTCCATAAGCACGAGAAGAATGTATGTCTGCCTTGAAATGTCTCTTATGAAAGCTTGTAGCTCTAGTTAGGAGACGTACTTGGTTCTGGGTAGGTGAAGAAGCGTGCATGCGTGCTAAATTGCTTCAGTCATGTCCAACTCTTGCAACCCTATGGACCATAGTCTGCCAGGGTCCTCTGTCCATGGAATTCTCCATGGAAGAATACTGGAGTGGGTTGCTGTGCCTTCCTCCAGGCAATCTTCCCAACCCAGGGGTCAAACCTGTGTCCTCTCACGTCTCCTGCATTGACAGGTGGGTTCTTTACCACCAGTGCCTCCTGGGAAGTTCAGGTGAAGAAGGTAAGTGGTAAATATTAGCTTGATAAGTTGCTAATATTGCGTACTTTTTAAAACCTAAAGGTGCATCCAGGTGGTTGGTCAAATAGAAGTATTCATTGATATAGGCATTATTCATATACTAACTTTAGATACAGGGCTTTTATAAATCGCAAGGACAAAAAAATAGGCTATGTTTAACAAGATTCCTTTAATCATTAAAAAGTCAGTTTCACAGCTGATATTCTGACCCTGAACTTTCTGACTCAAATCACTGGCCACGGTGTGAATGTTCCACACGTGAATATGATGCACAGAGAGGAAGTTCATATATACTGATCATCAGATCAGAAAACGTAGACAGGCGGTAACTTTTTTTTTTTTTTCTGTTCAATACATAGCAAAAACAAAGCTTTCATTAACTGATGAGTACTCTGAATCAAAGAGCTTTTATTTTCTTTTAATCAAAGGTTTTAACGTAACAGGACCAATCCATTCCACTACCCAGGACCTCAGAAAACATCTGCATTTCAAATGAGGAAGCAGGCTTATGGCGTTTACAGGATCCACATAACATTGTGCAACCACCTTCAGAGCTTAGGTTGTAAAGTCAGGAAGACCTGACTTTGAATCTAAAGTCTATCACTGGCAAATTACAGCCCTTCTCTAAACCTCAATTTCCTCATTGGCAAAACACTTGTTTTTCAGTCAACTTCACCTTCCCTGATGAGAAACTTTCAAGGAAATCCCCTGTTCTACAGCAGGGGTCAGAAAATGTTTTCTGCACAGGACTAGATATTAAGCATTTCAGGCTTTGCAGGCCATGCGGTAACTGGTGCAACTGTTCAACTCTGCCTTGAAAGCATGAAAGCAACCGTAAGTAAGAGGGAAATGAATGGGCTGTGTTCCAATACAACTTCATCGTGTGCCTGCTGTCTCTCAGTCGTGTCCGACTCTTCTGTGACCCCATGGATCGTAGCCCGCCAGGCCCCTCTGTCCATTGCATTTCCCTGGCAAGAATATGAGTGTGGGTTGCCATTTCCTCCTCCAGGAGATATTCACAACCCAGGGATCGAACCCACATCTCCTGCGTCTCCTGCATTTGCAGGAGGATCCTCTACCACTTAGCCACCCGGGAAGCCCTTATAACTTTATCAATGGATTCTAAAATTTCAATTTCAAATAACTATCCCATGACACAAGAGTCCTCTTCTGTTGTTTCCTTTTCAACCATGTAAGTATGTAAAAACAGCTGACAGGCTGGATAAGGCCTGTGAACTCGAATCCTCTGACCTATAGGGTAAAGCTACACACCTCTGATGGGCCAACGTTCAAGGCACTGCAGTTAGCGTACTCTCCAAGCTTATCAACCTTGGTTTTGAAACCCGTCCACTCATGAAACAGACACGTCAGTGTTCTAACCATACTTCCAAATGTCAAGCTTGTCAGGGGACCCGACCTTTGCTCACATTCTTCTGTCTGGAATGTTCTCCTCCAGTTCTCCTGGCGAAATCTTTTCTTTCCTTCACAACCTAGCCCAGATGTTAATGCCTTTATGAGCTCTTCCCCATTTCCCTCCCCGATCCTTGGCCAAGTGAACTATTCCTGCCTGTGGGTCCTGCAGCACTTTGATTATTGTTATTTCAACTCTTCATGAGTCTGTTTCTCCTGCCCTCTTGAACACTCCCTCAAAGCTAGTACCAATTACCAATAATGGCCAATAGTGATGGCAATGATGCTGTCTCAAAGATTACATTTAATCCTCTCAAACAGACGTCTTACAGAAGAGCATCCTGAAGATCAGGAAGAATAACTGACCTGTTCAATGTGACAAAGATAAATGAACGGTACAGCACAAGAATCTGAAAGCACATTTTCTGATGCTGGCAGTTCAGTTTTTTCTGCTACACCATTATCCTTTGAAAACCTAGTTGCTGCTCGCTAAAGAGCTGTTGAATAAATGGTCAAGTGAGTAACCAGATGTGGTATTCCTCTGACCAACACTGCAGCTCCACCCCAAAGGACAATGGGTCTCCCTACCTCTCCTCCTCTGTCAGGAGCTGCTGCCTCTGGAACCACTGGATAAACTTTGGATCTGGGCTCATGCAATAGCTGTTGCAGGCAGACTGTAAGAGCTTGATCTGGGCAATCACTTCAAACTCCTAAAGCAGAAAGGAAAAGTGAAGTCGCTCAGTCGTGTTGGACTCTTTGTGATCCTATGGACTGCCCACCATTCTTCTCAGTCCATGGGATTTTCCAGGCAAGAATACTGGAGTGGGTTGCCATTTCCTTCTCCAGGGGATCTTCCCGACCCAATGATCAAACCCAGGTCTCCCACATTGCAGACAGACTCTTCACCATCTGAGCCACCAGGGAATCCCTCAGAGCACCAGAGTGAACTAAAAGGCCAATGAAATATACATCTTCTCTACCTGAAAACATACCGCAGTAGAATAAACAATGGACAAAATCACCGAGGAAGCTTATAAAGAACTGCCTGCCTTAGAAATAAAACAGCTGAATAACTCACAGATTTGAATTCTGACTCACTGGCTTTTGTCTATGCTTTGTACCCTTTCTATTTGAAAAAGCCTTTTACATGAATAAAACAAGTTCCCAAGGCGACCCATACTAGGTATAACCTGAAATCATAGTGACTTCCTATTTCTCTTTTCCATTTCCATTCTTGGGACAGAAAACTTTTTTTTTTTTTAAGGATGAATCCTTCTAAAATGTATTTTAAAATTCTACTTTCTAAAATATAAAAGAAAAAAATTACTCTGAGTCAGGAAGCTCCCTAGCTCTCCATTCCCATCTTCTTCAACCCTTATGCCCTCGATAGGTAAGTTTTGGTAGGGTTGAATATCTAAATAGTCCAGAGCCTCATAAACTTGAATGTTTAGATTTCCTGAATCCTTGGGGTTTTACTACTCTAGTAAATCATTTAACTCAGTCTTTTGAAACTCATAAGAGAAGCAAGTGTACAGTTATGTCCAAAATTATTTATCCTTCTTTAGATGTCTCAATAAAGACTTTTTTAAAGTCAGCAACAAGTATAAGCTTTAGCTTTAGGTTTTATACTCAAACTTTTCAAAAGTTTAACATGCTAGTCTTAAAATGAAAGAGATTCCCTTCTAGGGTTATTCTGAAGAGAAAGGACAAAGATGGGTAACTGTGGAGGCAGTAACTCAGTTGGTTCTGATGGTTACAAGACAGAGCAGTTCAACAACTGGCAGATTCCATAGGTGTCAACTTCCCATGCAGTGACCTCCCACCTTGGCCTCAGCATCCGCAAGAAGCATTCATTCATCATCACACGCTACCAGGGACAGAAGACTTGCATTTGCCTCAGGTCGTGTTTGTCTTCTGTGTTATGTTCAGCCTGCTTGGCTCCTGAAACTTTGGTTTTAACTGCAATGTCACTTACTCCACTTACTCCTGGAAGTTTCTCCAACCCCACAAGTTGGGGATAAATGCCCCTCCTGTATGCTCCTCTAATACCCACTACTTTTGCTCATAAGCCCTTATCAGGTTGCATGATAACTGCCTGCTTGCCTACCTACCTCCTTTACTGTAACTTCATGAGGGCAGGGAGCTCTGCGCTTTTTCTGATGCAATCCCTAAACCTATCCCACTTTCCCATCCAGTGTTAGGTCTGCAAGAAATGCTTCTGGGATGAAAGAATGAATGAATAAGTAAAGAACAATGAGAGTTCCATGGGGTAATATTATTATTTTGCTCACGCATTTTCCTTGGGATTCTTTAAATACACCATTTGAACCCTAAAACCATAGCAAATTTTCAAAGCTCTGTTTTATCTCTCTGTACAGAACTATTCTACTTTCCACAGAAAAATTCAAACTGATGTTGAACGCCCCTTCCTACGCTGATAGGAAAGGAAAAGAATAATTATCCACATGTAACAATGAAGACCATTTCCTTTCCTCTAATAGGCCTACCAGAGTTAACCATCTTTAGCAACCCTTCTATGTCATATACTCTTATGAAATGCTTTCTTCTTAATGGGACAGACCTGTTATTGCTGCGGCTGATTGTAAAGATGATGATGATGAGGGGGTAAAGGAAGAAATGCGGGCTCAGGAGAAAAAGGACAGAATTTGAACCCCGGCTGTGCCACCAGGTAACTGGGGCCGAGTTACTTCATCGGAGTCCTGGTTTCTTCACCCTTGAACTGAGAATGATAAAAGCTGCCTCACCAGGGTTCTGGGGCAATAACGCACAAGAGCATGCCAAGTACAATGCTATATGATACATTTTCAATATGTGTTATTTTTTTTTTCTGTCTCAACAAAAAACTTAAGTCTCCACTTCTCTTTTTTTTTTTCATGCCCAAATGAAGTGAAATGGAAAACCACAGCCAAGACTCCTACTCACCCTTCTCCTCTTCTCAAAGTTTATCAGTCCACCCTGAAAGACATTTTTTTGAAAAGAATGACAAACCAAGCTACTTGGAAACATAGCCCTCTTTGTTCTAGGTTTTTGTTAAAATAGATCAAAGGGACAATAAAGTCACGATTATTCATGACAAGTAATTATAGCTACATTGGAAGAAGAGAAGCATCATTTGCTTAAAGAAAAATATTTCTTTATCACAGGGCAAGATATAGGCAGAGAGCCTTCTCTTACAATGCCTGAAATGAACTGAAACAGTAATGACAAAGGACTTACAATACGGAATCCAAATATACTTGCAGAGCCAGTAAAGACAAAAGCTTGGGTAAATGTTCCATTACACCTTTTTTTTTTTTTCTTGACCAAAAGCAACAAAAACAGATGGTCATTGACTCATACTGGAAACCAAAGTGTCAATGTTTTATCAAAAGGGAAGTCACTTCTACATAACCTCATCACCAAAGTTAAGTTTCAATTCTCCAGCCCCTCAGCTCCTAGTCTCATAGGCTGCATTTAACTTTTAAAGCATTGGTCACTGCCCCCAAATTCCCCAACCCTGATAGTGTTTCCTGAGGCAGAGGACGTGAATAGATATGGAGCACTGCTGAGTGAGCATTTCCACAACATTTATAATGAACTTGGAGGTGGGAATTTGCAAGATAACTGCTACTCCTAACTATGACAGAGTAAAACGCTGGCAGACTGCACGTGATAACCAGGAATGTGAGATAAAGAAATACATGAGAAATCCTTAAGTTTCATTTCAAATATCAAATCTCTTCTCCATGTAATATTCCATTACTGTTACTAACAAACAGCTGGTTTTTCTAGGCTTCACTTCACTTCCCATTTTGAGAAAAAGAGAGAGAGGGAAGGTAATAAGTTGAACCAGAAAAGGATACCTGAAAACCCATGAATTTGACTGACTTCCTATCCCAGCAGGTAGAACCTGGGGGCATATTATTCCCTCAGCTCCACCTGCCAAAGTCCTATCTAACACTGAGCAGGATTTGACTTTTAACTTTTAAAATCATCGCAGTGACCAATGATGGAAAAGTTAAATTCAGCCCACTGAGACTAGAAGCTGGAGAACTGAAACTTAACTTTGATAATGATGTTACATAGAAGTGACTTCCCTTTTGATAAAACACTGACAATGCTCCAGCCCACTCCTTCATAATGCCATGCCATGGTCTCTGTGCCTAAGGAACCAATCGAGGCGCCCCCTCTTCTCCCACTTCATTTGTTTGAGTTCTTATTATTTCCATCCATCACTGCCTGCTTTGAAATACACCTTCCATGAGATTGTGAGGCACTGCTGGAGTCACTCATCTCTGTAAAACTCATGGCATCTAGCACAATGCCATGTTCATGAAGAGCCCTCAGTAGATGTGTGTGTGTGTGTGTGTGTCTGTATAACTCATGGCATCTAGCACAATGCCATGTTCATGAAGAGCCCTCAGTAGATGTGTGTGTATGCACTCAGTCGCTCAGTCACGTATGACTTTGGTACACATGGGCCATAGCCTGCCAGGCTCCTCTGTCATGGGGTTTTCCCAGCAAGAATGTTGGATTGGGTTGCCATTCCCTTCTCCAGGGCATCTTCCCGACCCAGGGACCCACATCTCCTGGATTGCAGGCGGATTATTTACCCTTGGTACCAGCTGGGAAGCCACACTTGATGTGAACGAAAGTGTATCTCTCTTGGGCAACCAGTGAGAAGGCTACAGACCCACCTGCACCACGGGCCTGGAACTCACCTCAATGTAGTCCTGGAGGGCGGTGTCTAGCATGGTGAGGTCGGTCAGGAAGGTGCCCAGGTAGGGCACAGTCCCCTGCATCACACCCTGAAGAGCAAGCACAGCAAAACCATCTCTGCATTGCTAAAAGTCTGGTCCACACCGGACCGAAAGGCCCTGTGTCTGCTGCAGTCTGCAGGGTGCCCGTTTGCAGATGGAGGCAGCAATCTCTGAATGGCCAGGTGAGCCTCGACAGCATTTGGAGAGTAATTAAGAACCATTCAAGGCCTCTCTTAAGGCCACTAGTGCTAACCTCTATGAATGAAAAATTTTAAATTCCTTTATGAATTGACTGGGAACTCCATCACCAAGGTAACTTTGGAAGTCATGAAAACCAAGCCTCGAAGGCAGGAGATGGTTCAGGTGGATTGAGGTTTGCACATCGCCGACACAAGGTCAGAGGGACCTCTGTTCTCTCTCTCAGTGTGTGGACACCCCCAGTGATTCAGAACAGCCCTGAGAAGGACGGCCTCACCAGGCAGAGGAGTGTGCCCACAGGAGGCTGGGGCATCACTATAAAGTGGCTTGGTGACTCGGTTCTGAAGAAAACAGGAGGGAAAGGGGAAAACAGTACCTTTAAACTAGAAAGCTTGCCAAACTCTACCTTAACCAGGTGATGAAGGCTAAAATCACCAGTGACATCAATGCCATACTGATGCCTTTTATTCCTTAATAGGATGAGAAGACACTTCACATCTGTGATACTGCTCTCCAGACCCTTAACCTCAGTCTAATCACTAGGAAAACAAGAGACAGCCCTGGCTGCAGGACATTCTCGGGACACTAGAACAGTCTTCCTAAAGAGAAAGACTCAGACACTGTCACAGAGCAGAGGGGACTAGGGTGACAACTAAATGCAGTGGGGCGCCCTGGATTAGTTCCTGGAACAGAAAGATGATGCCGGTGGGAAACCGGCAAAATCCAAGTCAAGTCTGGCTTTCAGTGAGCAGCCGGATGCCCATGTCGATATCCTAGTATTGCCAGGTGTGCCATGGTTGCAGATGTTAACTGGGGTGGTAGTGGAAGGGTGAGGGGTTCGGAGAAACTCTATGTATTACCTGGAACTTCTCTCTAAATTCTAAAATTAAAAGTTTATTTAAATTTGTGGTGATGTGGATGAACCTAGAGTCTGTCATACGGGTGAAGTAATTCAGAAGGAGAAAAACAAGTATCATCTGGAAAAGTGGTACTGATGAACCTATTTGCAGGGCAGGAAGAGAGACTCAGACGCAGAGAACAGAGCTGTGGACACGGCAGGGAGGAAGAGGGTGGGACAGACAGAGAGCAGCGTTGCATGCATACGGTACCATGTGCAGAACAGATGGCTACTGGGAAGCGTCTGCGTAGCACAGGGAGCCGGGCTGGGATGTGGGGTGGGAGGGAGGCTTGAGAGGGAGGCGTGTGTGTGCACATAACGGATTCACGGTGCTGTACAGCAGAAGCTAACATGGTATTGTAAAACGATTATCCTCCAACTAAAAAAAAAAATTCCCTCGAACATAAAGGTAGAAGCAACTCCTCTGCAGGTGTATGAAATTCTGAAAGTGAAGTCACTCAGTCGTGTCCGACTCTTTGCGACCCCATGGACTGTAGCCCGTCAGGCTCCTCTGTCCGTGGAATTCTCCAGGCAAGAATACTGGAGTGAGTAGCCATTCCCTTCTCCAGGTATATACGTACTGTATTAATTTCACCAAATTTCCTCGGAAATCATTTCCTATCCTCCATAAGGCCACCAAGGCACTATTTTGAAGAGAAAATAAAAATGGGCTTCCATGGACACACCTTGTCCTAAAGTCCATTGAGGCACGTACGGAAATTCTAGCAAGAACACAAAGCCTCCGCCAGGGTGAAACCAGGCGGCCTGATGTGCACATGGCTGGCTGTTTCCTCAGTCAGAGCTGCTTTGCGAGGCTCACACCCAGGCAGGTTTTGTCCTTCAAGAACTCACTGTCAGCTGCAGTTTGTCCTTCCCTATTATGTGTACAAGGTCTCATCCTGAACCAAAATAATCTCTCTCTTAACAGCTATTTTTAACTTGTCTTTGAACCACCAAAAAAGTTTCAAGTGCTGTGAATGTTCTACAGGCTTTATGTTACAGAAGAGGCCCATCACTCAAAAACATTTCTGATTTATGACCAGCCTTCCAAAGAAGGAGAAAAATCTTCTTCAAGCAGGGATGAAAATATTTAGAGTTTGTCAGTCTCCAATCTGATCTCTCTGGTTTTCCCCTTCTATGCCCAAAGTTAGGAGAGTTTTAAAAATAAAGCCAGTGATGCCAATAGTTATCTTTTAGTCTTAAGGAAGGAGGTATGATGCTCCTTTGAACACTGAAAAACTAGAAAGATTTGGTTAGTACTTGTGTCAGTGAGGAGATCCAGAAAATGACTAGAGGGTTTGGAACAAATGAAAAGATCTCTGAGTACAAGGACCAGGTTCTGGGAGCTGACACTCCTTCCCCAACAACCAGGTCCTGGAGCTACTGTGTGTTCAAAGTTGGGACTTTGAAAACAGTTGAGACTTCCCTGGGGGTCCAGTGGTTAAGACTCTGTGCTTCCAATGCAGGGGCCTCGGGTTCGATCCCTGATCAGGGAACTAAGATCCTGCATGCTGTGTAGCATGGCCAAAAAAAAAAAAAAAAGCTGATTACAGGGGGCACTGCAGGAGGTCTCAGGTCTCAAGCTCCTCAGTACAGGAGTGGATAAAATAAGGCAGCATCAGGGACAGAAGGCTACCTGCCGCAGACTTGCCCTCACTTTCAGGAAAAAAATAAATTTCCAGAAAACAAACGCGATCTGGGACCCTTGGTCCAAACTATTTCCTGCTGGGTCAAGTGGGAGTGAGAAGAGCTTGCCTTGAGACCTCCTAGGGCTGCTGAGAAGAGATGAGATAAAGAGCATGAGAACTTTTGGGGGAGCAGGGGTGCCCTGCAGACAGAAGGTTCTGGTGCCAAGCGGGAGCCCCGGCACCCACGTGGGGCGGCTCCCTGGCTGGCCCTCGGGGAGACCCAGGGCTCTCCATACCATGTCCTTCTGGAGCTGAAGCCGCCTCTGGGTCCGCTTCTGGTTTTCTTTCACGCTGCTGTCCAGGTTTGCAAATTTTGAGGTTCCTTCCTAAGAAACAGACACACACAACAGAGGAGAGAGATGGAGGAAGGTGCTGCAAAGAAGGGAAGGGGCGCCTAGCTTCTGGGGCAGAGCCTCCACACTACGTGGACACCGTGGGAAATGAAGAGGCCTCCAGCACGTGCTGGACCGCCTTAGGCAAACACTTGGCTGACCTGTGGCAAGCGGTCTGCTCTTGAGAGGGCTTGGTGGCCATGTTTTATCCTGTTTCCCCCTAGTTTGCAAGAAGAGCCCCCAATCGATTTTAGAATATCAATCATGAATATAAGGCAGGGAATTCCCGGAAATGGAGACAATTTTTACACGTCCCGAATTTCACTGCAAGTGAATCACATGTCTGGAAACAAACATCTCTTTCTCTGTAATTTTTGTGATTTCTTGATGTTGGTCTGAAAGGCATGTGCCAGCATCCTGTGAAAGAAAAGAGACTATTTCTGTGGTATTTCTTAGCTAAATGAAACTTTGGTACCAGAAGTTCTCTGAGGAAGTCCCGCGCTGATCTATCAAAGCCAGACCCTCATACATTTTTTCCCCCTTCTCTCCCTCAACTTTTCCTTCCAAGTTGCCTCTTAGGTTTGGAACTCCTACAAATCAATTCCTTCTTCCCAGCGCCTGGGGACAGATGGCGACCCTTTCTTTCCTCCCATCTGTTGTAACAACAAACTCTTCCACATAATGACTAATCTCCAGTTTGCTGACTGAACATAAAGTGCTTTGGGTTTTGTGGGTTTTGGGGTCTTGTTAAGTTCTCATTTTCCAGGAACTGCATGAATGGAAGGCAGATTTCACAATTCAGGAGCGCCAGCCTCCACACTGGTCTCCCTCAGTCAGTCAGCTTTCCCTGGGTTTATCATATAACCAGAGCATGCAACCTTTCACTGCTGTCCGACTACAAGGGGCCCTTTTCCAGTGACCTGGCCTTTCCAGTTACAGTGAGGCATCGGTATCCTATATCATTCACCAGCCTTTAGGTACTTCCCTAGGGATAGAACCCATAGTGACTCCTTAGCGACTGTCAGTCTCCCTATTACAAATGACAAGAAGAAGAGGTATTGTTTAAAGATCTTCTGTTTATAGTTTTTGCTGGGGGATGAATGAAACTGTCCTAAAATGTGCCACTTCCTCTGCTAGGTGATTGTGAGTCCTCTCAAATTCTTGAGAATCTGCTTGGAGTGAGAAATCAATTCTTCCTGACTTTTGAGTGCAAATATCCATCTCTTTCCAGGGAGTAGGCCCTCCTGGTTCCCTTCCAGTTTCTTAATCACTGACAGACATGTAATGTATGGACATTACGGCAGGTGCATTAAAATTCTTGAGAAGGATTTCTGAAAAGCTAAGAGGCCGCTGAGAATCACATAATTAGGAAGGAGCTTAAAAGAGCACTAAGGACGACCTCTTTGTGGGGAGGAGAAAGATCTGGGACTCGGAGCTGGAAGATTTGCTGACTGCACGACTTCAGGAGAGTGAGGCTCCACTCCTGGCTAGGTAACTAAAAAGACTGATATCAGAGTGATGCCAGCTACCCCAGATGAGGTGTCAACAGAAATCCACTATGTGTCACATCCCACCGTGTCAGTGTTCTGCCTTGGCCCTACCCCTGTCCTGCAAGGCTCACGACACCAATCCCTTGAAACTCCTCAGGACTCTTCACGGGCACTGTGACTGCATCGGTCTGGATCTCTACTCTGCCTCCTTTTTCCTACTCCTGCTTCTACTCTCTTGATGACGCTTCTTCTTTCTGACAAAGTCATCTTGTTTTTTGCTCTACGCAGGTATCTGGATATACCATCCTGTCCCATGATCTCCATTATCACCATGCTTGGAAGAATTCCAAATCTTGCCCTCCATCAACCTTCCATTCTCCTCTTGTTTCATCCCCTCTCTGTCCTTCTCTCTCTCTAGTGCAAATTTCTCTCACTGCCTATCACCATCTTTGGCATAAGACAGCTGCCCTCATCCATCCTGTTCCTGGGCCTCAAGGGGCCTCTTCTACTGGGTACTACATAAGCAGTGGACCCCTCTCCATCAATTCAGTTCAGTAGCTCAGTTGTGTCTGACTCTTTGCAACCCCATGACTGCAGCACGCCAGGCCTTCCCGTCCATCACCAACTGCTAGAGTTTACCCAAACTCATATCCACTGAGTCAGTGATGCCATCCAACTATCTCATCCTCTGTTATCATCTTCTCCTCCTGCCCTCAATCTTTCCCAGCATCAGGGTCTTTTCCAATGAGTCAGCTCTTCGCCTCAGGTGGCCAAAGTATTGGAGTTTCAGCTTCAACATCAGTCCTTCCAATGAACACTTAGGACTGATCTCCTTTAGGATGGACTGGTTGGATCTCCTTGCAGTCCAAGGGACTCTCAAGAGTCTTCTCCAACACCACGGTTTAAAAGCATCAATTCTTTGGCACCCAGCTTTCTTTATAGTCCAACTCTCACATCCATACATGACTACTAGAAAAACTGTAGCCTTGACTAGATGGACCTTTGTTGGCAAAGTAACGTCTCTGCTTTTTAATATGCTGTCTAGGTGGGTCATAACTTTNAGCTGAAATATTATTTTGTGTCCAGCCACTATTTTTTAAAAAAAAACAAAACACAAGGCACAGAGGAATGCAGAAGCACTAGTGTCAGCATCCACTATACCTATGTCTCTCACACACTCATTTGGGTATGTTATAGTTTAAAAATGTACACATTTAGTTACTTTAACAGGGAAAGCATACTATGGTTTTTTAAAAAAAGTGGTGTTTTTATAATATACCCTGATATCAAAACACTATAGTAATTTTAGTTTTGTAGATTTTGGGAGCCAGAAAGAACACATCTGGTAAGTATGATATTGAGGTCAAGTAACATAGGTGGTCTAGACAAAATTAAAATAATTTAGTTGGATTGAAAAAGACAACAACAACAACAAAAGCCATTTCAGGGAGCAAAGTTTACGATTCTAATGAAGAAAATAATAGGCTTTGGTGGGGATAGGGAAGGTGAGAAGATAAAGGGAACCACCCAAGGGAAAATATTTTAACTGGATAGAAGTTTAAGTTGCTCAGATATTTAAAACATTTAACAGATGAGAAGGGGACTAAAATAGATGACCTTCAAGTAACTTTTTGATTGGCCTCTGCCTCCAGTCATTTTGAGAAACAAACAAAAAGCAGTTAAATGAATAAGACATGTAAATCTCTCCTAGCTAGTGTTTAATATAGATTTGAACACACATGAGTAACACTGCAAAGAGTTCAAAGGCACATTAATTAATGAGAGGAAAATCAAATTCCAATTTGCTGACCTATTTGGTTATGATTCAAAAAACTATAAGGATTTATCAAAACTTCACTCGTTTACTTGTTAACCATGCAAGAAATGAGGGCATAGTCATAATTTAATGTCAGCAAGTGTCCCATTTGGGAACAATTGAATTAAATGTAGACCTTTACACTTTATGCTGGGAGAAAGCAGAGAGATATTGAAGGTATAACTACTCTGAACAGATTTAACATGATCCCAGAGGAGGAAAAATGACTTTAGCTGAAGTAGATTTAGAGACTATGTTAAGTAAGTTACACTATAATTATAGCTGTAATTGTATTCACACTACTGCATGAATAGGGGTCCAGTAAACCCATTCCAAACTCCCTGGATACCTCTTTCTTATTCCCAATCTGTACTGAAGATATTTCAGAATTTTTATTTTAGTTAAATATTGCTCAGTGATAAAAAGGAATGACTTTGAGTCAGTGATACATAGGCCCATACATAGGTGGATGAACATAGGCCCATTATACAGAGTGAAGTAAATCAGAGATAAAAAAGCAAATATCATATATTAATGCATATATATGAAATCTACAAAAATGGTAGTAATGAACTTACTTGCAAGGAAGGAATGGAGACACAGATGAAGAAAAGGGACTTGTGGCCAGAGTAGGGAAAGGAGAGGGTGGGATGAATGGAAAAGGAGCATTGACATATATACAGTACCATGTGTAAAACAGATAGCTGGTGGGAAGTTGCTGTATAACACTGGGACCCCACCCTGGTGCTCAGTGATGACCTAGATGTGTGGGATTGGTAAGGGGAGGGAGGCTCAACAAGGAAGAGATATGTGTATAATTATGACTGATTCATGTTGTTATACAGCAGAAACAAATACAATATTGTAAAGCAAATTTCCTCCAATTCAGTTCAGTTCAGTTCAGTNGGTATCTCATTGTGGTCTTGATTTGCATTTCTCTGATAATGAGTGACGTTGAGCATCTTTTCATGTGTTTGTTAGCCATCCGTATGTCTTCTTTGGAGAAATGTCTATTTAGTTCTTTGGCCCATTTTTTGATTGGGTCGTTTATTTTTCTGGAATTGAGCTGTATAAGTTGCTTGTATATTTTTGAGATTAGTTGTTTGTCAGTTGCTTCATTTGCTATTATTTTCTCCCATTCAGAGGGTTGTCTTTTCACCTTGCTTATAGTTTCCTTTGTTGTGCAGAAGCTTTTAATTTTAATTAGATCCCATTTGTTTATATTTGCTTTTATTTCCAGTATTCTGGGAGGTGGATCATTGAGGATCCTGCTGTGATTTATGTCGGAGAGTGTTTTGCCTATGTTCTCCTCTAGGAGTTTTATAGTTTCTGGTCTTACATTTAGATCTTTAATCCATTTTGAGTTTATTTTTGTGTGTGGAATTAGAAAGTGATCTAGTTTCATTCTTTTACAAGTGGTTGACCAGTTTTCGAAAGACCTGGATTTAGCTTCTCTGGGTCAGAGGTCCAGGCCTTGCCCAACTCTTTGCCCAGGATTCCATTAAACTCAGGTTGTTTGTTGGCTATCTTCTCGCGTGAAGCTTGCAGGTCTGCCTCAAGCTCCTGTTCAGTTCAGTTCAGTCTGTCAGTTGTGTCCGACTCTTTGCGACCCCATGAATCACAGCACGCCAGGCCTCCCTGTCCATCACCATCTCCTGGAGTTCACTCAGACTCACGTCCATCGAGTCCGTGATGCCATCCAGCCATCTCATCCTCGGTCGTCCCCTTCTCCTCCCACCCCCAATCCCTCCCAGCATCACAGTCTTTTCCAATGAGTCAACTCTTCGCATGAGGTGGCCAAAGTACTGGAGTTTCAGCTTCAGCATCATTCCTTCCAAAGAAATCCCAGGGCTGATCTCCTTCAGAATGGACTGGTTGGAACTCCTTGCAGTCCAAGGGACTCTCAAGAGTCTTCTCCAACACCACAGTTCAAAAGCAACAATTCTTCGGTGCTCAGCTTTCTTCACAGTCT
>SJYX01014480.1:160444-181670 GCA_006410675.1 Oreotragus oreotragus | reverse complement strand
TCACATCCATACATGACCACAGGAAAAACCATAGCCTTGACTAGGCGGACCTTAGTCGGCAAAGTAATGTCTCTGCTTTTGAATATACTATCCAGGTTGGTCATAACTTTTCTTCCAAGGAGTAAGCGTCTTCTAATTTCATGGCTGCAGTCACCATCTGCAGTGATTTTGGAGCCCAAAAAAATAAAGTCTGACACTGTTTCCACTGTTTCCCCATCTATTTCCCATGAAGTGATGGGACCGGATGCCATGATCTTAATTTTCTGAATGTTGAGCTTTAAGCCAACTTTTTCACTCTCCTCCTTCACTTTCATCAAGAGGCTTTTTAGCTCCTCCTCACTTTCTGCCATAAAGGTGGTGTCATCAGCATATCTGAGGTTATTGATATTTCTCCCAGCAATCTTGATTCCAGCTTCTGTTTCTTCCATTCCAGCGTTTCTCATGATGTACTCTGCTTAGAAGTTAAATAAGCAGGGAGACAATATACAGCCTTGACGTACTCCTTTTCCTATGTGGAACCAGTCTGTTGTTCCATGTCCAGTTCTAACTGTTGCTTCCTGACCTGCATACAGATTTCTCAAGAGGCAGGTTAGGTGGTCTGGTATTCCTATCTCTTTCAGAATTTTCCACAGTTTATTGTTATAGAGGTCACCAAAATACTTTGCTGTATAATCCCCTCTGGCAGTGGATCGTCACACTGAATCTCTGTTAAGCTTTAAATCTGCCTTCAGGGCCAGTCTTTTTCAAGGGCTCACCTGATTGGGTCAGGCACACTCAGAATATTCTCCCTTTTTAAAAATCAACTGTGTCACGTTCACATAACCTAATCATGGAACAAACTCCACCGTGTTCACTGTCCTAGAGATCATGCAGGGTGAGCACACCAAGGGGTGGGAATTTTAGAGACCGTTTGAGAAATCTGCCTTCCCCAGGGCTCAAGTAAAATGAAAGCTGAATAGAGAACAGGGGATATGGCAATACCTTTTTCCAGGATGGTAGTGAAACCCTGGAAAGACCATCCAAATTTAAGGCTGCAAGTAAGGCATGCAGGTGGTGGCAGTAGTGTCAAAGAGCCCACCAGCCAGTGCCAGAGACTTCAGAGACGCGGGTTGGATCCCTGGCTCGGGAAGATCCCGTGGAGGAGACAATGGCGGCCCACTCCAGCATTCTTGCCTGGAGAATCCCGTGGACGGAAGAGCCTGGCAGGCTGTAGTCCACGGGGTCACAGAATCAGACACGATGAAGCGACAAAGACAGTTTCACGCTTAAAAGCAAGTAGGAAAACATCCAGTTTCTCCATGGATCATTGTCTCTGTGACTTCTACTCTGAAACAAGTAGGGGAACAGATATTCTACTTGGATCTCACAGATGAATATAAGTTCACATAATAAAGATCAAATGTTTTACTTAGAAATAATCTTTGAACTTTCTACTCTTGTTTAGAAGCGGTTGTAAAGAAGTTATTTTCATGATTTTGCAAAGTATTATAGATTAGAAAGAGCAAATGAGTGCAGGTATGGAGTGGCAAGGGACTGGGGGAGGAACAGAATCAGGCATTGTCAGTGGCCAGGAGTGATGACCCATATTTTAACATCATTGGAGGAATCTAGAGGGTGGGGAAAGGCCTGAAATTCAGATGGAAGAAAGTCTGAAACAGTTATCTTATAGTTTTGACTTAGCAAAGTAAGATTATGTTCATTTTGAACCATGTTGTTTTGTGAAGATACTCTTTTTTTCAAAATATGGTCTAATAAGGCATCTCATTTGTGCCATTTAGTTCTAAAGTAAGTTATTCTTTTAAAAATTCTTAATTTCTACTGAAGTTTAAAGATACCATAATTAGCTATTTGATTTTATTTTGTACCTTTTAAAACTTAAGACAATTTGTGGGTAATCTTTTGAATCTTTGTATGACTCTTAGAGCCCTGAAGCTGATCTTTAAAAATTCTAGACATTAATCTTTTGGTTCTGTAGATTATCTTGTTCCTACCCAATCATTGTAGGGAAGAGATGAAGTGATGTGATTGAGATTACAAGATTGAATGTAAGAATTAGTATTCTAGATGAGAACTTATTGCCCTTGCAAAAGTTACTTAACCACTCCAAACTTCGGCTTTTGAATACGTGAAGTGAGACTAAGAGGGCCCGCTACGTAGTGTTAGAAATGACCAGATGTACAGAAGACTGCGTGGACGGGCTGCGTGGCACTTGGCACGTAGTTCGTACTCAGTAAATGTCAGCTCCTGTCAGTGTTAGAGCCGTTTTCAGAGCATGTCAGTATTTTCTCCACAGTGACCTCAAGCAGTATATTATGGCCGTCCTCTTTAACTGAGCCCCTAAAATTTTAGCAGTAGTGATGTTATTCTCAGTTTAATTCAAATATTTGACAGTACTTATAATCATTTGGCTTCTCACCGAACTACTTTGAAATGAAATGGAATTTATAGGCACTGAATGAAGCATTTCTGACATTTGGATCCAGCCTTTCCTGTATCCGTATTCAAAGGGCTCTTCCCATCTTAGTTTTTATCTTTAGTGGAAAAAAACAGATAATTTTATCTGTCTGATGTTTCGTAGTTTTCAGTCATGTCTGACATTTTGCCATTCCAGTTCCCAGTGCCTGTGTGTGTGTGTGTGTGTGTGTGCGCACGCACGCGTGCATGAGTGTATGTTCTTATTAGCAGCATTCTTTAGTCTTAATATTATTTTAAATTTTTACTGGTCTTTTTATGTTTTTATTACATTGTTGAGATATGTTATTCAAAATAGTGCATCTTTTGGGGTGTAAATGAACAACAGTTTTACACTAAATGTTCTAAATTTGAATGCAGTCATTGTTTCTATGTAACATTTCTACTTTAATGTCATTAGAGCGTTTTCCCCTCACCTCACACTAAATTTCTGAATGAGTGACCAATGCCAGCGTTGGTTGACTTCGTGGATGTAATCTAAGCCGGGTGTTACAATAGAAAAGGGAGTTGGCTTTGTCATCATACCTGTGTCGTGAGTTGAGTCATCTCATCACTGATCTCCATTTTTCTCTACTATGTGAAGTGAAATTTGAAGTAGAAAAATAGCTAGCTTGGAAGAGTCCTTCTAATACCATTTCTATATAAACCGTGAAAAAGATCTGATAGAATAAAGACTATGGCCCAGTAATTTTATACTTATTTCCAGTGTTAATCCTTTTACTACATGCCCTATATGCGTAAACTTATATCAACTTATTTTTTTGATTAGTGGTTGGTTGCCTTTGAAATTCCATTTTTCTTTGCTGGTGCCTTATGATTGGAAACAATACTGGATCCAAAAATGTGAAAACCACGTGTGCTAATTAGTGTGAAAATAGATGCTAGAAAGCAAATAAAAAGTTAGCTACTGTTCCAGCTACTGTACTGTAAATGAATAAAAAGGTCCTGTGACCTTGCTGCTGCTGAGCTGTGCATATTGCTGTATAGTTTCTGGAGTAGTCAGGGTTCCTGTTGGGAAAAACTGTCTTTGAGACTGCAGCTATACTTCTGATAGTGCATTTGAGGGCACGGTGTTGTTTTGGTCTGAGATAAGTGTCTAAAACCTGGAGTGGAAAGAGTGAACAATAAAAATGCATGTATGCACATTTTAATCTCACTGTATAGAATTTGTGAGAATAATGCAATTTTTGGACCAGTTTTCCTGATTAATAGAATTCATGTAAGCTTGTTTCTTTTGTTGTTTGTTTTGTTTTGTTTTTGATGTTTAGGGAAGTTGATGATCACTTTACGAGGTAAATATTCAGTGACTCTTTATCAGCTGTGCATTAGTTTCCTCGGACTGCTATAACAAATGACCACAAACTTGGTGGCTTAAAAAAACAGAGATTTATTCTCTCATAGTTCTAGAGGCCAGAGGTTAAAAATCAAGGTGTCCCCAGAGCTGGTTCCTTCTGAGTGAGAATGCCTCCCTCCAAGCTTCTGGCAGGTAGCTGCTGGCAAACCCTGGCATTTCTTGACCTGTGGGCACGTCGTGCCAGTCTCTGCCCCCTTTCTTCACAACACCTTTTCTTCTGTGTGTTTTCCCTCCTGTTTGTCTTCTTGTAAGGAAGCTTATCTTTGGATTTGGGACCTGCATGGACAATCCAGGTCGATTTTGTTTTGAGATCCTTGATTATAAACTCCTTTTCTGGAAAGGTCCCATTTATAGGTTCTGGGTGGATTTATCTTTGGCGGGGGCTCACATAGAGCCCATTATAGCTGTGTATGTTTTCTCTTTAATTGCCAAAATTTTCAAAAGTTGAAGCTTTGGTTGTGAGCAAGACCCTTAACTTTGAGAAAAGCTGGTTCTTTTGGCCTTTTATTCAAATAATTTTTGAGTAGCTATTCTGTGAGCCCCAGAAATATTAAATAAATTACCCAAGGTCATGTGGTTGAGTTCAGTTAAGTTGCTCAGTCGTGTCCGACTCTTTGCGACCCCATGAATCGCAGCATGCCAGGCCTCCCTGTCCATCACCAACTCCCAGAGTTCACTCAGATTCATGTCCATCGAGTCAGTGATGCCATCCAGCCATCTCATCCTCGGTCGTTCCCTTCTCCTCCTGCCCCCAATCCCTTCCAGCACCGACATCTTTTCCAGTGAGTCAACTCTTCACATGAGGTGGCCAAAGGAGCTGAAATGTTAATCCCGCTGGATCATGGAAAAAGCAAGAGAGTTCCAGAAAAACATCTATTTCTGCTTTATTGACTATGCCAAAGCCTTTGACTGTGTGGATCACAATAAACTGTGGAAAATTCTGAAAGAGATGGGAATACCAGACCNTGTTGTGATCCACACAGTCAAAGGCTTTGGCATAGTCAATAAAGCAGAAGTAGATGTTTTACTGGAACTCGGTTTTTCAACGATTGAACAGATTCTGGCAATTTGATCTCTGCTTCTTCTGCCTTTCCTAAATCCATCTTGAACGTCTGGAAATTCACAGTTCACGTACTGTTGATGTCTCACTTTGAGAATTTTGATCATTATTCTGATAGTGTCTGAGATGAGTGCAATTGTGTGGTAGTCTGAACATTCTTTGGCATTGTTTTTCTTTAGAATTGGAATGAAAACTGACCTTTTCCAGTCCTGTGTCCGCTATTTTCCAAATTTGCTGGCATATTGAGCACAACACTTTAACTGCATCATCTTCTAGGATTTGAAATAGATCAACTGAAATTCGATCACCTCCACTAGTTTTGTTCATAGTGATGTTTTCTAAGGCCCACTTGACTCTGCATTCCAGCATGTCTGGCTCTAGGTGAGTGGTCACACCATTGTGGTTATCAGAGTCATTAAGATCTTTTTGGTATAGTTCTTCTATGTATTCTTGCCACCTCTTCTTAATATGTTCTGCTTCTGTTAGGTCCATACTATTTCTGTCCTTTCTTGAGCCCATCTTTACATGAAATGTTATCTTGGTGTCTCTAATTTTCTTGAAGAGATCTCTAGTCTTTCCCATTCTTTTTTTTCCCCTCTATTTCTTTGCACTGATCACTGAGGAATGCTTTCTTATCTCTCCTTGCTATTCTTTGGAACTCTGGATTCAGATGGATATATCTTTCCTTTTCTCCTTTGGCTTTAGCTTCTCCTTTTTTCTCAGCTATTTGTAAGATCTTCTCAGACAACCATTTTGCCTTTTTGTGTTTCTTTTTCTTGGAGATGGTCTTGATCACCACCTCATGTACNTTTGCATGAAATGTTCCCTTGGTATCTCTAATCATCTTGAAGAGATCTCTAGTCTTTCCCATTCTATTATCTTCCTCTATTTCTTTGACACTGATCACTGAGGAAGGCTTTCTTATCTCTCCTTGCTATTCTTTGGAACCCTGCATTCAAATGGGTATCTCTTTCCTTTTCTCCTTTTTCACTTCTCTTCTTTTCACAGCCATTTGTAGGGCCTGCTCAGACAGCCATTTTGCTTTTTTGCATTTTTTTTCCCCTGGGGATGGTCTTAATCCCTGTCTCCTGTACCATGTCACGAACCTCCATCCATAGTTCATCAGGCACTTTGTCTATCAGATCTAATCCCTTAAATCTATTTGTCACTTCCACGGCTGGTTTAATGACAGTTCAGCAGTTAATAGTAATTACGTGAAATAGGCCTTCCCAGCCCTATAGTCTTCTACCCCAACTCTGACCTGAGTCATTAAACAGACATCTCTACCAGAGCCAAATGCCTATCTGGGCCTAGCATTTGTTTCGAGCAATTCAGCCCAGGAGAGTTCTTAGTAAGAGTCCCAGGAACGAAGAAGATTTGGTAGTGTTCTGCTTTGCTGTCATACTGAAACGTGTGGACTCCACAGATAAGCTGCTTGGAATGATCCAAGATTCAGAAATCGTAAGAGTAACAGGTTTAAAACAATCTCAGAGTAAAATAAAAACGTCTCCAACAATTAAAAGGAAAACCATCGATTTTTGCTTATTATGTTGTCTCAGCCATAGTATTATAAAAGTAGCACCTTACATCTGCCCAGAAGCAGAAGAAAGGTCATTCAAGACTAAGATTACCCTCCCACAAATCAGTTTAAGTCCAGCATATTAAAAACAGAGACCAGGCATGGTTCTTCTGAAAACCTAAGTACCTTGATTTCATTTTATTACAACTGTGCTGAGAATTAACATCCAGAATGATATGCGTCATATGAAGAATAATAAACAAAGATGACTGGAAAGGGACCCACATAGACATATGACCTGACCAAAACATTCCACTATCATTAAAGATGATGCACAGACCACATGAATTCATAGCCAAGTTTTTCATTTCTTTGGGATTCCAGCCATGTATAAGAAATTTAACTTAGAGCACCAAGGTAAACTTCTACATTTCAGAAAGGTTTATGGGACCTTTAATGTCTAGATGTAGCTCTGCTTCTATGGTTTCAGCCAGAAGAGGGCCACCGGGCAATGAGCTGCACAGTATTCAATATATCTGCTTTGGAAAGATGACTCAGAGCTACTGGGATTTGACTGTGTGGCTCCACTAAGTCTAGCTGTGTATTACTGACAGGGAGACGACTAAGCCATCTCCTTCCAGCCAGATGAGTTTCCATTTAAAGTCTGCAAATCCAGGGGGATGTGAAGCAGGGAGGAGCATGACCTCAGCAAGCCAGGCATGGTTTAGCATGCGGTTCATCAGGTGGGCCAAATCTAGAGACACCAGTCACCCTGCCTTGCACACAATGTCTATGCCAAGCAGGGGGCTAACAGTGGGAAAGTGGTTAAACTCATGTGAATAAGAAGGCCCGTCAATGTGTGCAGTCCAGCATCGTTTCTGAACACTTGTGACATGCCCAGTGTGTTAGGCATTAGAGAGACAACAGTGGAAAAGCCCCTGTCAGGCCAGCGGGGAGACAGATGACATTCACAGACAAGTTTATTGAGGCACGTGATGAGAGCTAGGACAAGAGGAATGACGGGCTTCCGGAGCACACGGGAAGGGGCCTAATCAGACCTGAGTATGTCGAGGAAGGATTTGAGCAGAAATGTAGTCTGGTGTTGGAGAAGACTCTTGAGGGTCCCTTGGACTGCAAGGAGATCCAACCAGTCCATTCTAAAGGACTTACTCCTTGGAAGAAAAGTTATGACCAACCTAGATAGTATATTCAAAAGCAGAGACATTACTTTGCCAACTAAGGTCCGTCTAGTCAAGGTTATGGTTTTTCCAGTGTTCGTGTATGGATGTGAGAGTTGGACTGTGAAGAAGGCTGAGCTTGGAAGAGTTGATGCTTTTGAACTGTGGTGTTGTAGAAGACTCTTGAGAGTCCCTTGGACTGCAAGGAGATCCAACCAGTCCATTCTGAAGGAGATCAACCCTGGGATTTCTTTGGAAGGAATGATGTTAAAGCTGAAACTCCAGTACTTTGGCTACCTTATGTGAAGAGTTGACTCATTGGAAAAGACTCTGATGCTGGGAGGGATTGGGGGCAGGAGGAGAAGGGGATGACAGAGGATGAGATGGCTGGATGGCATCACTGACTCTATGGACATGAGTCTGAGTGAACTCCGGGAGATGGTGATGGACAGGGAGGCCTGGCGTGCTGCAGTTCATGGGGTAGCGAAGAGTTGGACAAGACTGAGCCACTGAACTGAACTGGACTGACCTCATGCTTCGCAAGAACTCTTTTCCAAATCCCTCAAAAAGGAATGTTGTCTAAAATTTAGTCAATAAATGTCTACTAAATTGCTACAAAGATACAATAAACAGAGGATTTTCTGGCCTCAAATACAGATTAAGACACTTGATTCTAGTTCTGGTTTTGACTTTAACTCAGACATGAACCAGAAACATCCTTGAGCTTCTGGTGAAACAAAATTACTTTTATGGTATCTTCCAGTTGGGAAATGTTATGGCTGTTTTTTAAAGATTTTTCTCTAATTATGCCCGTAGACATTTGGAAATAGAATGCCTTTGCCTATTAGAATGTGTACTATTATGAGGTAGAACTTTTCCTGTGTTTTGATTGTGACAGCAGAAGACAATGGCACCCCACTCCAGTACTCTTGCCTAGAAAATCCCATGGGCAGAGGAGCCTGGTGGGCTGCAGTCCATGGGGTCACTAAGAGTCAGACACGACTTAGCAACTTCACTCTCACTTTTCACTTTGATGCATTGGAGAAGGAAATGGCAACCCACTCCAGTGTTCTTGCCTGGATAATCCCAGGGATGGTGGAGCCTGGTGGGCTGCTGTCTATGAGGCCGAAAAGAGTCAGACACGACTGAAGTGACTTAGCAGCAGCAGCAGCAGCAGCATATTTATTTGACTCCTTATTGGATGCTAGGAACTTTGCTTGGTCCCTTCTGTGCCACATTTAATCTTTATAGTAACGCTGTTCAGTTCAGTTGCTCAGTCGTGTCTGATGCTTTGCAACCCCGTGAATCGCAGCACGCTAGCCCTCCCTGTCCATCACCAACTCCCAGAGTCCACCCAAATCCATGTTCATCGAGTCAGTGATGCCATACAGCCATCTCATCCTCTGTCGTCCCTTCTCCTCCTGCCCCCAATCCCTCCCAGCATCAGAGTCTTTCCTAATAAGTCAACTCTTCGCATGAGGTGGCCAAAGTACTGGAGTTGCAGCTTTAGCATCAGGCTTCCAACGAACACCCAGGACTGATCTCCTTTAGAATGGACTAGTTGGATCTCCTTGCAGTAAAAAGGACTCTCAAGAGTCTTCTCCAACACCACAGTTCAAAAACATCAATTCTTCGGCGCTCAGCTTTCAGGGAGTTGGTGATGGACAGGGAGGCCTGGCGTGCTACGATTCATGGGGTCGCAAAGAGTTGGACATGATCGAGCGACTGAACTGAACTGAACTGAACTGTTGTCTTCACGGAGACATGGAGCAAGAGTAGGACTTAGGAGAAGAACAGACAGGAAGATCATAACAGATGCCTTTATAGGAACAACTAACCCGGCAGTTATCAGCGAGGCCTTTTCTAAGTAAACCTACCCCCACTAGACTCTCATTCCTACTCCAAGTGTCTATGCGAAGCTTACATCTATAGCTTACACTTTTCATTTGTCATGCATACTTTGGTTTCACATGTAGATAGCTTGCCAAATGCTAAAAATGACAGACAGCTGCAGTGCTTTCAAATACATGATTTCAGTCAATCTTCAAAGCAATTCTATGAGACCAGTAGACTAAATAGTACTACATAAGGATCCTCTAACTGCCCAGGTCAGGGCAAAAGGGTAATGCATTGTTTTTGTTTTTTTTTAATAACTGCCCACTTTACCACCCTCCCCATGAGACTGTAGTCTCCTTAAGATCAGAGATTGCTTTGGGCACATGGTAAATGCCCAATCAATATTAAATGAAAGACCACTTCCCTTCTCTCTGAAGTTTCACCTGACCTCCCCTGCCTCCTACTCCCACGTGGTCAAAAGCAACAGTTTTATGCCTAAGTGATGGAAGCAGCAGCTTTAGGGTCTCACCAGGCTGGATTCACGTTCTAGCTCCTCCAGCTCCAGGTGTGGGACTTCAGGGGTATCCTTACCTCTCTGAGTCTTGACTAGCTGCAACATGAGGAGGATGGAATCTACAGAAAGGCTGTGGAAGTACTATCTGCTCCCCTCTCGTGACGGCTCACACCTATCAGTCATACCTTTCTTTGACTACTTGTTCTCATTTAGCGTCGACACCTACCCACTAGAAGGTAAGTTCCTGAAAACAGTCTGTGTTAGTCTTATTCATACTCCCAGAGGCCAGTCAAATGCTTTACAAATATTAGGCTCTCATCAAACATCGAGAGAAAGAAAATGAGCTGAGCTACAGCTTTACCTAGCCTGCTGTTCAGCAGCCAGCACTCATCTGGTGTTCAATAAATACTGCTGACGGACAGGTTGCGCAACTTAGTGCAAATAAAGGATGTGGAATTGCAGGCTTGGCCCCTGCCCTTTTAGAAGATGTTTTGCTGAGAAGGATATTCCAGGCCCTCTCCCCCACCTAACTGCCAGCACTCGGTGTTTGCAGGGCGGCTTGTTCAGGGGCTACAGGCAGGCAGCAACGCCAAGTTTCACAATCTGGTTGCATCCCAGTGAAGCCAAGGAGCAGGACTTTGAATTTTCTCAGCCCCAGGCTTCTTTGATTTGGCATAAAAACCCAAAGTCCTGCGTTTCAGTCCCTTTAGGCTCTCTCAAGGGACCGCAGGCAGCCAAAGAGCCCTCAGACTTCTCTTCTTCCCTTGAGCAAAGTCCAGAGCACAGTGCAACCCCACCTCCTCACCTTCATCAGTAGCTCCCGGCTGGTCAGATGGTTATTATGGTCTGAGAAGATATCTGAAAGCTCTTCAAACATCAGCATTCGGTCCCTAGAAAAGGGATGGAGAAAATATTAACAAATGAAGATTAGAAAAAGCTCACCACCTTTGGATCGTCTTTCCTGAGGACCTCTGGTTATACGGCAGGTATTACATTGTATAACTGGGACAAGTTCTCTTCGGCAAGTTAAAAAAAAGTCCTCTTAGCAACACACCCACAGCCCCACAGGACCTGAGAACTCAACTTGGCCAGTCTCCTCGTTCGAGAGACAAAGATGTCAGGGTCAGGGATTTGCCCAAGCTGCTGCTGCTAACTGTTGAGAGCTGCAGTATAGAACCCCGATTTCCTTACTCACAGGCCAGTGGCCTTACTCTCAGAGTCCGAGTGGATCGTGCAATCAGGAGGGGCTGGGTTCTGATCCCAACTCTGCCACTCACGCCCTAAGTGATCTTAGACAAGCTGCTCAACTTTCCTGAGCTTCAGTTTTCTTATCTGCACAGTGGAAAGCTGACAGCCCCCTTGCCTGATCACACATGTAAAGTGCCTACTCCTTCCCAGCCCCTCCCTAATACAGCATGTCTCCACAGGCCTCAAGCTTTTCTCTCTGCCCCTCCAGGCTTCCTGAGTGGATGATTCTGAAGGCAATAATTCTAAAGAATTAACAGAGGCAATGTCATAATACGCTCAACACTTTCATTATCATGAGAAAGCCATTATTAAGAATTTATGTGAACAGACTAGTGGACACAGCCGGGTAAGGAGAGGGTAGAGAACGTAGCACTGAGATATATACAGTACCACGTATAAAGCATAACTAGCGGAAAGCTGCTCTACCACAAAGGGCCCCTCCTGGCGCTCTGTGATGACCTAGACGGGTAGGAAGGGACAGGGAGGCGCAAGAAGGAGGGGACATAGACAGATATATATATGATTGATTCACGCTGCTCTACAGCAGAAACGAACACAACACTGTAAAGCAATTATCCTCCAATCAAAAGAGAATTTATATGTCTTACAATGAGTGTAATATTACTCTTAGAATAAAGAAAACCATTAAAGCTATTAAAATTTTGGAAAAAAAATCATTAAGAACTTAATTACATGTGGGCTGAAATAAAGAGAAGTAAACAGATGTCTTCTCTGTCCACTGAAAGCTATTAACGTAAAGGGCTACTGGAAAAGTAATGACCGAATAAAATATCTTAACCCTGTTCCTTTAATTTTGCGATAGAAACTATATAAAGCTGATAAGAAAGTGACTTCTCTCAGGAACTGTGATACTTCTGCAGCATTCCTGCTAAAACATGAATGAAGAAACAAACCAATGAAGAAACAAACCAGATGCCTGTACTGTACACAATGGGGCTTTGAGGTTTGTTCTGCGGTATTTCTTAAATACAGAAACCAGCTAGAAGGATGGGCCTTCTCTGATGATAACCAAGGAGATTAAGAAACAAGTCCAGTCATTTTTTATCTTGTGTTTTAGCATCAAATGTGCTGTGGAAGAAACCTTTGGCTGGCTAAGTGACTTCCACAGTATTCTACTTATCAACCACCAAGAAAAGATAGATTACCTTTCACTGCCTAAAAGAGAAGGCTACAAGTGGGACAAGGTTGCATTTTAGCCCCAGACCATCCCTTTGTTTTTGATACCACAAGTGGGGAGCAGTGATGAGGGGAAGGGAGAGGTTGGGGTGCTGAGGATGGGGACCCTGTATGCATTTGATTTCCCCATCATATTTCACCTGGGGCTACCATCTATTGATTTCATATGGTCCATATCTTTTATAAGACTCTTGTGCAAAGGATTCCAATCAACTAATCTATTGCACACAGTGTCACCTTGATCATCCAAACTAATGAAGAGGAGAAGAACCCAAGAGAAGAGTGGTAATCAAGAAAATTACACTGGACTTTGAAAAGTCCCATCTCCAATTTTTCTCTTGATAGATAACAGAGCATGTGAGTGTGGAGACCAAGTGGCAGGGTGTCTCTAGCTCTGTAACACCAGGCTTTAAGATCACCCGCTTCTAAGAGTTATGTAACAAATAATGTGACTTCCCCTAAGCCGCCTTTCCTCTGATGGAGACTGTGAGCTTATCAGTAGCTTGAATACTCTGGCACTCCTTTTTCAGCATAAATCTATGAAACTGGTTTACCAATCTGGGTCTTTAGAGAGTTTGGGTAGGGTGGTTCCCTAAAGGCTTAGGGCTTCCCTGGTGGCTCAGATGGTAAAGAATCTGCCTTCAATGCAGGAGACCTGGGTTCAATCCCTGGGTCAGGAAGACCTCTAGAGAAGGGAATGGCTTCCCACTCCAGTATTCTTGCCTGGGAAATCCCAACGACAGAAGAGCCTGGTGGGCTACAGTCCATGGGGTCACACAGTCAGACATGACTGATCGACTAACACTTAAGGCTTAGTCAACTGAGTGAGCTGATGAAACTGAGTACTGAGACCTTCTGCGCTAAGGACAGAACCGACTGAACCCACAAGGCAGGCCTGCCTGGGAGCCAGCTGGCCTCTCTCCCGACTGGAACTGACTCTGCTGCATACAGTATAGACTGTGCTACGTACAGTACAGGCATTTTTGCAGTTGATAAACAGTTTAGGCATTTCTGCCTGTTATGGAATGACTTTGCAATTAGCACAAATGGAGGGAGAAAAGCAACTGGCCTGGTCTGTAGTCATGACACATTCCCCAGCCTCTCAATCTGTACTCACGGGGGACCAGTACTGCCTCCTTACTCCCCTTCCCATCTTCATGAAAGGTAGAGTCCAGGGAAGCTCTGGACAAGGGACAAGAGCAACAGTGAAACGATAAGGACGTTCGATTGTTCACCCTTCCAAAGGTTACAGCAAGAAATATGAAGAAAAATCCAATACAGAACGTGGGAGGTTAATCATTTTCAGTCAGGTTCCTGGGAAGGAATACTTAGGGGGTTTTTAACAACACTAAGATAGCTTGTCATGGGCGGAAGCAGAAACTAACTAAATGGGTTCATGTTGAACAGCAAGAACTAATGTCCTCTGTGCACACATTATCCCTCACAGCTTGGAACGGCTTAGGGCTTTGAAGGAATGTTACTGAACAAATAACCGGAAGTAAAGGTGAGTTGCTGTAACTCCACTTCTCCGCAAGCTGATCCTTCCAAGCTCAGATGACACGCACGTCCTTAAAATCACCCTCAAAGCCGACCATCTTGGCTTTGGCACCCTTCCGAGTGAGGTTGATTTCTGCAGCAGCCCTGCCTCAAAACTCATTAATGATGATGTGTAAAACGCACCCTGCCTGGAACACACAGAGGCTTTCAATGATGTTTCTCTTGTTATATAATATGCACTTTGAAGGTAGAGGGACCCACACCACTGATGCAGCAGCTAATCAGCCCAGCCAAAGAAAGCAGAACAGACACTTGGGAACTTACTTTGGGACCGCGGCCCAAGTCTTTTTTAAACGATAGATGGAATTGGACTGCAGCGCCGAAACGATGGCCCTCAAGGAGGAGAAGTTCTTCAGGATTCTACATTCCTGTACAGAGAGTGATTAAAACATACAAGGCATTTAAATATCAATAATACAGTGAGTTGGTGGTTTCCTGTTTCAGAAGTATCACAGCTGCTATGAATTCTTACCGCTAAATAGGCAGCTGTACAAATACTGAACATCAAAAAGTGGCTCCTTATGCTCCCACCCCAGTCACTGAAACGCTTTATAGATTTTGGCACCGAATGCTTGTTTTTCTCCCTTTAATATATTTTTTTGCGTTGTTGTTACAGTTTTATAGCTTCCAGCTTTCCCAGTAAAAACACGAATGGCAGCGAGCCTACAGAGCTGTGCTAGAGAAAGCAAACTTTCTTCTGCTGAAAGCATACAGATGCCCTAAAAATACACACGAAAGATGACCGTAACCTTTAGACCCTCAGAGTGAACCAGGTCGCAGCCGCTTCAAGGTCAGATGCCATCACACATCTCATGACCAACCCTTGTCTGGAAAGGGGTCTACAACTTGGCAGTAAAGACTCACCACAAGTTGAACTCTGGCTCTTGTGTCCTTAGCCAAGAGGGAATATTTTTATACACATTCATTTGAGTTCCAACTGGCTTGTGCCTCAATCATAAACATTCAGAAACACCTTGGTACTTACAATGTTTCCAAAATAACTTGGGCTTTTAAAAGAAAATGCATTTTGGCAGCCTTTTAAAACAAAATAGAAAGGGAACAGGAAACATTCTGGATGTCATTTTCTAGAGAAGGAGAAAGCCTCCCAGAGCCTGAAATTCAAGCTACCATTCAGAGGCTGTAGCATCAGCAGGCAGCGACCTTGGAGTAAAAATCCTGCTGAATGAATGGCAGGCACAGCAAAACAGTCAGGGAGAGAGAGGGTCCCCTTCACAGCCAGGATGGGGAAGGAGGAAGCCCTGGCGGTGGGGGGTGGGGCGGAGGGATCGAATGTGCCTTGTATCCAAGGAGGTGCTTCATCTGCAGGCATGTGGGAGTGTAAAACTTCCATTGTCAACGACTGAGTATGCCGTGTGAGCATGGGCTTGGCTTCATGCGGAACATCTGAGGCAAGAGGTCCCAGAGTGGCTGGGCATAAATGCATACTGCTTAAAAGAACATTTCACGAAGTCACGCTAGTTCTGACTGTGAATGGAAAAATGGCATTCTTGAACTTAGCACGCCCACATCTGGCTGCTTAAAATGACTATGCCAAGCCTGGATAGGAGGGGCATTTGGGGGAGAATGGATACATGTATACATATGGCTGAGTCCCTTTGCTGCCCACCTGAAACTATCACAACATTGTTAATTGGGTATACCCCAATACAAAATAAAAAGCTTTTTTTTTTTTAGAAAAAAAGATCAGAACTAAAAAAAAAATTACTATGCCAAACCAACAACTCACCCCCCCCACCAAGATTTTCTTAAAAGTAAATGCCAAAGCTCTTTACAAAAGTCATGCCCACTCTTTTGAAATGCCTCAATGCCTTCTTTTTATTTAAAAAGAGAGCGAGTAAAAGAGAGAAAGCAAGAGCGCTGAATTACAGTCTGGAAACCAAGCCCATGAGAGCATGGTTCAACAAAGGTTCAGAATCCAAAAGTTATGTTCTAAAAATCAGGAAACTTGCAATAAATAAAAGAACTCGGGCCCAGCTATTTCATGCAAATTGTAATAAACATATGGAACACATTATTCAGAAAGAGGCTTAAGCTAAGGGTTTAAAGGAATACAAGAGGAATCTGGCCCCATTGCTAAAAAAGGAGTGATCTTTGAGGAGATTTGATGCAAAAATGTAGCAGTAAGGCCAGTCCAACAAAATAGTCATATTAGGTCAGAAATATTTTCTGCATGTAAAATGATCATTTTTCAAACATCCTCTCAATAGAAAATGGCTATGATTAATTCAAGAAAAGTAAAATAAATTTTGATTGGAAAACACCTGTGAGTCTTATTATTTTATTAAGTCACCTACACAATTTCAAGGGATACGGTTTCGTGCATCACAAAGAGTTAAAGACTGCTGGCTTTTAAGCACGTGGCTACGGCATTTGGAATATATCTGAAATTATACAACTTGTACTTCTTACTATCACATAAATGCACAATTGGTATTTAATTTGGACCAAGGTCACTGTTGAGCCACCCTGTCATGTATACAGATGTTATATGCTTACTACAGATTTTAGAAGCAATTGAATACATTAAAAGTAGATAGACTGTTTTCTTTTGGCATTTGTGGCCAGAAAAATATTTCTTCCAATCAGTCTAAGAAGACAGAAATTTCATGTTCTATCATACTCTATCAGGACTTCCTCTGTGGCTCTTACTTGCTGATAAATAAGCTCAATTCAGAATAAGAGAAGTCTAAGTTGTGTAAAACATTTGTTTCTTCCATATAGCATTTTCCCATATACTAAAAAGTCTGTAGTATCAGACCACCTACAGACTCAAAATGAAGGAAACTCTCTGGCACAATTATGGCTCTGCTGTTTAACCAAAGACCACAAAAGGGAATGTGAAACAGAAGAGACAGAGAAGGTAAAAGTTTAAGTCTTTTAAGGTAAAAGTTTAAGCCCACAGACAGGGGCTCAATGAGAAAAATAAATAATGGGGTAGAAAACAGGTTGTGTTTTGGTTAGAGTTGACCCCATATAGCCCAGAACAGAGGACATTTGCATAAAAATTATTTGTCAAAATTGTTGTTAATTACATAGCTCTTGCTGACGTAATTTCTTCTGCCAGGACAAAAATAAATAAATAAATCTTCCCCAATCTTCAAATACCCCCAATACTATCAGTTATTCAAAGCTAAATTCAGATGTCATCTTGTCCATGAAAACCTGCCTGGAACACCCAGCCAGGACGGATTTCTCCCTCCCCTACTTCTGCGGCACTTATGTCCTATGACCCCACTTCTAGGCTGAGATGACTCCAGTATCTCTTAGCTTCCTTGTTTGACTATAGGCTCCTGTAGGACCACATTAACTGTGTTTAGCCCATCTATGTCCTCGAAGTACATAAAACCGCAGGTCAGACGCATTTACGGCTCACGAAATACGTGGTGACTGACTGACTGACTACTGTTCACCTTTTCGCAATCAGGAAATAAGATGCTGATAAATGAAGCTCAAGGTCATGTGACATGGATGCAGTTGATCCAGCACACTGGACTGACACCCAGTAGAATGCAATTCAGCCACAGGAATAGACTCTGTCCCTCCAACTTCAGATATAAGACTCTCAGAAAAGCCCTTGATTAATATTTTATTAATATTTTATTAATCTGTATATTTCAGTCCTTTAGAAAAGGGATGTGAGATCCTGAGAAGGGACTGGCTCTTCAAGTTTGCAGAAGATAGAATGCGTCCAGGTCCTGGAAGGGGGCGGGGTAATCTTTCTGCATTGGAGAGCAGTCTATCTGACACTGAGATCATCAGTTTATATGTACTGAACATAGGGCAGAACCAATAGTCTGTGAAAAAGCAGACATTCTGTTTCATCCTGAAGCAGCAGCAGTATGGGGGCCCATAAGCAACAGGAAGCAAGCAAGGGACCCATTGTTTTAAATAGGAAAAATAAACTCCCATGTTAAGAAAGGCAACTTTTTTCCTTACTTTGGAAGGACCACAATAAGAACCACAAAAATCCAGTGGGCCCTCACATACAGTCTTCTGACTGCCTTTCAACCAGGTGGGAACATCAGCATGATGGCATGGCCTCCCATATCTGCTGAACCCAAAGGATATTTTTTAAAAGACGATTACGTGAGCAATGTTAATCCACTTCTCGATGATCTTGGCTCTCTGCTGAGTCTTGAGTTCTTTGCCCCCCAGGATGGTGCTGACCACACACTTGGTGAGGGTATTAAACTGAGAGATGGTGGCACGGATCGTAGGAGCCAAGTGTTTGTTCTCCTTCTTATCCCTTCGAGACCAAATGCAGCCCAGGCAGTGGTGAGGCACGACTTTCTTAAATAGTTGCTAGAACAAGAGAGGAATTGACTTTAAGGACAATACCCACATTTCACAGGGCAAACCACATTTCACAGGGCAAAGCGTGTCATCTACTGTAACTTGGTACTTTGTGAATGGACACATTGCCCATTTCTACTTGATTTGCCTCATGGTGTCCATTTCAACAGACAAAAGTAAATAATTAAAATATTAACTGATCAGAAAAGCCCACATGTTCTTTCTGAACCTGTTCAACTGAACACATGGAACACAATGACCAACAGAAAGCTTAAATGACCAGAAACATTTGGACTTTTCTGTCTTGGAAGAAAATCCAGGTAAAAATCTACTTCTGACCAAGAACTGGTTAAGATTACTTTGACTTCAAAATCATATCCATGGTACATTCTGGACACTCACAATCATGAACTGTGTATAACGAATATGCATGGTCACCTGAAAAATGACTCACAGGAGTGATACTCATCAAGTTCACTATTTCCCATTGCTTAAAGTGAAGAAAGCAAGAAACAAACAAAAGGAAAAACTATTCAGTGTCACACAGGAAAAGGAGGAAAGAGGGATCTGAAGCCTGGTTTCCAGGTCTTTGGGTTGGGAAGATCCACCGGAGAAGGGATAGGCTACCCACTCCAGTATTCTTGGGCTTTCCTTGTGGCTCAGCTGGTAAAGAATCCACCTGCAATGCGGGAGACCTGGATTCGATCCCTGAGTTGGGAAGATCCCCTGGAGAAGGGAAAGGCTAGCCAGTCCAGTATTCTGGCCTGGAGAATTCATAGTCCATGGGGCTGCAAAGAGTCCGACACANGGCTACCCACTCCAGTATTCTTGGGCTTTCCTTGTGGCTCAGCTGGTAAAGAATCCACCTGCAATGCGGGAGACCTGGATTCGATCCCTGAGTTGGGAAGATCCCCTGGAGAAGGGAAAGGCTAGCCAGTCCAGTATTCTGGCCTGGAGAATTCATAGTCCATGGGGCTGCAAAGAGTCCGACACAACTGAGCAACTTTTACTTTCACTTTTTTCTTTTCCAGGTCTTTGCCTAGACGTCGTAGCCAATTAAGTTTTCCATAGTTCTTTTACACTACTGGTTTTTGAAACAACAACAAATTTGTTGAACCGATCTGATTCTCATTTGTACAACAATTCAATACAAGATGTGAGAGGGTTGTGTAAAAGCAAATGTGCCAGGATTTGCTTTATAAAGACCATCTGATTTACTTCTGAGAGTCTATTTGCATGCTAAATAGATGGAAACTCACAGCCGCTTTCTATGCCATTCCTCCAAAGTGGTAAGTGTGGAAGAGCTGAAACCACTGTGATCCTTGATAATGGCCCTCTTTTCTTTACCCAGCTAACACTGAGCTATGAAATGTGACTAATGAAACCAAATATGTACAGCTAACAAAAATACTCAGACTTCAAAAGACCAGGAAGCACGTGTGGAAATGAGCTGCCAGATAGAGTCGCATGTGGATTCAGTGAATTTATTTTGTCCTAACTTATACTTTGACCCCTTTACAATCCTCCAAACAAACAGTTCAGATATTGAAATATGTATGAGTCTAAAGGGAGAGAAATACCCATGGAACAGGATAGATTTTGTTTCCCTAGGATTAGAATTCTTCTTTCCCTCTAGGTGTGGAGCGCCGAGTGAAAAGCACCTTCACTCAGAATTGTAAGAAGAGCTGAGGCCTAAATTATTCAGATGATGGATTCAAATCACATCTTCCCTCTGCATTTACTGGCACAGCCTCTCTTGGGGATTTGAAAAGACTTAACTCACATGACCCTACTGCCCTCCCAGGGGCCACCAGTCAGTCCCATCACTGCCTACGTTTTAAGCAGAAGCACGTCAAAGGCACAGAGAGAGGACATACTGCGTCCATGTAGGTCAGCTGCTCAGCCACAAGATCTTCTGAGAAGCACGTGAACTCCGCAGACCCGCTGCCCTCCAGTTCCTCTTCTTCTTCCAGGCTGAAGGAGATGCTGTTGGGAAACCCATCTGTTCACAGGTGGGGGAAAAAAAATAGCAGTTTGGTGCCGCTGCATATGACCTTCTTTACAGAGTCACAGTGGACTTACCTAATTTAGGAAGAAGAGGGCTGACCTTTAGATAACTCACAGGGAGAGAAGAGCAAGCATAATAAATGGAGTGAAATGAAGGTCTTCCCTCTCGCGGCTTGTCCCTAGAGGCTTTACTGAGTCCAGAGGCCCCACGTTGTCACTTTGACAAACCACAGGATCTTTAGTCAAGCACAAAGAAGGACAAAGGCTAGAAAAAGCAAAGCGGGGCTACATTCAGGGGTCCCCCTCTCAATTTAGGCACCCTCAAATCCCTCTGATCAGCTCAAGCCTTAATCCAACTATTTCCTAAACCCCATCAATGCATTTCTTAATTACTGGGCCAGTAATTATCAGAAGCCTGGAAGGAAAGGGCACGAAGGCAAGCCAGGCTCTGGGGAGTAGAATAAGCCATTCTGGTGTCAGAAATACTGATGAAGTCCTCAGAACTCTCAAGAAGTCCTCAGAATTCTCAGAATTTTAGGAGTAGCTTTCAACTTCTACCTAAAATTAAGTACGTATATCTGTTCTCTATGCCTCCATCTCTATTCCTGCCCTGCATTTTTCTAGATTTCATGTATATGCATTAATATACGGTATTTGCTTTTCTCTTTCTGACTTACTTCACTCTGTATGACAAGCTCTAGGGTCACCCAACTCCCTACAACTGACTCAGTTTCGCTCCTTTTTATTGTTGAGTAATGGAATAGAGATGCAGACGGACGTGTGGACAGAGCAGGGTCAGGAGAGAGTGGGACAAGTTGAAAGAGCAGCACTGATGGATATACGCTACCATGTGTAAAACAGCTCGTGGGGAGCTGCGGTCTAACACAGGGAGCTCAGCTCGGGGCTCTGTGATGACCTAGAGAGGGGTGGGATGGTGGGGGTGGGGGCGGTAGGGAGGCTCCAGAGGGAG
>SJYX01014480.1:125071-158501 GCA_006410675.1 Oreotragus oreotragus | reverse complement strand
GGGGGTGGGGGTGGGGGTGGTAAGGAGGCTCCAAAGGGAGGTGTTACATGTATACACATAGCTGATTCATACTGATGTACAGCAGAAACGAACACAACATTGTAAAGCGATTATCCTCCAATAAAAAATAAAGGATGCATGAAGCAGTAAAATAGCCTTAAACTAAATTCACCTGAGCCTTATTAGACATAAGACCATCAATTACAAATTAATAGGACACGGACTGAAGAAGCAAAAAAAAAATCACTACCTAGGACTCCAAAAGCATAAGCAATCACACATGCAGCAGGACCGAGGGCCTCTACTGTGAGAGACTATGCAACTGGAAGAAGTCTACCTTGACCCTCTAGCCTCCCATCCTGGAAACTTTCCCCAATTCCTGGATTGTTTTCCAACCACATTCCCTGTTCTCCTGCCTGGCAGATCTGTTCTCATTAGGAAAAGTCTAGTTACATACACATATCTTAGCAGACATGTAAATCAGGGTGTTACTATTCCCCCAGGATGTTTATAATGTAAGCCTTTGCAGAATAAAAGACTTTAGACATCTTGGATCAAATTGGGGTGGTCTTTTCTTAGTTTCCTGTGCTTCCCTGGTGGCTCAGATGGTAAAGAATCTGCCTGCAGTAAGGGAGACCTGGGTTCAACTCCTGGGTCAGAAGATCCCCTGGAAGAGGGGGTGGCAACCCACTCCAGTATCCATGGACAGAGGAGCCTGGAGGGCTACAGTCCACAGGGTCGCAAAGAGTCAGACACGACTGCACGACTAACACTTTCACTTTCTTAGTTTCCCAGGGGTAAGGGGGTGCTCAGTGGACCCTGCATCACTGCCCCTCTCAGAGCACCACGTGCGAAACTGCTAACTTTGATGACAGGTATGGTGAATCAAGCGGTGAAGAATCTGCCTGCAATGCAGGAGACATGGGTCTGATACCGCAAGTTGAGAAGATCTCCTGAAGATCTCCAGGCACTTCAGCACTCTTGCCTGGGAAATCCCAGGGCAGAGGAGCCTGGCAGGCTATACAGTCTGTGGGGCTGCAAAAGAGTCAGACATGACTGAGCAACTACACAACAATACGACTTAACGCTTGGCTGCCTCACCCTGGAGTTGAAGGTACCAATGTGAACGAGGCTGGTTGCAAGCGGGGTAGGCGGGGAAGCAGAAGGGGACCTCTGCCTGCCCCTGGAGGCTGGGGTACAAACAGGCATGAGCTAGAGAGAGCTGACACCCCATGATTTCACCACTTTTCCTCCACACGACTCTGGCCCTCTCTCACTGGGGGGAGGAATAAGACATCTGAAATCCCAAAGGTTCAGAATGGGCCTCTCAATCCTCTTGCTAACCACTGGATACAAATCTGTCCTCGCTGCTCAGCAATGCAGAGGCTGGCGAGGAGTATGTGTGCTAAGGCGTGATCTTCTCATTCATCCAGCACTCACAGTGGCCTGTTGCATGCCCTGGATCAACGCTGCTGTGCCTGAAGGTTACATGGTCCTTTCTCTCTGGGGTCTCCGCCATGCTCTCATTGTTTCTGCTTCTAACTCTTTTCCAGGGGTAAGCAGGCAAAAACCTGAGGCAAAATTTTCACTTTTAAAAAACATGGAGGAGAGCCTGTTTGCTTTTGCCGGCATGAAACTGGGTAAAATGAAGCATATGGGAACCAAGCTCCTAAAACCCTTTTTTGGTAATGATTCCTGTACTTAATAAACAGAAAGTTCTTGATTAAAAATTCACTCCTGGGATTGCCTAAAAGCCTTTCTAAAGTCAGGCAAACTCTCTCCCCCTTGCCTCGGCCTGCCAAAGGAGCCGGCCTTCCAGTGCCTGTTACAAACAACGAGCCACTGGTCCCACCGGTTCCCCAATTAGGCTGGGAGCCAGAGGCAGCCCCCGTGGGGAAAGCTGGGTGCTAACGGAGTATCCACCCCTGCAGGAAGGCAGGAGGGGAGGTCCTGAAGGGAGCAGAGCCCCTACAGCTGGAGGGGTGCCTCTGGTATTCAAACATTCCCAGCAGATGAAGTCATCTGAGATACAGAGGACTTGGCAGTCAGTTTCCAATGATGCAACGGCATTTTTCCCCTCCCTGGTCCCCTGTCCATGAAAAAAAGTCAACAGGTCCTGTTTGGAATTTTAAGGTTGTTTTCCTTGGCACTGAGGCAGCTTCCCTTATCAGTGTTGAGGAATCGTTTCCTTTCCCTCACTGAGGAAATTAGGTGTCACTTCAGGGAAATGCCTGTCAGAAGCTCCAAGTGGGTCAGCCGCCATGGCAACCATAGCCAGGCAGCCAGGGAGGGGACAAAACGTCACCGCTTAGAAGCCTGTCCTAGCCTCTTTCTGACTTCCTTCAAAGCCTGATGGTTCCAAGCAGCCCAGAACCTGCAGTGGTGGCCTTTGCTCTGTCCTTGAAAATAGGCAGTCAGTTCCTCAGATAGGAAAAAAAAAACAGCCACAGAGACTTCCTTTGGGAAAGTCTATTGGAGATGCGAGATCTGCCTCAGGCAGGGGACAGAGAGCAGGGATATTTCCAGCTGAAGGGGAAACAACTTTTCTGTGCTTCCCAAGCTTTTGTGAGGGCAGGAGCAGGACTGGATTTTAATTCCCTGCCTGCTGAATGGGGGTGGTTGTCTGTGACGGGTTTTCATTTGACAGGAGGAGGAACTGATCAGGTAGATAATGAAGAACAAATTCAAGTTCAGCATGCTGTGCAATGACAATGAAAGGCAAAAGATCATCAAGGAGATCGTCCTCTGTATGGTACAAAAAGGAACCCTGGGAAATCACTTCGCCTCCCGGAGTCACTGTTTCCTCAGCCATAAAATGAGGGAGTCAGACCAGGTGGTCTTGAATATCCCCTTCTCTGCTCTAAAGCTCTATAGTGCTAGCTACTCAGTTGCGTCTGACACTCTGTGACTCCATGAACTTGTAGCTCCACCAGGCTCCTCCATTCATGGAATTCTCCAGGCAAGAATACTGGAGTGGGTTGCCATTCCCTTCTCCAAGGGGATTCCGTTCTCCAGCTCTATACAGTCTATAATTGGGACTTCAATAACCTTAAGAATTTTACACGGGCCACCAATCCCCACTCAGCTTGTCCTGAGGGAAACCAAGGCCTCCGACCAAGCAAGTAAAGGGAGAGCATTTCCTCATCGTGGGAGGTGTGCAGGATCAGGATCTAGCTGCTGCACTGGAACCAAACGAGTACTCACTGTCAGCTTCTACTTCTTGCTTGTGAAACTGCTCAAGAAGATTCTGAGCTCTTCTCTCTGGGTCAGAGCCTGGCATCATCTGCTTGAGATAATCCAGCAGTTTCTGTAAGCAGGGGAAGCCAGGCGGCTCTCGGAAGTCCTCTGCACATTGGTCAAGCCAGGCCCTCAGGATGGATGCGATAGCACTGAGAAAGAGAAGCAGAGAGTCACTGCACCCCACTGGCTGTGGAGACTCAACGCCAGCCCTGGCCGCCAGAGCCCGCCCCGGCCAGGCCCCAGGAGAATGTGGGCCACTGATCAAAGGATAGTTCACCTAAAAGCTTCCACCAGTGTCAGTGAAGTTAAAGCATTTGAAAATAGCCTGACTACCTTTCATTATTTTAAGTGATGGTTGGGGAGCAGGGGAAAAGATTGGCAAGTTAAAAAAAAAAAAAAAAACAGGACCATAAATTTGGAAAAACAAATATGGGGCAAAAAGAAAAAGAGACACACACACACACACACACAGGAGAATATTGAGTGAGTCCTGAAGCAATTTCAAAGTAATCCTGTTTACAACAAGATTATGTGTTTCCAATTCTGGATTCACTCAAGTCAGAGACCACAAGATCTACTGTGCTAACACTTTAGGAAATAACTGACTGACAGTGGGCCAGAAAGAAAGGAAGGCCTCAGGTTTAGGGAAGATAAATGTGTAAATTTAATTTTACAAAGATCACCATGGCTTCGGCAAAGCACCAAAAATGCCCTCACAGCATTATCCTTTCGCTTTTCAAATGACCGGAGACAACGTGTTTCAAGCAGGAGGAACAGTCTGAGTAGCAGAGTGAGGTAAAGGACAAGGCGGAGGAGAAATACTTGAAGAACAAGGCCATTCATCACGAAGGTGACTTCCTCTGGTGGTTCAGCAGGGTCCACCCGGTGAAACAAGGACCACGGCACAAAAAGAGAGTCATTTGGGGGGCTCATATTACTAATTATACGAGATTACTTTCTTTAAAGGTGGCCAGGGGTAAAGAATCCACCTGCCAATGCAGGAGACGCAGGTTTGATTCCTGGGTCAGGAAGATCCCCTGGAGGAGGAAATGGCAACCACTCCAGTATTCTTGCCTGGAAAATCCCATGGACAAAGGAGCCTAGGGGGCTACAGTCCGTGGGGTCGCAAAGAGTCAGATACAACTGAGTGATTAAAACAACAACAAAAACATTCTCAAGGTAGGTGAAGATAAAATGACCTGGTGACTATGAAATCACTTGTGTGTGCCAAGTCGCTTCAGTCGTGTCCAACTCTTTGCGACCCCATGGACTATTGCCTGCCAGGCTTCTCTGTCCATGGAATTCTCCAGGCAAGTATACTGCAGTGGATTGCCATTCCCTGCTCCAGAAGATCTTCCCAACCCAGGGATCGAACCCGGGTCTCCTGCATCACAGCAGGTTCTTTACCCTGTGAGCTACAGGGAATTCCTTGAGGTAAGGGTAGGGTTTTTTCCCAAATTTAAAATTATCATCTAATTATACTTCAAACTGCTTGCTTAGTCAACAAACTGTAAAGAAACTAAAAGCCACTATGGTCCATATATATGAAACTGCAGGCTGGGCTTTCACAGGTGTGCCTAAATTTCACAAGTCTCAATTTCGTAGTAGAGACCCGGACGACGATCATGCCATAAATGCAACTAAAGACAATTTAATGTGTAACTTTTGGAACTGAAGTACAAACCCAGAAGAAAAATTAATTAACTCTTTTCACTGCTGTGGAGACCACTGTTTTACTAAAAGGGACATGAAGACTATAATCACACAATAACAGAAGAAATAAATGGCAGAGAACCATTAAAGCTGGCATTTCAAAAATTAGAAATAATTCAATATTTTCTAAATCTTTAGTCCAGATCAAATTAAAAAGAAAAACAAACGTTTCATTTCCTTGCAAAAAGCTAGAAGAAATTAATCTGGCATCTGGGGCTAATTGAAAGCACAACTAAAATGAAATTAATGAGCTACTAGCCAGTGAACCGTCCATACTTGGTATACTTGTTATCAATACATTGTTATGTATGAATGCTGAGTCCCTCCGAATTCATATGCTGAAGCCCTAACTACTCCCCCCAAAAAGTGACAGACTTCAATTTTTTTAAGCCCACACACAGCACGTTATTTCTCCTTTCTTCACCAAAACCAAATATCATGAATTGAAGAAAACGATGAAGCAGCATTCTACTATTTCATTTTTATAACGAAGATGACTTTTTCCATGAATAATTTCCCTTCTTTGCTGATAAGCAATGAGCCCAGAGCTGGGGTAGGCACTTAGGTGGGGTGACAGCCGGAATCTAGGAAAACCTATGCTTGTGTCCTTTATATTGACTCTCACAGAACAGTTCTGCACTTCCCAAAAGAAGGGCGATGTAACTGAATTAGTACTTTAATATGTCAGTGAGAAATACTCTTTCAATGACACTGACAAAAAACAGACGTGGAAGAATGATAATCCACATTCACACATTTAAAAATCAAAAACAGCATCCAACCAAGAGTGAGACCAGCAACTCAGTGACCCCCATGACCCCTCAGAGGTTCATAACCTAAAAGAAGACCCAGGCAGAAATGCAAAATTTCAGTAAAAGACAGACATTAAAGCTATCAATATTTCATTATCTCCTTTACCCATTGTAATTGTTAAAGTTACAAGACTGATTACTTACTGAAAAAATATTATTAATGTGTATAAACTAGAACAACAATATCTACTCCCCTTCATCCTAATTCTAGCCTATTCTTATGACTTTATGTTAATAGTTTGGAGTATATCCTTCTAGGCTTTTCTATGGATACGTATACATATATTTAAATAGATGAAATATGTATGAACCATGGATTTTTTCCCACGAACAGTATGTGTGTATCGATATACACAAACACACGCCTCTCTATCCACTGCCTCCAGCTCTCACTGTTTCTCAGGGTTACACTGCATGCACACACCATAATTAATATAGGGATTCTACTAGTGCACGGGTAGTTAATGTTCAGTTCAGTCGCTCAGTGGTGTCTGACTCTTTGCGACCCCATGGACTGCAGCACACCAGGCCTCCCTGTCTATCACCAACTCATGTCCACTGAGTCAGTGATGCCATCCAACCATCTCACCCTCAGTCGTCCCCTTCTCCTCCCGCCTTCAGTCTTTCCCAGCATCAGGTCTTTTCCAGTGAGTCAGTTCTTCACATCAGGTGGCCAAAGTATTGGAGTTTCAGCTTCAGCATCAGTCCTTCCAATGAAGATTCAGGACTGATTTCCTTTAGGATGGGCTGGTTGGATCTCCTTGCAGTCCAAGGGACTCTCAAGAGTCTTCCCCAACACCACAGTTCAAAAGCATCAATTCTTTGGCTTTCAGCTTTCTTTATGGTCCAACTCTCACATCCGTACCTGACTAATGGAAAAACCATAGCTTTGACTAGATGGACTTTTGTCGGCAAAGTAATGTCTCTGCTTTTTAATATGATGTCTAGGCTGGTCATAGTTTTTCTTCCAAGAAGCAAGCTTCTTTTAATTTCATGGCTGCAGTCACCATCTGCAGTGATTTTGGAGCCCCCCAAAATAAAGTCTGTCATTGTTTCCTTTGTTTCTCTATTTGCCATGAAGTGATGGGACCAGATGCCATGATCTTAGTTTTCTGAATGTTGAGCTGTAAGCCAACTTTTTCACTTTCTTCTTTCACTTTCATCAAGAGGTTCTTCAGTTCCTCTTCACTTTCTGCCATAAAGGTGGTGTCATCTGCATATCTGAAATTACTGATATCTCTCCTGGCAATCTTGATTCCAGCTTGGGCTTCATCCAGCCCAGCATTTCACATGATGTACTCTGCATATAAGTTAAATAAGCAGGGTGACAATATACAGCCTTGACGTACTCCTTTCCCAATATGGAAGCAGTTCATTGTTCCATGCCCAGTTCTAACAGTTGCTTCCTGACCTGCATATAGACTTCTCAGGTGGCAGGTAAGGTGGTCTGGTATTCCTATCTCTTGAAGAATTTTCCAGTGTTGTGACCCACACGTCAAAGTTATTGTTCAGTTCAGTTCAGTTGCTCAGTCGTGTCTGACTCTTCGTGACCCCATGAATTGCAGCACGCCAGGCCTCCCTGTCCATCACCAACTCCCGGAGTTCACCCAGACTCGCCTCCATCGAGTCAGTGATGCCATCCAGCTATCTCATCCTCTGTCGTCCCCTTCTCCTCCTGCCCCCAATCCCTCATAATTACAACTTAAAAAAAAAGCAAATCCTTGTTTACATGCCTGTGTACTTGTGTATTCCTATAGGGCATGTTATCTAGAACTTACTCCCATGGCAAGTTGTAGCCCCAGAAAGTCTGGGCGAGTTTTCAAGAGGGACCCTAATCCATACTGGACTTGCTTTTAGATGTACGTTTCATCCTTCTCAGACTGGTACTTTCTACTAACTCTGGTAATCTACTCATTTTACCTTTTGTGACAGTACCCTTCCCATAGTTTAGCCCAAGAAGGCTTTGAAAGTTCACTACCAACCCAGATACTGAATCACCTAGAAAGAGCATTTTCACACAGATGGGAAATGAAGGTGGAAGAAGAAGAAGAAGGAGAGAGAGACACAGACAGCACAGTACAACACAAGGCAGACCCCCGCCCCCTACCAGCAGAGCGTTCATCAGCATCCCGGGGAGGCAGGCTTTCTGCACAGGCCTGCACATGAGCCCGAAGCTCATGGTACCCTTATGTTCACCAGTCCTGGGAAGAAACTTTCTGTTCTCGATAGACTTAGAAGCAGATAAAACGGGAAACTTTGAAAATTTCAAAAAGGAATGCAACGTCACAATATCATAACAGAGACCACAGGGTTACTGGCCAATGGTTTTTCCCCCTTACTTTTCCCGGCTCCACTCCTAAGATCTAATGTGCATTCTGGTTAGTTGGAAAGATACCGAAGCTCATGGTACCCTTATGTTCACCAGTCCTGGGAAGAAACTTTCTGTTCTCGATAGACTTAGAAGCAGATAAAACGGGAAACTTTGAAAATTTCAAAAAGGAATGCAACGTCACAATATCATAACAGAGACCACAGGGTTACTGGCCAATGGTTTTTCCCCCTTACTTTTCCCGGCTCCACTCCTAAGATCTAATGTGCATTCTGGTTAGTTGGAAAGATGTAGAGAACCTTAATAATAAAGAGAAGACCTGGTTAAAAATCAAAAATTTACAGGAAAGGTGTAACAATTAAACTAGAGAAGCGACTTGGCTGTGTACACAGAATATGAGATTCAAGAAGAAAAACCTGGTTCCCGTCCTCACTGTGCCACCCATGAACAACAGGACCTGGACCAGCCACTTAGCTCCACTGACCCTTACCTGGAGGAGAGACAATAACACCTGCCATCATCAACCTGACACTGATCGGTTGAGTTCCAAGTGACATAATGCCAATACGGATATTGAGATATCTGGAGAGAAACATGACGGTTAGCAGTCGTAAGACTACCAGCCATAAGTCACAAAAGGGAGGGATTAAGAAAGGTATGGCTCAATGAAAATCAATCAGCAATGATGGAAAGAAATCAAAAAAGTTGCCACATAAAACAGAAAGTGTCATACAGGATACAAACCATACTTCTACAACACTTGTTGCTCCAGGTTTGCTCAAAGAATCACTGTGAGCAACTACCACACATACATACACACACACACACACACACACACACACACACACCCCTGAGGCATCCTCCTCAGGACAGACCAATTCAGGAACGTAACGCATAACACAATCTAAAACAGGGGTCCCCGACCTCTGGGATCTAATGCCTGATGATCTGAGGGGAAGCTGATGTAATAATAATCGAAGTAGTGAAGTGAAGTGAAAGTCGCTCAGTCGTGTCTGACTCTTTGCAACCCCACAGACTGTACAGTCCATGGGATTCTCCAGGCCAGAATACTGGAGTGGGTAGCCTATTCCTTCTCCAGGGGATCTTTCCGACCCAGGAATCGAGCAGGTGTCTCCTGCATTGCAGGCGGATTCTGTACCAACTGAGCTATCAGGGAATAGAAGCAGAGGGCACAATAATGCAACATGCTTGAATTGTACCAAAACCATCCCCCTCCTCCCCTGTTCAGGGAGAAACTGTTTCCACAAAACTAGTCCCTGGTGCCAAAAAGGTTAGGGACCACTGATCGACAAGACATGCTTCTTAAATGATCTGTGCAGACTGAAGAAGCAACTTCAGAAGCCAGATGGAAAGACTCTAACATGACCTAAACTCAGTAAAGACAAAGGCCAGCACAAGACTTCCTTTCCCAAGCAGTCTTGGGAGGGCACAGAGCAGAGCTCCTCAGGCCCGAGGGAAAGTATGTGCCTGCTTAAGAAGGACGGGGTTGGGGTGGGAGGGATCCAAATTTGATGGCAGAGCAGACAACCAGGGTAGCTTTCTCCACCTCAGGCATTCTTGGCAAGAAGCAAATCCTTGTAGTATGTGAACTTTTTCCAACCTACAATGGTCTGCAGGGGAGGAAGTCATGCCCAGGCCTGGAGGCGGCTTCTAAGACTTTTACGTCTAATAAAAGTAAAAATTTCCCTGGGGAAAATGAATTCATTAATCCAACTAATATCTGTTGAGTACCCTTTATTTTCCATATTCACAAAAACTATTCATGTAATGAATGTCACAATAGGGGAGTCGAGGGCATTTACCTTCAGAGAAGATGAACCTGGTCAGGGCTCCCAGGAGCGTCTTCCTGAGTAAATGATGTTAAAAGACCTTAAGGAATGGGAGGATTAGCAGAGTGAAGGCTCTGGGGTAACAGCATAGGCAAAGGTCCTGAGGTGAGAGAATGCAAAACACTTCTAAGAGTCGTAAGGAAGGTCTGTTTAAAGAACAAGGAAAGAGCGGAGAAATGGAGCATGATGAGATTTGCTATACTCATTCAATTTCTTAGCCAAATAGAAATGACACTTAATAATATTTGACTGGAAGACACTGGACAAATGTCTTAGGTGAGAGGTATAAGGAAACAGTACAAAACTTTTAATCACTCTCAGGGACCTTCAGGTATGCAATGCAGAATAAGAGGGCTGACTGAGGTGAGCATTAGGCTGCTATTATGCTCAAACCACAGGTTTTTAATGCATATGGGAATCTTAAGGTAAATGCATTAAATCATTTTAAAATTCCATAGGTAATAAAATACTCTAGAATTGGCAAAAGGTTTAATGAAAAAAAACTTCTAGGCATGAAGTCATTGCTCCCATGATGTGAAACTTCCAAGCCAAGAAATAGGATTATTATGACAAAAAGAATAACTCTGTCCATTTAAAGCTGCTTTCTCTCCCCAGAAATCTATGTGAGATAATAATTTATTGTTACTTAATCATCAGCAGAAAATAAGACATGGAAACCTTTTTTAAAAGCAGCAAAACATTTTTCTACTTTAGGATATTCTCCAAGAATTTGATCTTTCCCTAACATAGGTAACAAAAAGGTAAAAAGATCCATGCCGAGGGTAGCCTCTGAAGCAATGCAGCATGGGACATTGCCAGCCTCTTCGGGTGGGAGCCAATGCACTCTGCCCTCCAGGGAATGAAAGCCAAGTAACCTTGACACTGACCCTGAGCTAGACTCTCCCACCTGGCTCTCCCGGTCACAAAACAGTTTTCTTCTGTTTCCGGGAAGGCTGCCAGTTAGAGTCTGCCTCTGAGACCCCTAGCTAGATGGTTTTCCTGATGACAAAGAACAGAGGAAGGTGCAGAGAGGCTTTGTTTTTTGGGTTTTTTTTCCCCCCCCTATTTTTGCCTGAAAAAGCATGTAAAGGATAGAAAAATTATCTGGACTCACCAAGGTAATCTTACAATGCTTTCTTGTACATTTTTCATTGTACATTTTGGTACTAGTAGTGAGTAGGGATTAGAACCCTGGGAGGGAAGGCAAAAGAGAACTTAAGAGAGACCAGGGAAACAAATGTAAACAAAGACAGAGTCGGGGCTAACTAAGCACCTGAAGTCAGCACAGGGCAGAAAAGCCAGTGAGGGGCCATGGGGCAGTCAAGGCAGAGAAAAAGCTCCAGGGCAAGGAGGAGGAAGAAGACTGTGACAGGAAGGACACAGAGAGTAAACATGGGTGGGAAAGGGCCAAGAGTAGGAGGAGATGAGCTCAAAACCAGTAACTCAAAATCAAGTGTTTACACACCAGTCTTTCGTTCCCAAACTACACGTACAGGCCCTGGCATCTGAAGGCAAATCTGCAGAAACTGGAGAGAACTGCTGTGCAGAGACTTACCCCTATATCACCAAACCCTCCTCAGCACGTCACTGACTGCACTCCGTTAGACAAAGCGAAGACGTCTCCTAAACGCCTATATTTCGTGAGCAGTGTGCGTGTTTACCAATGCGGCTAAACACACTCTCCACAAGTCAGACTGACCCACTGGCTGGTTAGACGAACCTAACCTCTTTATGCCTCAGCTTCCTCATCTGTAAAGTAGATGTAATAACAGATTCCTCCTCACAGAGTTGGTGCGAGACCTACAAGAGATAATACATACGAAGGACTCAGAGCAGTCCCTAGGGAAGAGTTAATGCTCAAAAACATGAGCTATTTTTATTATTTTTAAAAAGAAGAATTGCAGTCTGTAAGATCAAGGACTAAAGGCAAAAGGAGCTGCACAGAATCACTGGGTTCTAGGTGAGAAGTTGTTTTCTTCAGGGGTGTGAGTTAACGATTCTGACAGTGCTATATGCATACAGTGGAACTGAATAAGTAAACGGAAAGAGGGTAGAAGCCAGCTTTCTCACTGCTGGAGAGGAAACTTACAAATAAGCCAGCGGAGGAGGCTAGAATGGTCCATGTGGTAAGGATTAGAGCTGAAGACATCAGGAAAAATTCATGTTTAACATCATATATTGATGGTTATACATAAAGATACGTACAGACATATATAGTCACATAATTAATATACACCTATATTTCCTAGCCATGTCAGCTGAGAGGGCCTAAAGAAATGACACCCCAGGAGCAATGAGCACACCTCAGATCCAGAGCTTGGTTTCTGGTGTCATTCTCCAATAAAAAATAAAACAGGTGTCCTTGAAGAAATGGCTGATTCTAAGACTGGGATGGGAAACGTGCAAGCTGAGTCTAGAACATCTTACAAGATGGGCTCAGACAAACACAATACTAGGGGTGTGTGAAAGCGACACAGGAGTCAAACAGAAGAGCTCCCAATGATCAAAGTTGAAACAATCTGAGCAACAAAATACATAAAGTAGCACTGTGTTGTATCCCACAGTATAAATGAATATCCACAAGTCTATACTGGTGTACACAAAAGACTGAATAAAAAAATAAAGTCAAAGTCACTCAATTGTGTCTGAGTCTGTACCGATGTAAACAAAAGAGTGAATAAATTAATAAAGCGAAAGTCACTCCATTGTGCCCAACTCTTTGCAACCCCATAGACTTATCAGTTCAGTTGCTCAGTCGTGTCCGACTCTTTGCGACCCCATGAATCGCAGCACGCCAGGGCTCCCTGTCCATCACCAACTCCCGGAGTTCATTCAAACTCACGTCCATGGAGTCAGTGATGCCATCCAGTCATCTCATCCTCTGTAGGCCCCTTCTCCTCCTGCCCCCAGTCCCTCCCAGCATCAGAGTCTTTTCCAATGAGTCAACTCTTCGCATGAGGTGGCCAAAGTACTGGAGTTTCAGCTTTAGCATCATTCCTTCCAAAGAAATCCCAGGGCTGATCTCNTAGTCCCCTTCTCCTCCTGCCCCCAATCCCTCCCAGCATCAGAGTCTTTTCCAATGAGTCAACTCTTCGCATGAGGTGGCCAAAGTACTGGAGTTTCAGCTTTAGCATCATTCCTTCCAAAGAAATCCCAGGGCTGATCTCCTTCAGAATGGACTGGTTGGATCTCCTTGCAGTCCAAGGGACTCTCAGGAGTCTTCTCCAACACCACAGTTCAAAAGCATCAATTCTTTGGCGCTTAGCCTTCTTCACAGTCCAACTCTCACATCCATACATGACCACAGGAAAAACCATAGCCTTGACCAGACGGACCTTAGTCGGCAAAGTAATGTCTCTGCTTTTGAATATACTATCTAGGTTGGTCATAACTTTTCTTCCCAGGATGGAGAAGCGGAAATCTCCAGGCAAGAATACTGGAGTGGGTTGCCATGCCCTCCTCCAGGGGATCTTCCCAACCCAGAGATCGAACTCAGGTCTCCCACATTGCAGGCAGATTCTTTACCAGCTGAGCCACCAGGGAAGCCCAAGAATACTGGAGTAGGTAGTCTATCCCTTCTCCAGCGGATCTTCCCGACCCAGGAATCACACTAGAGTTTCTTGCATTGCAGGTGGATTCTTTACCAGCTGAGCTACAGAGAAGTTCAAATTGATAAATGGAGACAAATCTCCCGTGCAGAAGTTTCCCAAATAAGGCGGGTAAATACTTCACCCTAAAAGAGGGGAGTAGAACAAAAGGATTGTGCGTAATGACTTCTTTCCAGCCAACACAGAATGGAAAGGAAGGGGGAAGAAAAGACATTTGAGGTTAAAGCATCTGCCTGCAATGCGGGAGACCTGGGTTCCATCCCCGGGTTGGGAAGATCCCCCGGAGAAGGAAATGGCAACCCACTCCAGTATTCTTGCCTGGAGAATCCCATGGACGGAGGAGCCAGGTGGGCTACAGTCCACGAGGTCGCAAAGAGTTGGACACGACTCAGTGACTTCACTTTCTCTTTTCACCTGAAAAATAACTGCTTCATCCAGGTGAGCAAGAACATCAACCATTATAAGTCACGCTGATAGTATGTAATGAGAATGGTATTTCACCTCTGCAATATTTCTCTCAAAACCTCATAAATTCAGTCTAACTATGAAGGAAAATGTCGATTTAATTACAAGAAAAATTCTAATAAAGAGGTGCTATGTGTGTGCATGCTCCATTGTGTTCGACTCTTTGTGACCCCATGGACTGTAACCCACTGGGTTCCTCCACCTATGAGATTTCCCAGGCATTAATGCTGCAGTGAGGTGCTATTCCCTTCTCCAGGGGATCTTCACAACCCAGGGGTAGAACCTGCGTCTCTTACGTCTCTTGCACTGGCAGGCAGATTCTTTACCATAGGCACCACCCAGGAAGCACAATAAAGGGGTATCCTAAAATATACCTGACCAGTACTCCTCAAATCTATCAAGGTCACCAAAAACAAGAAAAGTCAAAAATTGTCACAGTTGATAGGAACCCAGGGAGATATTCCAATTGCAGGTAATGTGGTCTCCTGGATGGTCTTGGAATGGAATAGGGCCATTAGGTAAAAAGAAAAACAAGAACTGCGACTAGACTATGAACTTTCATTAAAAATGTATTGGTTCAATGTTTATAACAAATGTGTATACTCAAGTAAGAAGTTAATAACAAGGGGAACTGTGAGGAAGGTATATGGGAACTCCGTACTATCAGCTCAATTTCATATAAATCTAAAACTGTTTAAAACTTATGTAAAATGTCCAAATGAGCAGGGGTGGTGGGGAGCAGAGATGAACAAGAGGGTCCAACCTAAGTACTTAGGAGAAATAGTCTCATTCATATCACAGGGAAAGAAGTAGGGGACACACAGTATGGAGGTTAAGGCCTGGGTTAAACCGCTGTCTCGTTTATTGTATGACCCTGGACATGTTCCTTAGTCTGTGTCTCAGACTCCTCATCTGTAAAACAGGAACAACCACACATGCAGCTACTGGGAGGATACTGAAAAGATGCAGAGTACTTAACACAGGAACTATTCCTACGAAGCAGCCAATGTATTCTGGCCATTATTATTAGAAAGAGATACAGCCGCTCACCAAAAATTACTTTTCAGGGACCTCAGTAACTCATTACTCTCTGATTCCTCACAGTCTGAGACCGGAGTTTTTATGCTATAAATAGGTCTCTAATGAAAAACCTTGCTGAGGCCTTCTACACTTTTCACCATTAGAATGGAGTTTCCGTTGGGGATGACAGATGCTACGAGGCACCGAGAACAGGAAACAGGCAGTCAGATTGAGTCCTTCTTCTTTCCTCACATCCTGCAAATCATCTCCTTCCCCAGGAAACAAGCCTAACTTCCACATTTCTAACAGCTGTTTGGGGCCCTTGCTCAGGGTGTTCACTGAATAATAACGCCCAGCCGAATGAGGAAACAAGCCCAAGTTGTACAATCTCAGAATGCTCACAAGCTGAAGCATCTGTCCCAGTGGTCATGCTGCACCCCAGCTCCTCGTGCACCTCTGACCACAGCCCTTTTACTGTGACGCAGACAAATGCAACGTGTGGGAGGCGGAGGACTGGTCAGGATTCACGCGCACCGCAGATTCCGACGCTCTTTTTTAGAAACAGCAGCCCCGACAGCAAAATGGTGAGAAACCCAGGTCCTGGATCCCAGTTGGATCTGAGATCAAATAACAGATGTGTCATTAACTAGCTGCTTGATCTTAATCAAAGTGCCTCACTGTTCTGAAACCTCAGTTTACGCACCTATAAAATCAGGACAATATCTCACAGCATGTCTGTAATAGTACAAGAAAATACAAAATGCGGATAACTTTGCACTAAAGTAAGCACACCTCAAACTGTAGCCAGTGGCAGCGGCCAGGCGGTGAGTGGTGTCATCATTCCCATCACCTCTGAGCCTGCAGGGTGACGAAGTGTCAGAGTCTGGTCGTGATGTCTGTTTACCTTTCTCCGACATGTAGAGAACCTTAGGCGTTTTCTCAGGCAGCCAATTGTTCTTCTTTCTGAATCAATGATGATCAATGTTGTTTCATTCCTCCACTGACTTCTGCTTAGGAGCCTACACTCTTCCCTTAAACACACAGTTTTGATTCAGGATTTCAGTGACTTCTAAAACTATCATTTCTATTTTTCTTAGTCCAGGATAGATGTTTTAAAGATAATACTGGGCTCTTTTATCTGATGTACTGCACCTCCATTTCTTCTTTGGTTTTACTTATAAAAAAAATTAATTTCACATTATAGTCTTTAATTCTTCCAAGATTAGAGTTTTAAATCTTATTTTTGCTCTGTTCTTTACCCCTCTTCCTTTGTCCCATTTTTGTTACAATTACTCAGATTGATTTCAATTGCCCTGTTAGGTCAGTTGAATTTGATGGAATGTTGATTGTAAACTCAATGGGAAGATTTTGTAATACTTTCCACTATAAAGTTTCCCAGATAGTAAAAGAATCACAGCCATCTTCCTTGAATTCATCTCTCTTTTCTTTTATTTCCAATATCTTAGATTGCTACTATTTATATGTAACTAAAATCTTTACCAGTAACTAAAATCTGGTGTGACTATTTACAACTTCTGGGAAACGATTACATGAATGACAATCATATCTGAATGTGTGGAAACGAAAGTAGAATGATTTCAACCATTTAAACCACTGCTGTGGTACAGAGTTTTAGGAAACAAAACATGGCATTCCAAGAGAGAAGTGATGAGAGTCAATTAAAGAAAACAAAACAGAAACTATTTCAACATTAATTACATTAGTCATTTCAAAAAGGAATAAAAAAAGTAAGATTCCTGAAGAGAGAGTTTTAAACCTCTTTAAATAAAGTTACGCATGTGTATGTATGATATTCTAATCTCAAATACATTTTGGAAAATGAAGATTCATGGTATCAAGGCTCTATATGGTTAATATTACTTTTTCATAACCTCACTTCTGAATTCAATGACTATAATAAATCAGCACTAAGGAAAGCTTCCTTTTTCCATCTGGTTCAGATTTTATATATTATTCTAAAGAGATAACATTTCATCATGAAAAATGTCAGCAGGAAGGAGAATGAATATAGGCAGACGTGTTTTCTTCTGTCACAGGAAGTGAGTTTCCCGATTCCCAAACAGTGGCAAGTTTAGGGATTATAGAAATAAACATAGTATGACTTCCTTTTATATCATTCTAGTACTAACATCAGAAATCTCCATGTGCAAAGATTCTAGCATCTAAAAGCCTTGGAAGTTGAATTTCTTGCAACTAAAGGAATTCTCATTTTAGCCAGATAACTTAGAAGGTTCTGATACTGCACAAAGCCTAAACCGGGCATACTCAGGATTAGGAGTCACAGCACATTCAGATACTTTTTGAAATTCATGAAGAACACTAGCCATTTGTGGTCCAAGACACCAGACACCAATCTTTCATCTTGACTGTTGCATCTGTATTTCCACATTTTGCCTTCTTTTAAGTTCTTTCATCCTTTGAAAGGTTAATTAGATCCATCCATATTCAGAAATACAGGAAAGACTGTTATCTTGGGATTTGGGAACCTGTATCAAACGTAAGCCTTGCTCTATGCTTTACATTAAAAACTGAAAAACCAAACAATAGTTGAGCATTTGCCTTCTCATATCTAAGCCCAATAGTGATTTCCACCCCCTCCACCCCCAACCCTCACCCTTGGACTGCAAAACTGAAGGCATCTGTCCTAAAACAGGATGTTTACTTCTTAGAGTGTCACTGAATTCCTGCCGTCTGTTTCCTACCTGAAATCACAAGAACACAGATTCACAGCAAAGGAAAACAATGGGCATTTTGCTGCTCCTTGCCTGACCCCACAACACAATGCTTCAGCCCATCTCGTTATGCATGATCATAGCAAGTGGTTCTGATGTCACGATTAATAATAAGCAAATCAAAGAAGCTGTCTATTTTTTCTTTCCTATTTTTATCAAAACAAGTTACATAGTCTTTCCGACAGAAACAAGCAGTCACGGGCACCTCTCAATCAATATAATATCTGGATCATATCTCTGTTTCTGATGCTCATTTTCACTTTTTAAATTAATTTATTTTAATTGGAGGTTAATTACAATACTGTGGTGGTTTTTTGCCATACATTGACATGGATCAGCCATGGGTGTACACGTGTCCCCCATCCTGAACCCCCCTCCCACCTCCTTCTTCATCCCATCCCTCAGGGTTGTCCCAGTGCACCAGCCTTGAGTGCCCTGTTTCATGCATTGAACTTGGACTGGAGCTCATTTTCATTTTTAAGAAGATAAGAAAAAAACTAGATAAATTTTATCCTGGGCTTCCCTGGTGACTCAGGTGGTAAAGAATTTGCCTGCAATGCAGGAGACCTGGATTCGATCCCTGGGTTGGGAAGATCCTGGAGGAGGAAATGGCCACCCACTCCAGTATTCTTGCCTAGGGAATCCCATGGACAGAGGAGCCTGGAGGAGTGGGGGTGGGGGTTCTAGGCAACATTAAACTTGAAAGGATCTCAGAGCACTCATTTTTCAGGTAAAGAGGCTAAAACTGAGAGAGGTGAAGTGAATAGGTCAAATGGGTGGCAGGTGACAGTGACGGATGAGGACTTGAATCTGAGTCATCCAGTCTCGTTCCCCGGGGCCTGTCACCTTCCGTGAGGCTGGCTCCACAACCTCCTCAGCACTGGATTCACCCAATTATAAGAAGAGACATGAGGGACTTCCCCGATGGTCCAGTAATCAAGACTGTGTACTTTCAACACAAGCAGCATGGGTTCGAGCCCTCATCAGGGAACTAAGATCCCATATGCCATGTGACCAAAATAAAATTAATAAGTAGAACAGATTTATTATTGCATACTAAAAAAAAAAAAAGATTCACCCAATTATAAGAAGAGACATGAGGGACTTCCCCGATGGTCCAGTAATCAAGACTGTGTACTTTCAACACAAGCAGCATGGGTTCGAGCCCTCATCAGGGAACTAAGATCCCATATGCCATGTGACCAAAATAAAATTAATAAGTAGAACAGATTTATTATTGCATACTAAAAAAAAAAAAGGGACATGAATAAGTAAATTTCCAGACAAGCGGGGTATTATTTTTATACACATTTAGATATCCATAAATAAAGACAGTTTTCACTTGAGGACTACAGCCTCCTTGCTGTGCAGCAGGGCCTCTTAACTAGGCGATACTGATATTTAGGGTCAGGTAATTCTTTGCTGTAGAGGGGAGCGTGTTTTGATATAGTCTTGGCCTTTGCCCACTAGAGGCCAGAGCATCTCCCCACCAAGCTGAGACAACCCTAAATTTTCCAGATATTGCCAAATGTCCTCTGGGGGCAAAACTCCCTCACTGAGAACTACCATACAGCTGTATCTCCCGCACATCAGTCAGCCACTGGGACATCTTCAGTCACTGCTACAAGTCAGCTGCCGCAGCTCTGAGATAATCAAGGAACTTTCCATGTGTTACAAGTGGAATTGGGAAGCTCCTTCTCTGAATTCGTCCCAGAAAAGACAAAGCAGGGAGCTTATCGAGTTATAGAAATGATCAGACGGGTAGCATGTGAAAAACAGAACAAAAAGGAGGTGCTGAAGTGAGATGAAAAGTAATGAAAGGAGAGGTGGTGGATGGGCGGGGGGCGGCGGGATGGGGTGGGGGAGCAATAAGAAAGACAGAAGAAAGGGAAGGAAAGAAGAAAGAGGTCAGCAGAGAGAAGGGATTTTCCCATGCCGGTATTTGCAGGACAGAGCGACCCATTATATGAAAAGGTGGCACATTTCCGTCAGGCATACTTTTTTTAAAAGGCAACTCAGTCTGAGGAAGAAGGTCAAGAACTTTCTACCAATTCACTGTGAGGCTTTAGGAAAAGACCATTGTCCCCAGATGATGGACCCCTCAGGGGAGCTCCCTGTGAAAGCTCTTTGTTACGGCCTCATATGCTTAAAACTGTAAAGCCCTTTAAAACAGCTTATCCTGGAGTCTCACCCACGGTTACTGTTCCTGGTGTACAATGAATCCAAATGAAGGGGGTTTATAATAGGCCTTTAAAAGCCTGAGCATGACTCTTCACATCCAGGGTACAAATCAATTTTCTTTAACTGCTACTTCCCAGAAACCTATTTCATCTCAAAACACCCCCTGGGAAACAGAAAAGCTCTGGATATTTTTCATATTGTTACTCTCCTCAGAGCGTTCAGGTGGCTAGGTAAACGGTAGCTTTAGACATGACGCGATTCCAAAATACATAGATAACATGCTTACTTCTGAATCTGGTGTCAGGTCAAGGTTACATCTGATAAGCTAGCCACTCAATTTGTACAGTATCTCTTCTTTCACTTATGTCTTAAAGCACTCGTTATAAAAACATTCCTCTTTTAAAAAATTGTTATTTTCATAGGTTTTCATGGTCAATCAAAATTAACAGTAACAAAACCCCTCTAATCCTGTGATCCTCAAACTTTCATAAAAGACGTAGAAATCACTTGAGGATCTTGTTAGAATAGATTTTAATCTAGATCTGGGGCGAGGCCTGAGATTCCGCATTCCTAACAAGTTCTCGGGCGATGCTGAGATGGCTGGTCCATGGACCACACAAAATTAACAGTAACAAAACCCCTCTAATCCTGTGATCCTCAAACTTTCATAAAAGACGTAGAAATCACTTGAGGATCTTGTTAGAATAGATTTTAATCTAGATCTGGGGCGAGGCCTGAGATTCCGCATTCCTAACAAGTTCTCGGGCGATGCTGAGATGGCTGGTCCATGGACCACTCTTTGAGTAAGAAGGCTGTTAAGTCTCACGTGGTGAATCTAAGAGTCTGCCATGCATATCAGTGAACAGGGAAACATGTGTGGATGAGAAGTAGAGAGCAGTGGTCATGAAGGGTTTAGGGCTAGGCAGCGGCTTTTGGACTGGGCACAACAGTGACACAATAAAGAAACGCAAGAGGAGTGCCCGCTTCGGCCGCACACACTAAAATTGGAATAATACAGAGATTAGCATGGCCCCCACCAAGGACGACACGCAAATCCGTGAAGCGTCCCGTATTTCTGACGGGGATATATGTGTACCTACGGCCGATTCATGTTGAGGTTTTACAGGAAACAACAAAACTGTGTAAAGCAATTATCCTTCAATAAAAAATTAATTAATTAAAAAAAATACAAGAGGAAAAAAAAGGAGAGAATTGTGAGCCTAATCCGTTCCCTCAACTTACCTACCTGACTATGCTGCTTCCCTCCTGCAAAAATTTTAGGGCTGACTGCCCACTTAACCAGGGAAAGTCCAAACTCTCTAGTGAGAAGTTCAACCCTTTCATGATAGCTTCAGCTCAAACTACCCTCACCCAACATGTACACAGTGAAGCAGCCACCCCGATTCTGTGTTGCTCCCCCAAATGTCATGTATACAACACTGCCCTGATTTGGTCCCACTGCCCCCTCTTCCTAAATGGCTCTACCATCCAAATCTTCACCCTCCTTCAAAGCCTGCTTCAGATGTCATCTCTTCAGGCTTCTTTGGTGGTCCAGTGGTTAAGAATCCGCCTTGCAAGGCAAGGGACACTGGTTCAATCCCTGGTCCGGGAAGATCCCCCCTGCTGTGGGGCAACTAAGCCATGCACCACAACTGCTGAGCCCACGCTCTAGAGCCCATGGTGCCAACAAGAGAAGCGCCCACAGTAAGAAGCCCATGTGCCTCAACTAGAGAGGAGCCTCTACTCACCACAACACCTGCATGCAGCAACAAAGACCTAGCACAGCCAAAAATAAATATTAAAAAAAAAAAAAGTCACCTCTTCCAAGAAGCATCCCCAAGCCTTCTAGGAATAAGGTTATTAGTTCTACTCACCCACCCTGCACTAGGCATTTAAACACCTACACTGGTGTGTTTGGTTTTCTGGAAGGTTATGGCCCAACCAATAAAACTAAGAAACTACCTGAAACCTAACTCAAGAGTTAAAAGAATACCCAGTTTTCTCATCTTTCCATCCCTGGCTCAGAGAGAAAGGAGTCCATATCATCCAACCCTCTGAAGAATTAAAAATTCCATCGGATTACCTCCCAGGTCTTTTGATCCTAAAATGAAACCATGAGTGATTTCAGCAACCTGGCACATAGCCACCTACTCAAGAACCCTGGTGGCTCAGCTGGTAAAGAATCTGCCTGCAATGCAGAAGACCTGGGTTCGATCCCTGGGTTGGGAGGATCCCCTGGAGGAGGGCATGGCAACCCATTCTAGTATTCTCGCCTGGAGAATCCCCATGGACAGAGGGGCCTGGTGGGACAGAGGAGCCTGGGGGGGCAGAGTCCACGGGGTCACAAAGAGTCAGACACAACTGAGTGACTAAGCACAATAACAACTCATGAACCTCATTCCTTCAGCAGCCTGTACCCCTGCACCATGGATTTTTCTTCAGTGGCTGCCGGATCATTCTCATCAGCAAAAACTCTCTTTGTAAACAAACATACAACAAAAAGACCATGCCTTGCCCTCTTCCTCCACCCCATTTTTCTGTTCCCCTTTACAACAAAACTCCCAAGGGGAGTTAGTAGACTTGCCCTCCCCACTTCCTCCCCTTCTATCCTGTCTTGACCCACATCTCCATTCACCAAAACGGCGCTTGTCAAGGGTGCCAAAGACCGAAGTGGGGCAGAAGCAGGAGTCACTTCCAACCCTCTCACTTGATGTCTGGGCAGCATTAGACACCGCTGGTCACTCTCCCTCTGAAACCCCTTTTGTACTTATCTTCTAGAACACAGCTTCTTTCTTCTCCGTGCCCATACCTGTTCCTTTCCAGTCTCTTTTGCTGGACCCTCCACTTTCCTAACTGGAGGGAACCAAGGCTCAGTCTTTGGACTTTTCCCCTCTCTCAGTTCAGTTCAGTCGCTCAGTCGTGTCTGACTCTTTGTGACCCCATGAATTGCAGCACACCAGGCCTCCCTGTCCATCACCATCTCCCAGAGTTCACTCAGACTCACGTCCATCGAGTCGGTGATCCCATCCAGCCATCTCATCCTCGGTCGTCCCCTTCTCCTCCTGCCCCCAATCCCTCCCAGCATCAGAGTCTTTTCCAATGAGTCAACTCTTTGCATGAGGTGGCCAAAGTACTGGAGTTGCAGTTTTAGCATCATTCCTTCCAAAGAAATCCCAGGGCTGATCTCCTTCAGAATGGACTGGTTGGATCTCCTTGCAGTCCAAGGGACTCTCAAGAGTCTTCTCCAACACCACAGTTCAAAAGCATCAATTCTTTGCTCAGCCTTTTTCACAGTCCAACTCTCACATCCATACATGACCCCAGGAAAAACCATAGCCTTGACTAGGCGGACCTTAGTCGGCAAAGTAATGTCTCTGCTTTTGAATATACTATCCAGGTTGGTCATAACTTTTCTTCCAAGGAGTAAGCGTCTTCTAATTTCATGGCTGCAGTCACCATCTGCAGTGATTTTGGAGCCCAAAAAAATAAAGTCTGACACTGTTTCCACTGTTTCTCCATCTATTTCCCATGGAGTGATGGGACCGGATGCCACGAGGTCATATCTGGCTCCATAGCTTTAAACGCCATGTATAAACTAAGGATATGCCCAAATATCTACCAGTCCAGACTTCTCCCTGGAAACTAGACTCACCCACTTACCTCAGAATCAACACATCTAAGATGAAATTACTGACACAAGCTCCCCTCCAAGCCAGCTCTTCCCGCCAGACTTTCTTGTCTCATGAAGCTGAGGCTCAGGTCTATCTGGCCTCACACACAACCTGTGGAGGGGTCCATGCCTCCTCTGCCTCACGTGCCGCATCCACCGCATCTGTACCTCCTGTCAGCAACACCTTCGAGAGCTCTGCAGAGGCGGTCACTACTACCCGTTGCTACTCCTGCAACAAGGACGACTGCTGCTATTACTCAAGCCTGCGCTGCCGTCACCCCTTGCCTGAACCCATGAAAGCGTCCTTCCCGGCTCCTCGCTGCCACCCTTGCCCCGTCCCCAGTGTCACGGTCTATTTTCCACACAGAGCCAGAGTCGGTCTTTTAAATATAAGGCAGGCCACAGCACTATTCTCCTAAAACCTTATAAATCTTTCTTATAGTCCTTAGAATAAAATTCAACATGTTCCATATGCGATGAGGGGCCCCGTGACCCTCCGGATCTCCTGCCCCAGCACTTGCCTCTTCCTTCTCGCAGCGGCAGCCTTGTCCACCTCTCTACTTTTTCTTGAACACTGTTCCAGCCACAGGGCCTCTTCCATAGTTTCCCTTTCTGGACACTCACAAGGCCCCGGCTGCATCATATTCAGGTTTCTGCTCCAACGTGTCTGGATCAGACAAGAAAGCCCTTTTCTGCCACCCTATGTGACTCAAACTCCATTGGAATCTAGCCCTCTTGCCCTACCTCATTTCTGTGTGGATCCTCTGTCTCCCTCTCTACTAAAACATGACCTTCGTAAGAGCTGGGACTTACTTATTTTGTTATAGCTGCATCCCTTAGCACAGGGCCTGGCAAACAGTGGGTGATCAATACATTTTTACTGGATGAATAAATGAATATCATTTTAGATGGTCAAAAGATAATTCTATGACTTTATGTATTATGGAAAAAAACCATGACAACATTCCAAAGGAATTTTAAAACTCTACTAAATTACAGTCTTTTAAGATAATAAGTCCTGACAGAGAGCTTGTAATGCAGAGGAGAGGCACACTCACTTCCTGATCACCGTCTTGGACTCTGATGAACTTTGACCTCCATCTTCTTCACAGTTTGGGCTTGTCAGGTTCCCATACCTTTATAGATAAAAACAAACACACAAATATGTAAACAAAAAACACAGTTCCTGGTGCTGCAAAGCAATTCTATTCCAGCTCAACTACAAGATAACAGTGACGCTTTTCAAGAGTATTTAAGGAAAGTAACTGTGGTGTTGGAGAAGACTCTTGAGAGTCCCTTGGACTGCAAGGAGATCCAACCAGTCCATTCTGAAGAAGATCAGCCCTGGGATTTCTTTGGAAGGAATGATGCTAAAGCTAAAACTCCACTTTGGCCACCTCATGAGAAGAGTTGACTCATTGGAAAAGACTCTGATGCTGGGAGGGATTGGGGACAGGAGGAGAAGGCGACGACCGAGGATGAGATGGCTGGATGGCATCACAGACTCGATGGATGTGAGTCTGAGTGAACTCTGGGAGTTGGTGATGGACAGGGAGGCCTGGCGTGCTGCGATTCATGGGGTTGCAAAGAGTCAGACACGACTGAGCAACTGAACTGAACTGAACATTTGTGAAATAGCATCCAAAAATGATACTGTATTTTTTATATTTATTTAATGTGTGTATATATATACAAATATATACGTGTATATATACATTTTCCATATATATATGCAGAATTTGTAACTGCATGCATATACACACACACATATATTTACTCCAACAGAAAAGTGATTTAATGATGAATCACACTACTTAAAACTTTCTCTTACTACTCAACATCTCTTTGAACATTTTAGATGAACTTGGGCTTTTCCTCTTAGCAGGAGAATCAGTCATTACATGAGGCACCGATTGGAGATTCCTCCTGAGTTCTGGACCATCAACCCCTCACCTCTGCCCCTGTGTATCCACTGAAGGAACATGTGGCTTTGCTTGCTCAGCTTTCATGCCTGCACCACATGTGGGCACAAGGTGATCACTCCATGCTCTGCTTATGAGTCTGGTCTCCTTGAGGATAAGTTCTATTGAAGAAGCATTATGGGAATGACTCTGAACCCTCAGGTTAGGCTGAGATAGAGACAAGGACTGCACAACAGAATCCTCACGTCTCAACAACCACGAGAACAGCAGTGCGTACACTGAGGCTGGTCTAGGCTTCCCCAGCCACTGGGGGAGGGGGACACAGGGGCGCAAAGCAACCAGTGCTTAAACTTTGAAATCTTTCTCAGTACAGACTCAAAGCTTGCTCAATAATCGATCGGTCCCTAGTCACACTGTTAAGTGTCCTTCCAACTCCATAGGTAATGCAAGTCTATTCCACACGGAAATATCATGTTTCATTTGGCTCAGAATATACATTTAGTAAATTCACTCCAAATTCTTAAGGAGTAACCTATGTTATTCACTTAGAACACCTAGACTATTTCTGCAGTTTCTCTTCCCAGCAGTGGAGCAGTCAGAGATTGCTTGAAGTTTCACAAGCTGGCCATCTGTCCCAAAGTTTTGGTAACCGAAATTCTATAACTGGCAGGGTTTACATTTTTAAAGAGCACATTTTTGTCTTCTACTAATGGGATTAAGGGCCCCAGGACCCTTATGGGTCCTTGTTCTGAGGATTTACAAGTCTTTTAAAACATAAAAGCCCGCCATCTGGTTTGACTGAATGCCAGTCCATCTGGTCTCCCCGTCGCCCTTTCCCGGGAGGTTCCAGTGTACGCCCTTAGGCTTTAGCCTCCCCCCGCCTCCCTTCCACCTGCTTCTTTCTCGAGCTCATCAGCCTTATGGACTTCTTGGCCTCCCAGAGATATTTTCCACTGGCCTCCGCCCTCCCTGTTCCTCTTCATTCTGCACCTGCTATTTAGAGGCTTCCAGGGCTACCCTTTGCTTTCCCTGAGGTAAGAACCGGGCAGATTAAGACGGATGCAGGCCCCCCGTGAGCAGGGCAGGGCTGGGGAAGGTTCCTAGTAAATAAACAGAGCAGAATTTCTTGGCTCTCTCTCTTTGGCCACCATCATAGTGAATCCTGTCCTCATGTTCCATCACAAGAGACTCTGCGGTTTATTTAAGCAGGAAAGATGAGGCGAGTGCAGTGAAATGGGGGGGCCACCGTGCCACGCCACCCCTCTGACCAGAGTGACCCATCATCTCTTGCCCGCCAGCCCTCAGTGACTAAATGTGGGATTCTGTTTCCGTCACATTCTCTGTTCCTTCGTTAATTCTCTTTCTGGTTATCCTGGAAACACTGCACCAACTAGAAGCTCTGAGAGATAGAAACAAAAGGGGAGAAAAGACTTTACAAGGGAAAGATACACATTCTCTAGCTCCTGATATTCTTTCCAGAGATGATGTTCATGTTAAAAATCCCCTGAACTTCCTATCCCATGTTTATTTAAGCATCTCATATTCAGCTGCTCTTTCTCTACAGTTTGAGGACCCAGAACTGAAAGGGTGGTTGGGATAACATGAACACCCATCACAGTCCTGTTCCCAGATGATGCCACAGGTGCAGTCAGATGGTGTCATGGACTAAGCAACTGACACTGGTGAGTGAGAGAAGTCCTCTTTCTTTAGTGAACCATCTGCTCAGAAGGCCACTCAGATACTCCTCCCCGCCAGCAGAGAATCTAGAGGCTCATAATCGGGACCAGCACGATTGGCTGGTAAAAACTCGGAGACCAGTGAGAACCATCAATAACAAGCCTCGGGCGTGTTGACACACATGGTCCAGGTACTTGGGCTCAAAGGCGGCAGCATCCCTAACTCTTCTCTGCCCAGCCCACCAGGAAACCCTTTCAGTTCTGCCCCTGTAACATATCCTGAACCCTAGCACTTCTCATCACTTCCACTCTGGCTCACACTGCCACCTTCTTTGGCTGAGATCAACGCAACAACCACTTAACTCCTCTCCTGGCCTCGGCCAGGTGATGCTGTTCATGCCACTGCTCAGCTCAAAACCCTCCCCTCGCTTCCACCCTTCCCCACTCTGAGAAAAGGTCCACGTCTTACCTGTCTCCCAAGGCCCTAAGTGGCCTGCCACTTATTTCTGACCACATTTCCCGCACTCACTCAGTCCCCTTTGACCTCACTGGCTGCCCCGCACATCAGGCATCCTCCTGCCTCAGAATCTCCACATGTGCTGTCAACTGCTTCCCAGGCCCACTCCAATGGTGCACTCCCTGGGCCCCTGCAAGCCTTTACTCCAACGTCACTTTACCAGTGAGGCCTTCCCTGACCATCCTATGAAAAAGAAACACTAGCACCACTGCTTTATTCTCTCCCACAGCCTTTAATACCTTCCAGCATACTGTACAATTAATACAGTTGTTATGTTAACTGTCCATTAGAACATAAACCCCATGAGAGCAGGACTTCTGTCTCTTTAGAGCTTAAAACGGTGCCTAGCACCAATAGGAAGGCTGATGACTATTTCTAGCAAAGTTCCCTAAGCAGACATGAAAATGAACTTCCTAACAACTAGGTTCAAATTTGTCTCTATAAAGGCATCATATGACTTTTTACTTATATCCATGTCTTAACCTGTCTGTACCTTCATTTCTAACAATCTAGGAAGATAAAAAAGCTTTAGCATAGCTGGGATCATTACCAAAAAAATCTAAAATTAAAATGCAAAGGAAGTAAATAAGATCTTAAAGCTGATATTTTGAAGGCACAAACAGTATAAAATGCAAAATAATGTATATATACAGTTTTACAGAGGAGACCTTTAGAAGCAAGATAAAATTTAAAAGCCTACAACCCACTGGAATTTAACGGACTGGGGAGGGGATAATTATTTGCCCCCGCACTTTTCTTATCATTAAGGAGAATTAAATCTTACAGAAAAGAAACTAGACCAGCATTGGAAATAAGATCTTTTTTAACATTCAAGCTAGGTCATTTGAGAGTTAAGAGTTAATTTTATGAGATTAAGAGTATTTCTTTGATGTTTCCTGGATCCTTTCATAGCTTCCCATCAAAATCCAAAGTCAAGTTCAATTCGTTTACTCCAGGGAAGTAAATAAAGTGTATGTGTATGTGTGTGTTTAATTAATGAGTAGCTACAGACAAACCTGTCAACAATGTCACCTCCAATTTCTGCAAAACCTCCCTAGGATTTAAGATCAAAGCTCCAACCTCTTAAGAAGGCTTACCATTGAGAAACTGCCCTTCTTTAAATGGTAATTCAAAAACTTAAATTAAAATACAAATTATCAAGAAAACTTCTGACATGGTTTTCTTTATAGTCACAAGGCAAAAGAAAGAATTGTGAATGTCTTCTAAAGTATAAATTATTTACTGTTACCTAGAAATGACTAGAAAAAGAAAAAAAAAAAACCCATGCTTAACTGGTTGCTAATATTTAAACAGGAAACAGTTATTTCCAAGGGGAATGGATTATTGTTTGCAGCCTATCTGGGCAGAAAAAAATGTTTAATACATGCTTGAAAGGAGGACCAGGGACACCTGTGGTTCAGAGAAATCTTAAGATAAAGTTAACCCCGGGACAGCCCTTCTGGTAGGGGTACGGGGAGCAGCTTTCTAACCTCTACTCCCTAACAGAAGAGTTTCAGCAACATCAGACCAGGATGGGGATAATCCTGAAGAACATTTCAGGCTCCAGTTGATTATGGCAAGTGATCCCTTGATTTCAGCAGTTAATAATTACTGAGAGCTCACTACAGGCCAGGCACTGTGCTAAGCACATTACATGGATTGTTTCATTTGGATGGATGGATTATCTCATGCTTATCCTATATGGGGCTTCCCTGGTGGCTCAGACAGTAAAGAATCCACCTGCAATGCGGGTGACATGGTTTCAGTCCCTGGGTTGGGAAGGTTCCCTGGAGGAGGGCATGGCAACCCACTCCAGTGTTCTGGCTTGGAGAATCTCCATGGACAGAGGAGCCTGGCAGGCTAGAGTCCATGGGGTCGCAAAGAGTCGGACACGACTGAGCGACTAAGCACATAATCCTATATGGTAGAATTCTTCTTCTCCCAATTTAATGAATGAGAAAATAAGGCCCAGAGAGCGTAAGCCATTTGCCCTTGAAGACACAGCTAATCAGTAAAGCAAGGACTTGAACCTTGACAGTCAGGCCCTAGAGCCCAGCCTCTGAGCCACCACCCTATCACACAAACCACAGTTATTTTGTTTATTTCTTTTATGTGTCCCTCCAGTGAGTGATAAATTCTTGGGTTTTTCATTTAATCATTCTTTTTCTTTCACTCATTTAGTCCTCATTATTAAAGTTTATGTTTGGGTACTATTCTGGGCACTGAGGATATAGCAGTGAACTAACCCCAGCTCTTGTTTTCATAGTGGGGGGGGGAGATAAACAATAAACTAGTGACTAATGAATATAAAATGGATGGTGAAAAGTGTAATGGAGAAAAAAAATCAGCTACAGGTGCTTAGACATGACTGGAGAGCCTGAGGCGGCGGCTTCCTAGAGCCCAGGGCAGGCCCCATGCGAACATGACCATGAACTAAAATCTTTCAAGGGCCAGGGAGCAGGCCACCGAAATCTCCAGGAATGGAGCATTCCAAGAGGAGCAGAGAGGCTGTGCAAATGCCCTGCGGCAGTGGCAGGACACTGCACTTGAGAAACATCCAGAAGGCCAGTGAGACAGGAGCAGAAGAGATGAAACAGAAGCAGAGAAGGAGGTGGGCGTGGAGGCGGCGGAGGCAGACCCCGAGGGCCAAGCCAGCCACGGTCAGGGATTTGATTTCACCTTTCATCTCACTTACTGGTACCTGCCCTGAGCCTGGGGGACACTCACTAAACACTGGCTAAGTGAATTAAATCATGCCCTCGACTATCACGAAGAAAAGAGTGGGAGGGGAGGGCAGGAGAGGGCAGAAGCCACTTACTGGGGATGATGAGAGAGCAGAGAGGAGGAAGTCGGGGCAGGGGAGACCGCACAGGAAGCCACTGATTCAGGGACCTCTGGGGGCCTTTGCTTTTCTCATCAAGCCCAGCCTGGGAACATCTGAGGCATTTTTTTCTTTAACTGACCCACAAGAACACAGGTCAGGTATGAGGAAAATGTTCAGAAGCTGACCTTAAGTCAGGATAATGACACGGAGAAACAGCCTGCAGATGTCGGGAACACCAAGTGAGGCCTCAGTGAGGGCTGTGGACTGTGCCCCACAGAGCAGCTGGTTGGGGGGGGGGTGTTTCCAATCGCCCTGAATAATATCCTCCACGGTGGGCACCTCTCCACTCAAGCGTGGCCTGACTACTGGGTCACGGCCACCAAGCCGACCTTAGAAGGGTCCTGTTACCATCATGAAGCCAGTTATTCAAGGAGAAGACAAAGGTCAAAGGCAAGAAGGTAAAAACTCCTTGTTCTTGGAAGAGGCCAGCGGCGCTGGACAGGGAACCAGGCAGTGCACGTTCACACACGAGGTCCAGTTCTTGAGGCAGAGTTTCCCCGTGATTAGAAAACGCCAGAAGACCCAGAAAGAGCCTCAGTCCTCTCCTCCGGGCCTTGGCTGTGAAGGGCCTTCCACCTTCCTTGCCCTTCGATTCACCACCGTATCTTCATGTTAGTCCCTGAGAGTTAAGGCAACATTAACAGCACAAAGAACTTAGTATTTCTGTTCCACTTGACAGTTACGAAACACTGCAAAAATTCTCCTTGACAATAATATCTTCACCCCCAGCCCTGACCCACAATTGTCTGAATGGGAGACCAAGGAAAAAAAAAAAATCAAAAACTTTATAATCCCTATTCAGCCAGGGGAAGAAAACGAAAAGGTGTCTCTGGCTAGAACTTGATTCCCATTCACGTCAAGTCGTTTCTCAAGTCTGATGGCCGCTGTGCCCTTGCCATCAAGTTTCTTGGGGTTTTTCCATTCCAAGGCCTGGCCACCCATTTCTCTTCTCTGGCCCATTCGCTGCCCCCAGAGAGCCCGGTGGCTCCTAAGTGCCTCCTCAGTGCCTCCTCCTTCCACCTGTGGTTGGTAACAGTTCTAAACCATCAGCTGCAGATCTGTCTTGTTAGCACGCTACAGCCGCCACAGCTAAAGGAAGGGTGGAAGTTTGCCCAAAGGAACAGGTTAGGACTGGGGGCAAGGAGTAGGCAGCACCCTGACAACTGCAGAATCTGTTTACAAGTCAGGAGTTTCCTTAGGTTTACGACAAATTAATACGTTATTAACAACTCGGGGCCAGGCTGTGGCTCAGCCCGTGTGCCTAGCGCCCGTACTCCGCAACAAGAGACGACACTGCAGTGAGAAGGCCGTGCACTGCCACAAGGAGAAGCCCCTACTCACCACAACTAGAGCGAGCCCGAGCAGAGCAACAAGGATCCGGCATAGTCACAGACAAAATCAAGCAATCAATCTTTTAAAGTCAGTCACTTTCCTATATGCCAGTAATAAACAAGTGAAATTTGAAATTAAAAACATACTCCTTTTACATCAGTACTCCCACAAAATTAAAATACTTAGATATAAATTCAAAATATATATACATGGTCTGCTGCATACTGCTAAGTTGTGTCAGTCGTGTCCGACTCTGTGCGACCCCACAGACGGCAGCCCATCAGGCTCCCCTGTCCCTGGGATTCTCCGGACAAGAACACTGAAGTGGGTTGCCATTGCCTTCTCCAATGCAGGAAAGTGAAAAGTGAAACGGAAGTCACTCAGTCGTGTCCGACTCTTCGTGACCCCATGGATTGCAGCCTACCAGGCTCCTCCATCCATGGGATTTTCCAGGCAAGAGTCCTGGAGTGGGGTGCCATTGCCTTCTCCATACATGGTCTATATAAGGAAAACTATGAAACTCTGATGAAAGATATCAAAGAACTACTACATAATGGGAGAGAGGTTCCATGTTCATAGGGAGACTCAATATTGGCAAGACGGTTCTTCCCAACTCAATCTGTAGGTTCAGTGCAATCACCATCAAACTCCCACAGGTTATTTTGTGGATTTTGATAAACTGATTCTATGGTTTATATGGAGATGCAAAAGAACTACAGAAAAGCCAACTCAGTACTGAAGAAGAACAAAGTCAGAGGGCTGATGCTATCTGACTTCAAGACTTGCTATAATACTACAGTAATCAAGACAGTGGGGTATCAATGAAAACATAGACAAATAGATAATTGAATAACAAGTTCAGAAATAGACCTGCACAAATAGGTCAACTGGTCTTTGACAAAGGAGCTAAGGCAATACAGTGGAGCAAACGTAGTCTTTTCAGAAAATGATGGGTGATGGATCAACTAGACACTGATGTGGAAAACAGTGAATCTAGACAAATATCTTACACATGTCAAAAAATTAACTCAAAATAGATCATAGACCTAATATAAAACATAAAACTATTAAACTTCTAGGAAAAAAAAAAAAAGAGAAAACCTACATGACTTGGGGTATGATAATGATCTTTCAGATATAGGACCAAAGTCACAAATCATGAAAAAAAATTGATAAACTAGACTTCATTAAAATAAAAAATCTCTGCTCTGCACAAGACAGTATCAAGAGAATGAGAAGGCAAACCACAGACTTAAAAGAAAATATTTGCAAAAGCCCCATCTGATAAAGTACTGTTATTCAAAATACACAAAGAATTCTTAATATTCAACAATAAGAAAACAAACAGGGGGGTTCATGTTTGGGAGTTCATGTACACCCATGACGGATTCATGTCAATGTATGCCAAAACCAATACAGTACTGTAAAGTAAAATAAAGTAAAAAAAAAAAAGAAAAA
>SJYX01014480.1:84715-111140 GCA_006410675.1 Oreotragus oreotragus | reverse complement strand
ACTGTGAAGAAGGCTAAGCGCCTAAGAATTGATGCTTTTGAACTGTGGTGTTGGAGAAGACTCTTGAGAGTCCCTTGGACTGCAAGGAGATCCAACCAGTCCATTCTGAAGGAGATCAGCCCTGGGATTTCTTTGGAAGGAATGATGCTGAAGCCCAAACTTCAGTACTTTGGCCACCTCATGCGAAGAGCTGACTCATTGGAGAAGACTCTGATGCTGGGAAGGATCGGGAGTAGGAGGAGAAGGGGCCGACGGAGGATGAGATGGCTGGATGGCATCACTGACTCGATGGACGTGAGTCTGAGTGAACTCTGGGAGGGGATCTGCGCCACAGAGCCCAAACATAAACAACTAAATCACACTTAAAAACTTTCTTAGGTTAAAAGAAAGCCAATGAGCCTTAGAATTAACTCTTAGCCACACTGAGAAGTACAGAAAACAGGATTTCTCTTTAACTGTTGATCACCCCTAAGGAAGCGATAAGGCACACACAAGGAATTAGCCATATACGACTACAAACCACTCTCCACTGGTCAATCACAAAGGCTCATATTAGTAGAATGAAACAAAAAAATATCACAAATATTTTTAAATCATACAAAGCAAACAGTTCCATATGATAAAAGCCACATGACTGGAAGTCTTAAGAAAAATCAAAGTTTGGTTTCAAATACGCTTTTCTCTGGAGTGAAATAAATACTGCAGCATCTGCCTTCAATCCATTCTGGACTGGTTAGGATTCAGTTCAGTTCAGTCGCTCAGTCGTGTCCGACTCTTTGTGAACCCATGAATCGCAGGGCTCCCTGTCCATCACCAACTCCCAGAGTTCACTCAGATTCACGTCCATCGAGTCAGTGATGCCATCCAGCCATCTCATCCTCTGTCATCCCCTTCTCCTCCTGCTCCCAATCCCTCCCAGTATCAGAGTCTTTTCCAATGAGTCAACCTTCGCATGAGGTGGCCAAAGTACTGGAGTTTCAACTTTAGCATCATTCCTTCCAAAGAAATCCCAGGGCTGACCGCCTTCAGACTGGTTGGATCTCCTTGCAGTCCAAGGGACTCTCAAGAGTCTTCTCCAACATCACAGTTCAAAAGCATCAATTCTTCAGCGCTCAGCTTTCTTCACAGTCCAACTCTCACATCCATACATGACCACAGGAAAAACCATAGCCTTGACTAGATGGAACTTTGTTGGCAAAGTAATGTCTCTGCTTTTCAACATGCTATCTAGGCTGGTCATAACTTTTCTTCCAAGGAGTAAGCGCCTTTTAATTTCATGGCTAGGATTAGCACATCTTATAATAACTTCTCGGTGTTAATTTCACAAAGGATAAGTAATCTGCTATTAAGAATCCAAGAGAAATCATTTAAAAAAAAAAAACAAAGCAGAACACCACAGACCCATAAACAAGTTGACCACAATTTACTAATTAGAAAACAGTTTATCCAGCTTATCTTCAGAAAAGGTAAATTTATGCAACTTGTTGCTTACCTCCAAATTTACAGACATTAAAATCACCAACAACCAATTTAAGATCCCAGTGTTTCACAGAATCTGCATTTTGGTTAAAATCAGAGATTTTAACATTTGGCCATAGGATATGAGTGAGTATGAAATAAGAGTGAGGAAGAAACATTCATGAAGTTTGTATATATATGGACAAATCCAAAGTCTGCAGAGGAAGCAAAATAAGTAGGATATATTTCTCTGAACTTCTTTTTTTTTAATTATTATTGTTATTTTTACTTTACAATGCTGTATTGGTTTTGTCATACATCAACATGAATCCGCCAAGGGTGTACACGTGTTCCCAATCCTGAACCCCCCTCCCACCTCCCTCCCCATACCATCCCTCTGGGTCATCCCAGTGCACCAGCCCGTGTTAAGAGTTTCATTTTTATACCATCTTAAGCAGTTGTCTACTTGTTTTCTAAGTGTAATTATCTTTTGTGGTAAAATATTAAGTTGTCAAGGTGGATCCATGTTTTGCAGGGCTACCTTATGTTATTTGAGGGGTTTTCTCTAAGAAAAAGAATATAAAATTGTGAATATCAATTATGTAGAGTGTACTCCCAGTGAGGGGCCTTAGAGGTTAAACACCAGCAGCTTCACAGTAAATTCATCACAAGGGTGAGAACTTACCAAGTCTCCTATTTCTGCTTTGTCGTTATGGTGTTTTGCAGAGCATGGGGTATTTTAAAAACATTTTAGTACGTGTTGGTTCCACTCATGTCAGAATCAAAGGATCTGACTATGAGATTAAATTCAAAGTCAAGCCTTGGCCCACCTAAATGGTTCAAGATATATCTTAACTCTTCATTCAGTTATACCTTAAATGATAGTTTGAATTAAATATAATTTCAATTCATGTTGATTCTGTTATTTAACAATTGTCATAATATTTTAACAATCCAAAAATGTCTACTCACTATAATAGGAAAACAAACAGAAGATTTTTAAAAATCATCACATAAAAGCTGGATGTACATGAGTCACAGACTAAACACTCTAGTTCCTGTGTGTATGTCCACTAGTTATGATGAGCAGCTGGAATTCATGTGCACTCCCCTTCATGGATGATAGACATCTGTGGTCTATTATCAGTGGAGTTACCCCATAAGCAGAGCAGGTTACCAGTTCCAAAGAAAACTTGTAGGAGTTTTTGATGTGTTGACCTATTTCCTCATACTGCCCGCCAACAGTTAGCATACTGCATCCTCTTTATAAATACAGAACAGAGGAAAGAAAATGCATATTATTTTTCAGGTTCTATTTATAGGTGTGAGGCTAACAACTATGAGACTATGAAAGAAATGACTCACTAATCCCACAGGTTTATACGTCAGGCTTAATGTTTTATTTACTGCTGTGTAAAAAACCTACAGAACTTCCCACTGATGTCAAAGTCCAAAGCTGTCTAGGCTTTATTATGCACTGATCCAGTTAAGACATTCTGTGGATGTTTCCTGAATGTTAACATAAGAACATCCATTGATCCGAGTGATTTCACTCTAGATGTATCTAGGAAGAAAATATCTTGAGAAAAACTCAGTTATCAATATCTTATTCACATCATAACAGAATTAGATTATTAAAGGGCTTAAGGCTGATAAATGACTGCATAAAAAGAATTTTTAATGTCTTCATAAAAAAGAATATTTATAAACAACTTTTAAAACCAAAGAACAAATTAGAAAAATATATATTTCCAACAAATATAAGCAAAAAACATGGGGGCCTCCCTGTGGTCCAGACTCCAAGCTGCCAGTGCAGGAGGGAGGCACAGGTATGATCCCTGGTTGGGGAACTAAGATCTCACATGCTGTGCAGCTTGGACAAAAAAAGAATATATATACATATATATACACACACATACATTTTAAGAAACCTAACTTTGCTATTAGAGTTTTAATTAGATGATCAATAATTAAGTAACAATAATCCAAAATAAAAATAAAAGATATAAAAATACGAGTTCACAAAAAACCCAGAAATGAACAATAAGTATTTCAAAACATGCTAAAACCTCACTCATAAATGTTAAGAAACATAAATATAAAAACAATGAGCTCCTTTTCAACAGACAGATGATAGCAGAGATGGTTTCAATGATGGAGATGAAAATACTACTCACAGCTGGCCAGAGTACAGGGAAAGCAAAGGGACCCTCATTCTCTGTGGACAGGAGAGTGGTTGGCACCACGTTCTGAGGGGCAATCTAGCAACATGGTTCACATTTCAAAGTGCGCATATTGTTTGGGGACTTCCCTGGTGGTCCAGTGCCTAAGACTCCAGGCTGCCAATGCTTGGGGCATGGAGTCAATCCCTGCCAGGGAATCTTGCATGGTGCAGTGAAGACTGAAGATCTGGAGTGCCTTACTAAGGCTCCTCTGTCCATGGGATTTCCCAGGCAAGAACACTGGAGTAGGCTGCCATTCCTTTCTCCAGGGGATCTTCCCAACCCAGGGATCAAACCCGAGTCTCTTGCATTATAGGCAGATTCTCTACCATCTGACCACCAGGGAACCCCTACTAAGACCCAGTGCAGCCAAATAAATAAAGACAAATATATATTTTTTAAATGCTTATACATTTTGACCCATCAGTCACTCTTCTGTGAAATTATCCTATAGAATTCTCAGACAAGTGTTAATACTTGCACACACACAGAACATTCTATCCAATAAATACCGTAAAGTCACTAAAAAGAATACAGTATCTATCTACATGTGCTGACTTTAATAACAATAACTTATATTCCTTGAGCTTTCAATATCCCAGCCACTGTTCTAAACTCTTTATATATGTTAAAGACTTTACTGAGTAAAAAAAAAATTCTCCAAGATATAGATAAGAAAAGAAAGCTGCAGAATACACTGTGTACTGTGGTTCTATTCATACTATAAATATATATAAATATCATATATAAATACAAATATATAAACACACATTTATATACACCCAGAAAAACTTGAGAATAATACAAAAGGAATAGTTTACAGTCATTACCTAGGAAGAATGGGCCTGGGAAAGGGACTTAGGTAAACAGAAATTTTTACGTTTTATTTTTTACTTTTTTTTTTTTTTTCAGAATTTTCTTTATTGTTTGAACTCTTCACTATACACATGAATTACTTCTATTTTTGAAATATTCATATCTGCTATCTACCTAATTGGGGAGGACTTTTGACACAATGGGAGAAGGAGAGGGCGGGATGACTTAAGAAACCGCACTGAAACACATATATTACCATATGTAAAACAGATGGCCAGTGGAAATCTGATGTGTGATGCAGGGCACCCAAAGCTGGCGCCCTCTGACAGCCTGGAGGGACGGGGTGGGGAGCACGGTGGGATGGGGGTTCAGGAGAGGGGGCACACATATGCCTATGGTCGATTCATGCTGATGTATGGCAGAGGCCATCACAATATTGCAAAGTAATTATCCTCCAATTAAAATAAATTTTTTTCAAAAGAAAAAGAACTTCATGCCTTCACTCTGCAAACAGCCTGACATTTCTGCCACCTCGCACCACAGCTTCAGATTCTTACCTGTCCAGCAGCAGCTCCAGCACTTCTTTAGTGGAGGCAAAGCCTCTGTATGTTGACAGGAAGATGCTGATATATGTAAAGTCATTGTCCCCAAAAGCCGTCAGCAGGTTCTCCACGAGCTTCTCTAAGGTGCCAGCTTTTATGGTCCTGATCTTACACGTCTCATACTGACTGACTGTGTGTCCCGGAGGCAGCTGGTCCCCTTCGACCTGTACGATAAACTCAAGATTATGATCAGAAGAAACGATTCCCTAACGTAAGAGTGACAACACTGAACTGGATGAAGCGTGGCCTGTCGTGCTTTCCCCTGCTCTTATTTAACTTCCCTACCAGTCAGGAAAGGCCGACCTCGCTCCTCTCACCTGAGTGAGTGCAGGAGCGTGGCATGGTGGTCGGGGTACTGGGGTGGCAACTGCTTGTGGTCCCACAAGCAGAGGGATTACTTCAACATTTGCTTCTGCTCACTTCCCTATCAAGAACTACGCTGATGGCATATTCTGTCAAGAATGTTTTCTATGACTCCGGGATCAAGTTGAGCAAATGCTATCAACCATTCCCTTTACACTGTTCCACAGTTAAGCTTTCTAACTCATCCTCAAAGACAGTGCTTACAATGGGGTGCTGGCACTGATCCTACAGACTCTGGAGAGCTGCTTATTAAACTTTTAGATTTGTGTGAGCCAGATGACATTATGTTGATAGTTTGGAGGAAAAAAAAAAAAAAAATCAGCCATGGGAGGAGTATGTTCTCCACAGACATCTAGGGAAATCTGACCATGTGATGTTCTTTGGTCCATGGAAGGCAAAACACATTCAGTATCATCATTAATCAACAAAGTTGGCTAAGCAGCAGTTTTACCAAGCCGGCCTCAGCTAATCTTGGATGAGGAATAGAAATGGTAGGTAGGTGCCTGACCCCTGCCTTTTGGAGACTATAAATGTTATAGTACAGTAGTCGTGTAAGGATGTGAGAGCTGGACCACAAAGAAGACAGAGTGCTAAAGAACTGATGCTTTTGAACTATGGTGTTGGAGAAGACTCTTGAGAGTCCCTTGGACAGCAAGGAGATCAAACCAGTCAATCCTAAAGGAAATCAACCCTGAATGCTCACTGGAAGGACTGATGCTGAAGCTGAAGCTCCAACATTTTGGCCACTTGATGCGAACAGCTGACTCACTAGAAAATACCCTGATGCTGGGAAAGATTGAGGTCAAGAGAGAAAAGGGTGACAGAGGATGAGACGGTTGGATGGCACCACCGATTCAATGGACATGAACTTGGGCAAACTCTGGGAGATGGCGAGGGACAGGGAAGCCTGGCATGCCACAGGCCATGGGGTCTCAAAAAGTTGCACACCAGTTGGTGACACAACAACAGAGAGAAAATATCTCCCTGTGAAAAGTAGCTACCACCCGAGAATGAAGTGACTGTGAATAGTACTGGCAGGTATAATTGCCCCCTGGAGACATAAACCGTAATACATAAAGACTGATCAGTAATCAAATCTGTAAAGCTTTAAAACTGAGTACAGGGGAAGAGAAATAAACTGAAGAAAAATCCGAGTGCGCCTCATATTCCACAATAAATCTGTGCCGAACAAATTATATAGTGATGCAATTTTCAGAGTTCAACCTGCCCTTCGTAGGCACAGGGGAAGATGACCTATAGAAAGGAACTTGTTCTAAAGCACAGAATCATTCTAAGTGACACAGACAGTCACCACGCAATGTCTCTCAATTTTAAGTGTGAATTGTTTTATATCAGATTTTCCTAAATTGAAATAATCAGACAATTAAAGGGGAGCGAAAAAGAGAGAACTGAAATCTCTAAATGATGACATTGTGCTTACCAAGTCACACATTCACTATTTCTTCACCTGTCCTGTCAAAAGTTAAACCACTGGAAGGAAATTAGCAGGCAAGAATTGCTTTCCGCAAAACCAAAGTAAAGGCCATCACTTTTAGAAAAGGCTTAGAACAGCTTAATGTCATCATGGCTAACTGCCAGCAGAAATTAATCATAAGACTCCAGCATATGCGGGGAGTGCCTTGATTTCTTTATTTAATTTTCGAAAGATACTTTTAGTTTACAAAGGAAAGGGCTGTGATTCAGGCAAAACTACCAAATGGACTCAGATCATGGCCTTGTAATTATTCATTATCACTCTATAAGCAGTTTGGGAACAGGCCTGATAATATCCATCTGTCTTCCAAGAGGTTCAGTTAACTTTAACTAGAAACAATCAATGAAGAAGATATATGGTTTCAATATCTAATTACATTTTTAATTACTTGGTACACTATTGGCCTAAATGTGTGCTGTAAAATACTAGTTTCAAAACAAAACATCCTGCATTCAAATTTGGGAACTATGGAGTTAAAACAAAGCCCAAGATATTTCTTTTCCATAGAATTTCTTACACACAGTATTTAATGTGCTAACATGCTATGAAACTCCAAAGAAGGATATGGTATCTGACATTTCCTAATGGATTTCCCTTTGGTCTCAGAGCACCCTGCAAAACATTAGGATGAACATATTTTGGAAAATGTTAGCTTATTAAGTCACTGTGATGCAGTTGAAACAATTCACATTTGTCACTTTTCACTTAAAAAAAAAAATAAGACATTATAAAATTAACTTTTACCTTCAAACATCTATATTCCTTTGATCTCTTTCTTAATACCACTAAAATTTAGGAATATTTTGTGTTTTTTTACTTTGTCACCTCAAAAGATCTAATCAAGATAATTATCACTTAAGCAGAAGTTTAAAATACCTCAAGGGCAAATGTTAACAATAACAACAATAAAAGGTATGGCTTTTCAGTTTCTACGGATATTCAAGCTCTAATTCTAAATCAAGCTTCCTTACCTTGTGACAATGTCAGGGTTCCCTTATCAATAAATTTTGTAATTTGATGATACTATTTTACAATGCAAACACTACTTTAAAGCTAAATCTTTTCTTATTAAAAGTAGTAACTCTTTAAGAGAACTAATTTTTCCCTAAGCAGTGATGTGGCCAAAAATTCAAACACAGAGAAAAATGCTTGTCAAAGACCCTGATGAAGTGGGTCCCTTTTCCTGCCAGAAGGCAGATTTGGCAGGAGGCCAATGCTCTCGCTTGGAGATGGATTCATGTTACTCATTAACCCAGTCGCTTCCTTTCACTCCTTCTACTCCGAAGAAAATCTCAACACACATGCCTGATCCCCATAAATGCCTTTAATGGTTTCTATTCCTCAGTGTTTGCATCTGTACATTAGGAAGAACCATGACTGAGCTAACGGAATAGCTAATAGAATATTTAGATTTTAAGAGTTATTCTCTAATTGCAACAAATGAGCATCAACGGCAATAGCATAAAATGAAGTACAGGAATTACTCTGATGCCTAAAGTTGTTCTCACAAAAAATAACAATACATGTCAGTGTCAGAGCACTTGCTTAGTATTATTTTCTGACCGTTTGCTAAGCACGCTAATATCGCTTCCTAGCAAGGGGAAGGCCAGATTTTTGAAGATGAGTTTTAATTTGCCTATATTCAAATTAAGTACAGGCTTCCCAAATGGCACGGTGGTAAAAGAATATGCCTGCCAATGCAGAGGACACAAGTTCAATCTCTGGGTAGGGAAGGTCCCCTGGAGGAGGAAATGGCAACCCACTCCAGTATCCTTGCCTGGAAGACTCCAGGGACAGAGGAGCCTGGCAGGCTACGGTCCACGAGTTTGCTAATAGTCAGACACAACTGAGCATGCACACAAGAGCAAATAAAGTACATTTTTATGAAATAAAGATTTTGTAATTATCTGCTTGTTATTGGAATTGAAATAAAGTTATAAAAAGTGAAACACACAAAAATATCCTACGCTTATGGGTAGATTGGAAAAGCTAAAATGTTTAATAATGACATGACCCTTTTAAGAGACTTTAGGGTCTGTTTTTGTTTGTGATAACTCAACATCTTCAAATTCTAATTTAAAAGAATAGTGGGGAGAGGCAGTGAGGAAAGTCTTGGCAGACAAGTGTTTAATAACTCAGACTTAGAGAGCAAGACATGGAGGGCTGAGCCTGCCCTCTGGGTTAGCACGCTAACAGGAAACAGCCCAATCTGGATTTAATCAGAGACCATCGCTTTACTGACAAGATCATGATACTGAGGCCACAAAAATGTTTCATGATTGTTTTTTGGCCAATCTGTCTGCCATTAGAATTCAGCATTTCCTCAGAGAATATGCCTGACTCTTACGGGGTAAATATCTAAAACACTGCCCAACTGTCCTAGCCATGGAATTTCTATAATTACCAATTTTGACATTAGGGGTACAGGAGAAAGAATGTGAGAGATGAAACATGCCATATTTCAACTGTGTTTCCAGTCATTGAGAAATATACTCTTATGCCTTCTAAAACATAAACTGTTCACAACTTGGGTGTTTTTAATTTAAAAAAAAAATCCCTTCAATCAAAATAATCCTTTAGTCATCTGATACTTTAACAGGGAACGTGTTAAGTAAACAACCTCATTAGACTGGAGACAGTATTAAGTCTTTCTCCAAGCCATGCTTAATCTTTAGTACATCAGTTCTCGGGCATCCTGGCACGAGCAGTAATGTAAATAGTGAGAACTCTTCCAGTCATAACTCCCTAAGAAAATCTAAAACCCAGAGCCAAGATTTTACAGAACTTTAATAGCATGTTCCTCTCTGTACATGCATCTCAGAACACCAAGGGTCCGTTTTATATCCCCTATTCAAATGCCCTGAAACTACTACCCAGAACCAATAAGAAACCATCACAACATAGGAAATATCATAAGATGACTCACAAACTCTGATCATTTGTCCACATGGCCTAAACATGCAGAGATTAAATGTCCTTGCCATGCAAAGGAAAACTATGTGCATGTAATGGCATAAAGCACAACGTTATGGAGCAGCCCAGCGCATTTGAGTAAAGTGAACTATTTACACATAGGACATTCAGAGATGTAAGGCACAGTCCATACAAAACCCTAAGGCATGTGATAGCAAGCTCAGTGTGAGCTTCTGTGTTGCGTGAACTTCTGTTCTGGAGGTCAGCTGACATTTTTTTTTTTTTTTTGCTAGGTTAGGGTTGCCAGAGGGGGAAGGCAATGGCACCCCACCCCAGTACTCTGGCCTGGAAAATCCAATGGACGGAGGAGCCTGGTGGGCTGCAGTCCATGGGGTCGCTAACAGTCGGAGAGACTGAGCGACTTCACTTTCACTTTTCTCTTTCATGCATTGGAGAAGGAAATGGCAACCCACTCCAGTGTTCTTGCCTGGAGAATCCCAGGCACGGGGGAGCCTGGTGGGCTGCCGTCTATGGGGTCACACAGAGTCGGACACGACTGAAGTGACTTAGCAGCAGCAGCAGGGTTGCCAGAATGCCCAGCTAAATTTTAATTTTAGAAAAAAAATAATAAATAATTGAATAACTTGTGAACATAAATGTTACCTGTAGTGTTCAGGACCTACTCATGCAGAGAGTCAGACACAACTTGGCAAGTGAAAACAGCAACAACATGCTGAAAAAATTCTTTGTTGTTTACCCGAATTTCCAAACTAACCTGGCAGCCTGTACTTTTTTAGTTCCTAAGTCTAGCAACTCTATGCCATATACATACAAAGGGTACAGAATGGATCTCTCATTTATTCATCTACTTTTTCAGCCACATATTGAAGAAATGGTACTCCGTGTCAGGCACTGTGCAAGACAGCAGAGATACAAAGGCAAACAGCATGCAGTTCTAACACCCAGGATGTTCAACATGATAGAGAAAATGGGCAGGGAGAGACCATTACAATGCAACGCAAGTAAAACGGTGGGGAGACAGGCAAATGGGATGTTTGTGTAGAGGCAACATCTCAAAGGGACTGGCAAGAAAAGGATACTGCCCGCAGGAAAGAAAACGGAGGAGAGGAAGCCAGTCTTCTGTGGGGCAGAGGCACTGAATTCCACTTTAGAAACATAAAACTTGGGGATTTCCTGGTGGACCAGTGGCTAACACACTGTGCTTCCACTGCAGGGGGTATAGGTTCAATCCCTGGCTGGGGAACTAAGATCCTGCATGCCGCATGCTGTGGCCGAAAGAAAAAAAAGCAATGTAAAATCTTAAGTATTGCTGGGATTTTCCAATGGTATACAGTCCAATAGGCAGTCAGAATCCAAGAGCTGGGTAAGGAGGTCTAAGACGGAAATATGTAAGAGCTATGACTGCAGCCACAAAATTAAAAGATGCTTGCTCCTCGGAAGAAAAGCTATGAAAAACCCAGACAGCGTTATCAAAAAGCAGAGACATCACTTTGCCAACAAAGCTCTGTACAGTCAAAGCTATGGTTTTTCCAGTAGTCATGTATGGATGTGAGAGTTGGACCATAAAGAAGGTTGAGAGACTAATTGATGCTTTCAAATTGTGGTACTGGAGAAGACTCCTGAGAGTCCCTTGAACTGCAAGATCAAATTAGTCNCAACAAAGCTCTGTACAGTCAAAGCTATGGTTTTTCCAGTAGTCATGTATGGATGTGAGAGTTGGACCATAAAGAAGGTTGAGAGACTAATTGATGCTTTCAAATTGTGGTACTGGAGAAGACTCCTGAGAGTCCCTTGAACTGCAAGATCAAATTAGTCAATGCTACAGGAAATCAACCCTGAATATTCATTGGAAGAACCGATGCTGAAGCCGAAGCACCAATACTTTGGCCACTTGATGTAAAGAGTCGACTCATTAGAAAAGACCCTGATACTGAAAAAAAAAATGAAGGCAAGAGGAGAAGGGGACAACAGAGGACAAGATGGTTGGATGCCATCAGTGACTCAATGGACATGAGTTTGAGGAAACTCTGAGGATGGTAAAGGACACGGAAGCCTGCCGTGCTGCAGTCCGTGGGGTCGCAAAGAGTCAGACACTACTTAGCGACTGAACAACAATGACGAATTACAACAATTAAACCAGCTTCACTCTCCAGGCAGAGTGTGCAGAACAAAAAGAATCGAGGGTGGAGGACAGCCTCTGGAAGGACACCCAAATTAAAGAGGGTTCCAAGAGCAAAGATGCCCGTGACTAAAAGAAGCACCTGCACACGTGGCAGATTTACACCCATCTGATCTGTGGTAGCGCTTCAGGGCAGATAACCCGGAAGGAAAACCACTGCCAGACTTACATATGCCAACACATGCACCTTCCACCTAATTACGCAAACCTGTCGAGGTCTAGCCAGCAGCGTGCTGGAGCCAGCCTGTCCCGCTTGCAGGAGCTGATCGTACACATTCCTCAGCCCCACGTTCCATGACATCATGTTGGTACTGTGAATCTGGCCATGGTGGAAACAGCTACACCATGGAAACTGGCAAACCGGCTCCAAGTTGGGGCTCTGAGTCTGAAGAGGTGATTTATCAGTGCACCACCACCTAGGACTCCCTCTCAGATTTGCCAACGGTAAAGTCAGGAGAGACTTCACACCAGTGGAACACTTCTGTCTTTCTGTGACCACTCCAATCAAGGCTGACCTCATACAAGACAGAAAATTACGCCTCTGAACTAAGAAAAAGGCAGAAACGTGAAGGGAGAAGAGGTGGAGGAGCATGCATCTGACAAATTAATATGCCCTCAAACGAAATTACAAGATCCCCAAGAGTTGACTTCACTTGAGGCCGCATGTTAGAATGTGGTCAGATTTCTATGATGAGTATGCTGCATCCTCAGGAAAACGCTGAGAGCTGTAATAACAGACAAGGACCAGTGTTTTATCCGACAGAAATCTCAGCCCCTTCCGTCATCCTGTCTCCTTGGGGTTTCCTAGATCACCCCATGGAGTCCAGGAACTCTCTGAGGGGAAACAGGAAGTTGTGTTTTCCATCCCCATAAAAAATGGTCATCCTCCTGGCTGTAAATCTCTTCCACACGGTGTTAACCCGTAACAGACTGGATCTTCTCTGACGCAAACGCCCACTGAAGTCTTCCTTTAAGGATTTAAGGAGTCTTTAAGGAGGCAGATGGCTTCCCTGGTGCTCAGAGGGTAAACCGTTTGCCTGCAATGTGGGAGACTTGGATTCGATCTCCGAGTTGGGAAGAGCCCCTGGAGAAGAAAATGGCAACCCACTCCAGTACAGATTCAAAAATTAAGTGGATTCAAGGGAGTGTGCTGACTACATTTTTCAAATAAAATAATTTCACTTTTACATGCTACTTTGCTGCTTGAAGCTCTGAACGCTAATGAAGAGGTTGCGAGTTAACCTGGCTTCTATTTTTACCTCTGCGGCCAGTTTACTTTGGGACCTAAGGCAATAACTTAAAGCTTCAATGTCTTGGTCAAAGACTTTGCAAAGTAAAGAAATCACATGCTGTTTCGAGAAGTTCAAGGAATTAAGAGTTACAGCGGGGAGGGAGGTTTGAACTAAAATAGTCACTCCAGCATGTGCCAAATTACATCAGAGATCGTCACACAGGATTTTGTGGCCAGAGTGAACCTGCAAAATTCACAACTCCTTCCTCTCACTGTCAGACCTCAGATGTCCAAGGTCCTCCTATTCTGAGGTCACAGGTTAACAGGGGCCCTGGCCTTCTGGAATTCATTGTTTCTGTGCAGTCCGGCCAACCTCTGTCTGAAAAGGTCAGCAGGGGGTAGTGAGCTTCTGTGTGACCCAATATTCCCTGTGAATGAAGCCTGCTCTGAATGGAAACACCTCCTCACAGCCCAGAAGCTTTCTCAGACCTCCATAAACCCCACGGACAGTTCCACAGTGCTTCATCTTCTAGTGAGATGTAAAGTGTTCCTTTACTAGTCTCTGGGGGAGCATAAGGTGGCAGCTGCCTGAAGTTTCCCAACTTAGTCATTAATTTAATTCTTCTTCTATAGATCACATTAAGGAATCTCTTAACTTACTGTTAGTCACCCAGTCGTGTCCAACTCTGAGGATCCTGACTTGAGGACCCTTAGGTTTGGAGAAGTGAGGGGTCTCATCCAACTTTATTTTTTTTATTTAATTGGAGGCTAATTACTTTACAATATTGTAGTGGTTTTTGCCATACATTGACGTGAATCACCCATGGGTTTACATATGTTCCCCATCCTGAAACCCCCCTCCCACCTTCCTCCCCATCCCATCCCTCTGGGTCATCCCGGTCTGAGAGAATAGCATTGAAACATGTATATTATGCCAGTCCAGGTCCCATGCATGAGACAGGGTGCTCAGGGCTGGTGCACTGGGAAGATTCATCCAACTTTAGTCAGCCAATTAGCATAATTGACAGAGTCCGGATATAAAACCAGCCCTGTCTTTCTATTGGGCTTCCCAGTTGGTGCTAGTGGTAAAGGTCCGACATGACAAAGCAGGACACTTAAGAAGCGCGGGTTCGATCCCTAGTTTGGGAAGCTCCCCTGGAGGAGGACACAGCAACCCACTCCAGTATTCTTGCCTGAAGAATCCCATGGACAGAGGAGCCTGGTGCGCTGTGGTACATGGGGTTGCAAAGAGTGAGACACAATTGAAGTGATTTAGCATACATGTCTTTCTATTACAGGGTGCTGCATTAACACACTATTGTGGATAGTGACACAGTATTGTGGATTCAGTCTCCTTATTTGTACACCTAAGGTCACTAAATAGCCCAGAATCTTCATAGGACTGTTGCAAGAAATAAAATTAGAAAATGGAGCTGAAGGTGTGTTGAATGGTTTCAAGAACTATTCAGGACTCTACAGATAAAATCTTGTACGCTGTGTGCTGTGCTGTGCTAAGTCACTCAGTCATGTCTGACTCTGTGCGACGCTATGCACTGTAGCCCACCAGGCTCTTCAGACCATGGGATCTTCCAGGCAGGAATGCTGGAGTGGTTGCCATGTCCTCCTCCAGGGGACCTTCCCGACTCAGGGATCGCACCCGAGTGTCTTATGTCTCCTGCACTGGCGTGGGTTCTTTACCACCAACACCACCTATATAGGTTGGTGCAAAATAATTGCAGTTTCAGACCCTGAATTTTAAATTACTATAACTAGGCTCACAACTTTATTAATCAAAATAGGAACCATTACAACCAACACATTTTTGCCAGTGAGAAGTAAGTTTGCTTACTCCTATGCAAAGAAAAAAAAAATCATGCTTTGGGATTCGATGAACTCTTGGAAAGCATTTTCTGTGTCCTGCTGGTTGTGGAAGCATTTTCCCTTCCAAAAGCAGTCGAGATGCTTGACCAGAGGTCAGGTGACTATGGTGGATAAGGCAAAACTTTATAGCTCAATTCATTCAACTTTTGAATGACATAATGGTTTCGCCAGGATTCAGAAAGCTGTAGTGCATCAGACTAGCAGCAGACCGCCAAACACTGACCACAATCTTTTTTTGGGCACAAGTTTAGCTTTGGGAGGAGCACTGGAGCTTCTTCTCGGTCCAATCACTGAACTGGTCAGTGCTGGTTATGTAAAATTCACTTTCCGTCGCACATCATAGTCGGATCGAGAAATGGTTCATTGTTGTTGTGCAGGCAATGGCACCCCACTCCAGTGCTCTCGGCTGGCAAATCCCATGGACGGAGGAGCCTGGTGGGCTGCAGTCCATGGGGTCCCTTAGAGTCGGACACGACTGAGTGACTTCCCTTTCACTCTTCAGTTTCATGCATTGGAGAAGGAAATGGCAACCCACTCCAGTGTTCTGGCCTGGAGAATCCCAGGGACGGGGGAGCCTGGTGGGCTGCCGTCTATGGGGTCACACAGAGTCGGACACGACTGAAGCGACTTAGCACTTAGCAGAAAAAGAGAACACTTCAAAACAATAATTTTTTGATTTGGGATCAGTTCATCAGGCATTCACTTATCGAGCTTTTTCACTTTTTCAATTTGCTTCTAAGGCCACAGGAGGACAGAATGGTCAACGCTGAGTTCTTGCACAGCTTCTCAGGTACGAGGATCAGCTTCAATGATGCTCTCAGTTGGTCACTGTCAACTTCTGACGGCTGGCCACTGAGCTCCTCATCCTCAAGGCTCTTGTCTCCTCTGCAAAACTTCTTGAACCACCACTGCACTGTGCATTCATTAGCAGTTTCTGGGCCAAATGAGTTGCTGATGTTGAAACTGTCTCTGATGCTTTATGACTCATTCTGAATTCAAATAAGAAAATCGCTCAAATCTGCTTTTTGTCTAACATCATTTCCATAGTCTAAAATACATATAAACAGCAAGTAATAATTCATTATTGCAAAACATAAAGCAAGAAATGCACATTAAAATGATATATAACATAACTACATTTATTTAAGAATGTGTTCCAATATCAAATGGCAAAGTTCAACAATGCAAAAGAGCAATTACTTTTGCACCAACTTATATATAATACTAAGGCTACAGTTTTTCCAGTGGTCATGTATGGATATGAGAGTTGGACTGTGAAGAAAGCTGAGCACTGAAGAATTGATGCTTTTGAACTGTGGTGTTGGAGAAGACTCTTGAGAGTCCCATGGACTGCAAGGAGAGCCAACCAGTCCATCCTAAAGGAGATCAGTCCTGGGTGTTCACTGGAAGGACTGATGCTGAAGCTGAAACTCCAATACTTTGGCCACCTCATGCAAAGAGTTGACTCATTGGAAAAGACTCTGATGCTGGGAGGGATTCGGGGCAGGAGGAGAAGGGGATGACAGAGGATGAGATGGCTGGAAGGCATCACCGACTCGATGGACATGAGTTTGGGTAAACTCCAGGAGTTGGTGATGGACAGGGAGGCCTGGCGTGCTGCGATTCATGGGGTCGCAAAGAGTCGGACTCGACTGAGCAACTGAACTGAACTGAACTGAACTGAAAATCCTTCTGTTTTCACTTTCCTTCCTCTACCCCAATTACTTTCACCAAAATTAGGTCTTAACTGCATCAGATATTCTTGATATTATCCGACATTGGCTGAAATCTTCTGACAGCTAAAGATGACCAAAAAAAGTGTTTTTGTGTTAAACACCCTCTTTGGAGGAAAACAAAACTTCCCTCTCATTATTATAGTCTCTTAAATAAGTAAATTAAGTCTAAGAAAGATGAAGGACTTCATTCAAGGGCTCAGAACAAGCCAGGAAAACAAGATCAGTAAGTTGCATGAGAAGTGACCGTGTAGGACCCCAGGGGGCAGGGAGGAGTATTCATTAATAATCTGATTTCCCGATTATCAATTTTCCAACCTGCCAGGCTTATAAATCTATGAGACACTCCTCTTATATTTTTAGAAAGAGAGGAAACAAAAGCAAAATGATTGATTATGCGGTATAGCCAAAGTGGCAGTTTTGTAAATACTGATACTTAATACAAATATATAGTATTGTTACAAATATATAGAGGAGAGGGCAGAGGATAGAAAGAACAAATACCTGACAAAAACACAGATCCAGTTTCCCTAAGCAAACAGAAACTTTTGACAGTGGAAACATTTTGTCCACTAGATTTTAATGTGTCAAAAGTATATACAAAAAAAAGGCATGTTGGTGGTAAAGAAAACATCATTCCCATCGCTCTTGGCTCACTCTTGATGTCGGTCAGTTAAAAAAGGTTATTAAAGGAGCTCCCGTTACGCAAAGAATCCAAATGAGAGGCTGCTGCTGCTGCTGCTGCTAAATCGCTTCAGTCGTGTCCGACTCTGTGCAACCCCATAGACAGTAAGGGAATCCATAAAAGAAATCAAGGACTATATTCTAAAAACTCAAGAGTAGAGGTTATAATATGAATGTGAATTTTTTCATTCAGTGGCATGGAAGGAAAGGATATGTAGAGCTGAATGCTAGTGAATATTTAATAGATTAAATGAATGCCAGATAAATAAGCAGTGGCCCTAAAGAAAGAATTTCAGAACTAATGGGAATAAAAGTCTCTTGCAACTCTGAGCTTCAACTATAAGGAAGGCATGGAACTAGATTCTGTTTCTGGTTCCAGGTCAAATTAATTTTCAAATACTTGTTAGTGCCCTCTGCTTATGTCAGCAGTGAGCTAGAGTAACTCTTCCTAATTTAATTGTTTTGTTATTTCCTAAATACACTTGAGGGACTTCCCTGGTAGCTCATTAGTAAAGAATCCACCTGCCAATGCAGGAGACACGGGCTCGATTCCTGGGTCAGGAAGATCCCCTGGAGAAGGAAATGGCAACCCACTCCAGTATTCTTGCCTGGAGAATTCCATGGGCAGAGGAGCCTGGTGAACTACAGTTCATGGGGTCACAAAGAGTTGGCCACAACTGAGCAACTAACACAAAGACACATGAAGACCTACAAGACCTTCTGGAGCTAACAAGTACTACTAACTCCCCAATCTTTATCTCCAGTTCCTACTTTAACTTCCCTTCTAAATTCTAGACCTGAATTTCCGGTTACCTGGAATTCTACTTCAGTGTACATGCATGCATGCATGCATACATACATACATACATACAGAAACATTCATAGCTGCTTCATTCATAACAGCCAAACACACTTTTCATAGTATGCTGTAAGCATCTGTTTACTTATAGGTTTTGTCCACTAGACCATAAATTCGTTAAAGGCATATTCACATTTATATCTCCAGAAATTAGCTTATAGTCACATCAATAAGCACTTCAAAAATATTAAATACATGGTTTTAAGATAAAAATGAGTTCTTTATCTAACAAATCTGTTCCTAAGTAATCTTTTTCTTCTAAAAAACAAACTCTCTTTTTACTCCTCTAAAATCTCTTCTCTAGCTCCTGACTCTGTTAATAATCCAGGTCATAAACCTACAAATTATCTTTATTCCCAACTTATCTCCCCCTTCACCTCCGAAATCCAATGTGTCCCATTCCCTAAATATGTCTCCATTCTACCCCATCTTCACTGTCTTACCTTAATTTAGATCTCATTTCTTAACTGGGTATGTGTAACAAGCACTTAACTGGTTTCACTTGCCTCTAGTCTTGCTTCCCAGGTGGCGTTAGTGGTAAAGAACCCGCCTGCCAATGCAGGAGACACGAGAGACTCAGGTTCAATTCCTGGGCCAGGAAGATTCCCTGGAGAAGGAAATGGCAACCCACTCTAGTATTCTTGCCTGGAAAATTTCACGGACAGAGGAGTCTGGTGGGCTACAGTTCACAGGATTGCAAAGAGACAGACACAGCTGAAGCTACTTAGACTAAGACTAGTGTTGCTAAATATCATCTTTCTAAAGCACAAATCCTAGTTTCAGAATAAAGTCCCAAGTCTCTGCCAAAGCTAAACATGCCTATCCTTTGACTCAGCAATTCCATTCCTACAAGATATGAGNCCAACCAGTCCATCCTAAAGGAGATCAGTCCTGGGTGTTCACTAGAAGGACTGATGCTGAAGCTGAAACTCCAATACTTTGGCCACCTCATGCAAAGAGTTGACTCATTGGAAAAGACTCTGATGCTGGGAGGGATTCGGGGCAGGAGGAGAAGGGGATGACAGAGGATGAGATGGCTGGAAGGCATCACCGACTCGATGGACATGAGTTTGGGTAAACTCCAGGAGTTGGTGATGGACAGGGAGGCCTGGCGTGCTGCGATTCATGGGGTCGCAAAGAGTCGGACTCGACTGAGCAACTGAACTGAACTGAACTGAACTGAAAATCCTTCTGTTTTCACTTTCCTTCCTCTACCCCAATTACTTTCACCAAAATTAGGTCTTAACTGCATCAGATATTCTTGATATTATTCGACATTGGCTGAAATCTGACAGCTAAAGATGACCAAAAAAAGTGTTTTTGTGTTAAACACCCTCTTTGGAGGAAAACAAAACTTCCCTCTCATTATTATAGTCTCTTAAATAAGTAAATTAAGTCTAAGAAAGATGAAGGACTTCATTCAAGGGCTCAGAACAAGCCAGGAGAACAAGGTCAGTAAGTTGCATGAGAAGTGACCGTGTAGGACCCCAGGGGGCAGGGAGGAGTATTCATTAATAATCTGATTTCCCAATTATCAATTTTCCAACCTGCCAGGCTTATAAATCTATGAGACACTCCTCTTATATTTTTAGAAAGAGAGGAAACAAAAGCAAAATGATTGATTATGCGGTATAGCCAAAGTGGCAGTTTTGTAAATACTGATACTTAATACAAATATATAGTATTGTTACAAATATATAGAGGAGAGGGCAGAGGATAGAAAGAACAAATAACTGACAAAAACACAGATCCAGTTTCCCTAAGCAAACAGAAACTTTTGACAGTGGAAACATTTTGTCCACTAGATTTTAATGTGTCAAAAGTATATACAAAAAAATAGGCATGTTGGTGGTAAAGAAAACATCATTCCCATCGCTCTTGGCTCACTCTTGATGTCGGTCAGTTAAAAAAGGTTATTAAAGGAGCTCCCGTTACGCAAAGAATCCAAATGAGAGGCTGCTGCTGCTGCTGCTGCTAAATCGCTTCAGTCGTGTCCGACTCTGTGCAACCCCATAGACAGTAAGGGAATCCATAAAAGAAATCAAGGACTATATTCTAAAAACTTAAGAGTAGAGGTTATAATATGAATGTGAATTTTTTCATTCAGTGGCATGGAAGGAAAGGATATGTAGAGCTGAATGCTAGTGAATATTTAATAGATTAAATAAATGCCAGATAAATAAGCAGTGGCCCTAAAGAAAGAATTTCAGAACTAATGGGAATAAAAGTCTCTTGCAACTCTGAGCTTCAACTATAAGGAAGGCATGGAACTAGATTCTGTTTCTGGTTCCAGGTCAAATTAATTTTCAAATACTTGTTAGTGCCCTCTGCTTATGTCAGCAGTGAGCTAGAGTAACTCTTCCTAATTTAATTGTTTTGTTATTTCCTAAATACACTTGAGGGACTTCCCTGGTAGCTCATTAGTAAAGAATCCACCTGCCAATGCAGGAGACACGGGCTCGATTCCTGGGTCAGGAAGATCCCCTGGAGAAGGAAATGGCAACCCACTCCAGTATTCTTGCCTGGAGAATTCCATGGGCAGAGGAGCCTGGTGAACTACAGTTCATGGGGTCACAAAGAGTTGGCCACAACTGAGCAACTAACACAAAGACACATGAAGACCTACAAGACCTTCTGGAGCTAACAAGTACTACTAACTCCCCAATCTTTATCTCCAGTTCCTACTTTAACTTCCCTTCTAAATTCTAGACCTGAATTTCCGGTTACCTGGAATTCTACTTCAGTGTACATGCATGCATGCATGCATACATACATACATACATACAGAAACATTCATAGCTGCTTCATTCATAACAGCCAAACACACTTTTCATAGTATGCTGTAAGCATCTGTTTACTTATAGGTTTCGTCCACTAGACCATAAATTCGTTAAAGGCATATTCACATTTATATCTCCAGAAATTAGCTTATAGTCACATCAATAAGCACTTCAAAAATATTAAATACATGGTTTTAAGATAAAAATGAGTTCTTTATCTAACAAATCTGTTCCTAAGTAATCTTTTTCTTCTAAAAAACAAACTCTCTTTTTACTCCTCTAAAATCTCTTCTCTAGCTCCTGACTCTGTTAATAATCCAGGTCATAAACCTACAAATTATCTTTATTCCCAACTTATCTCCCCCTTCACCTCCGAAATCCAATGTGTCCCATTCCCTAAATATGTCTCCATTCTACCCCATCTTCACTGTCTTACCTTAATTTAGATCTCATTTCTTAACTGGGTATGTGTAACAAGCACTTAACTGGTTTCACTTGCCTCTAGTCTTGCTTCCCAGGTGGCGTTAGTGGTAAAGAACCCGCCTGCCAATGCAGGAGACACGAGAGACTCAGGTTCAATTCCTGGGCCAGGAAGATTCCCTGGCGAAGGAAATGGCAACCCACTCTAGTATTCTTGCCTGGAAAATTTCACGGACAGAGGAGTCTGGTGGGCTACAGTTCACAGGATTGCAAAGAGACAGACACAGCTGAAGCTACTTAGACTAAGACTAGTGTTGCTAAATATCATCTTTCTAAAGCACAAATCCTAGTTTCAGAATAAAGTCCCAAGTCTCTGCCAAAGCTAAACATGCCTATCCTTTGACTCAGCAATTCCATTCCTACAAGATATGAGTATTATGTCTGCCAGAAAGCATGGACAGAAACATTCATAGCAGCTTCATTCATAACAGCCAAACACACTTCTCATAGTATGTTGTAAGCATCTGTTTACTTATAGGTATCCTCCACTAGACCATAAATTCGTTAAAGGCATACTCACATTTATATCTCCAGAAATTAGCTTATAGTCACATCAATAAGCACTTCAAGAATATTAAATACATGGTTTTAAGATAAAAAATGAGTTCTTTATCTAACAAATCTATCCAATGACATTATGTTCCTAAGTCATCTTTTGCTTGATTATTCTAAATTCAGTCAAATTAAAAAAAAAAGGCTGCATATATACACAAGAAGAGCCTGTCCATATACAATTAAAGCATACAATGCTTGGTCATCACCTTTGAGCTGAACTGCTAAAGTAAACACCTCTTTAAATTGTTCTTATGGCAATCCCAGCAGTCTTTTAAAGACACAAATCAGATTGTGTCACTCCCGTGCTTAAAGCCTCCCACTGGCTTCCCATGACTCTTAGAATAATATGCAGACTCCACCATGGCCCACAGGGCCCTTCCTGCCTGCTCCCTTGACCTCACCACCAAAACCATCCCCTTCCCTCTCTAAGCCCCAGCCACACCAGTCTTCTTTCAATTCTTTAAACACAGCAAGCTCATTCACACCTAGTGATTTTTCGCATCTGCTCCTTCTACCTATCATGCTAATGCTGCTCAGACTGATCATCTCGTGATGGGTCCTTCCCCGTCATTCACTGCTTTTGATCAGGTGGTATCTCCTCAGATAAACTGCTGCAACATCCGTCTGAGGTCACACTACCCATCTTCCCTCACCAGGCCAGATCATGTTATCTAGGTTCAATGTTTTATAGCCCTGAATTGTTTGCATGTTTGCTGCCTATAAATTCTGTAGCAGCAGAGCTGTTATCTGTCTTGCTCACTACTATATCCCTGGGGTATAGAATGTCTAACACACAGCAAGTACTTAGTAAATGTTTGTTGTAATGAGTGAAAAACAAATTAATGCTGTAATTAAATGGCAACTTATTTAAAAATCTGAATGAAAGGCTTACTAAAGTTCATAGATTACCTAAAGATTGCAAAACTCTGTCCTCAGAACTAAACATCTTAGGTAAACAAAGTTAACTGATTCTATGTCTTCACTGGTTAAAAACTGAAGTGAATTTCTCAACATGACTATATTGGCTTTTTTTGAACCCCAATTAATTCCATACTTGGCTATCATGATTACAAAAATTACTGCAGTCATGGGGTTTTTCCCTCCAGAATTCTTTTCCCATCAAGACTGAGATGCTGAATCCAAGTACACATAACAAGGATCTCTCATTCTCTGAGACTGACACAGCCCTCATTGTTCCACCAGATGTAAATGCCACCAAACCAATTGCTTGCTTTGAAAACAAAGAGTGGGAATATGCTCTTGTTTTGACTTCTTACAACTCCAAGTGGGAGTATCTGAGGAAATGAATACACAAGCTAATCAAGCGGCTACATAATGTAAGTGTAAATACATTGCAAGTTTACTTATGAGGTGTTGGACTACCATGAAGCTTCCAATCCTTTCTGCATGAAAGACATGCTATAAAGTAAGTAAGGATTTTATTTGTAGCCTTTTAACCTCCCCTTTCTCCCATGCCAGGTTCTAAGCTTTCAACACTAAGAATACTGTTTGAGGTCTCTGAATTCATAGTGTTTATTACTGAAACAAGTAAGTGCTCTAATGCTGTCTTCTAGAATGCTAAGGGTGCTTTCTACTTTCTAACAAGGCTAACATGCAACTCTGGTCATTAAACCTTCTTCAGTGGAGGTCTAGAGCACTGCATCTTTACCATAAATCCTACTTTTGTCCATTTATTTATTTTTTATTTTTTTTTTGTCCATTTATTTTTTTTTAATTTTTATTTTTTGTCCATTTATTTTTTCCAGAATATTTAGTGAGCTCTTATGAAATTCAAGGTACTATAAGATACTGCAGATACAGAAGTGAACACAAAATGTCTCTACTACATGAAGCCAACTTTCAAGCAGAGAAGACAAATACTAAATAGATAATTTAACACTGAATGATCTAATGCCAACAGAGATCACTGCTCTCCATAGAAAGATGCTAAAAGGACATATGGTAGTGATCCTACTCTGGTGATCAGGGGAAGTGTCACGAAGGAAACAAGAGATCAGAGTGATCAGAAGGTGTTCACCAGGCAGAGGGTGAGAGAGAGAACATTTCAGGTGAGGGAACTGCACGCCAATGCCCCAAGCTGATGCGCCCAGGAGAAGGAGCCGGAGGACAGCAGCAAGAGACGCAGTGAGCCAGGACAACACTGATCTTGAACCTACTATCAGCGGGAAACCATTAAAAGATTTTAAGCAGGGAGGTACACCATGATCAAATACACCATGGAGCTACATGAAGAATGCAGTGAAGTGAAAGTCGCTCAGTCATGTCTGACTCTTTGCAATCCCATGGACTATACAGTCCATGGAACTCTCCAGGTCTAGAATACTGGAGTGGGTAGCCTTTCCCTTCTTCAGGGGATCTACCCAACCCAGGGATCCAACCCAGGTCTCCCGCATTGCAGGCCAATTCTTTACCAGCTGAGCCACGAGGAGAAGGATTCAATTAAAAGATGACCAGAAAAGGCAAAGGTTTTTTGCCTTTTTTGCCAAAGGTTTCTCACACTATAGATCATGATCCACCTGCATCGGAGTCACTTGAGATACCAGTCCAAAGCAGATTCATGGACCCAAACTCCAGCCTTCTACAGGAAAATCCCTGTAACTGGGGAACCTGCAGTTCAGTTCAGTTCAGTCTCTCAGTCGTGTCCGACTCTTTGCGATCCCATGAATCGCACCACGCCAGGCCTCCCTATCCATCACCATCTCCCGGAGTTCACTCAGACTTAGTCCTAGATTATTATAATAACCATTAATGATTAAGAAGCACAGCAATAATGCCAAGCACTTCCAATGATCATCAAATGAAATAAACCAGGACTGAAGTAAAATCACCTGCTTTTACTTGGGCATCAGTTTCCTCTAAAATTTTAGTGGTACCACTCACCACTCTAGCCCCCTTTCTCCCTTACCTGTAGTAAGGGATCAATTTTATTCTTTTTCCATAGTCATCAATTGATATTAGTTTTATTCAGAGAAGGAACATAACACTTACTTTGATTTGTTCCTGACTGAAGGAGATCAGAGTACATGAACACATAAGTTAATCAGTGATACTACACAAGTTCAGTTCTGACTGGACAAGTTCAAACTGGGAATAATGTTATCTTTTGTGTGGCCCTAATATTCAAAGCTCTTGTATATATACAACCTCATTTGATTCTCACAATAATCCCAGTTTATAGATGAGGACACTAAAGGCTCAAGGGGCTAAGTAACTGCTGACCCAGTCCCATTCATAGTAACTGACAGAGGACAGAGTCCAGCCCAGACCCTTCAGACTCCAAAGCCATGTTCAGAAAGCAGTGCCACAGTGGCTCCAGCAGGTCGGATGTCCAATTGCTCTCTGAAGGTCCTCCATGGGCCACCCTCTGCCTCTCACTCCACACACGTCAAACAGTGAGAGCAAACTCCACATCAGGTTCTGTGAATGAATCACCAACTCTCAAGTCCTGTGCTTAACAGCAAGTCAAAATTCCCCCTGTGGGGTACTGGGAGGGAAAAGACACCATCACAGGCAAATTTGGACATAGATGCTCCATGTCACCAAAACTATTTGCACACAAATAATTAGGCTTCAAATTAACAGAGTAGAGGTTGCAGGGCTCTGGGATATTAAAACTGTCTTAATCAAACAAAACATAAACTTTTCTTGTCAAAGATGTGCAATGGTCATGTTGCCAGTAGTAACTGTATGTCTGGATTTTCAAAAATGCATTCTCCTCTCCCGTTTAAAAAAAAAAAAAAAAACTGCAACATTTCCCTTTCCAGGAATGTGATTTAACTTAATAGCTAAGCTAATAATCACTAGCTGCTTATTTGGTGCAAACAAAGAAACCACTGTCCCTGCAAGGGGACACAATGGTTCTGAATGCGATTTAAGTATCTGGTTGTGAGTGACCATTATGTTATGTAATGAATGAAGCTGCATGAATACCTATTACACAACTCCATTCTGCCTCGGCGCTCTAATTAAAGTGAGGGGACTTCCCATCACTTTAAAAAGTTCTCCTCAGTCACTTCTATAACTTGTAAGATTAAAAAACTTAAATTATACTGAGCCACGGACACTGTGTACCCAGCTGTTGCATCCAAAGGAAATCATGAAAGAGAGGAATAAGAAAAAAAAAATGCTTCCG